>VWZV01016205.1:1927-391177 GCA_013397155.1 Irena cyanogastra | reverse complement strand
GCCCGACTGAGAAGACTACGCCAGCTGCATGGGAGGAGATGAGCGTGGCGGGGAAGCAGCCTCCTCCAGCACCGCTCGAGCGGCCCGGCAGCCTCCTCGTCCCCACCTGGGCAAGTACCGCTCCCCCTCAGCCCGTCCCGGTGCCAACTCTCGCGGCGGGGCGGGGGGGGGGGGGGGCCCGCCGGGGGCGNNNAAAAAAAAAAAAAAAAAAAGGTCAGTTACTTGGGTGTATTTTGCACCTCATGTACTTTTAGGAGAAGCCCGTGAGGGAGTTAGAAAATAACTTGCTACTTCACGGCAGCGTATTTGGCAAATCATTCATGAATGATGCCCTCTGACGGCGGTTCTCCGCTGTCCTGGTTTATATAAAATATAGTAGGTCTGCCCTGCGGACCTTTTAAAATCATTACAGACTCTGTGGTTTAACAAGCTGCTCTTCTTGGCATGTGAAGTTGTTTTGTTGGAGCGTCGTCGCAATCGTTTTCGATCACCAGCTGAAAAATTACTCATTGTATTTATATAAATTATGTTCGGTGCTAAAATAAACACTTTTTTTTTCTCCCTTGTCCTTCGAGCTGTTTCAGTGACCACAACCTTGCAATTTTTAAAGGAAAAACTGTGTTTATCTTCCCGATGTTTTATCCAGTGTTTAGAAGGTGCCTCAGCTGCATGAAAGCTGACTTAGAGAGACATTCTCCCTCACAGTAAATTTGTAGCTACTTCAAGCTTCTGTAATCATAAAAATGAAAGTAATATTTGGAAATTCAAGTGTGGAAGAAAAGGGTAGAAGATACCTGTCATAAGCATGTATGACAGTTGCACATAAATCTGTGGAAACAAACTATTGTCTTGTCTGAGAAGATTTCACAGCCTATATTTGCATCTGTCTTTCGACTATGTGTGAGGAGATGCATAAATTCAATGCTTGAGCTTTTAGAATTCCTATAATTCAAAAAGAAATAATGGAATTAAGCTTACTATGGAATCCTCTGTGTTTTAAAGTTGTTTCACAGTTCTTAATTTATAAGACCTAGTCAAGAACTGCAAAAATAGTCTGTGCAGCAATTATCTAAAATGTTAACAGCTGAGTAGGTTGTATGGCAGTTCAGAGTATTTCAGTGTTAAAGGTGAGGGATAATTGCTATCATTAGGTGAAATTTATGACTAGTGTTCTTGTAGTTGTGTCAAATGTCTATGTTTAAGACCATTAGGACATGCCATTTCTGCTGTTACTCATGAGACTTCTGCGTGGGACCAAACTAAGTACTTCATGAATGGTGAACTGACCACTTGGACAAGAGCAATAGGAACTAAAGGCATGTGACTGCACAATTTACCTTGACCCTAAATGAGAAATAGTGCCATGAATCTCATGCTTTGGCAAGCTGTCTGTTTCCAACAGACAAATTTAGCCTCACTTTCCTTGCTATTTCTGATAGAGGTATGTGATTGAAAGAAGAAATTAATAGATAGTCATAGTAAAAAAAGCCATTTAGACTCAAGTTCAACAGGGGCATCTTATGGCAGATATTTATTTAGGTGAGTTCATAATTGCTTGGCTCCCCAGATATGCCACATACTAAACTTCTGAGAAAAATTATGCTCAAAATGTATTGAAAAATAAGAACTTGATGTATAATTCAGAGTGTGACAAGTGCTTGACTTGCATCTTCTTAAGTTATTTAGCAGTACTGGAATCCAGATCTGTTTACCTTGTTAAAAGAAAAATGTGTATTTTAATGCCCGTGTATTGACTATGTGCACATTTTTCTCAGAAATAAGATATAATAACAGTAGATAGGGTTTACTAAATATTGCTTGCTCAGTCAAATTAATTGTTTGGGATTCTGGTAGCTAGACAATATTAATAGTAAAAGATAGATGGGTTGTCTGTGGTTTTTTTCTCTTCGGAAAGATAACAGTTAAATACTACTTCCTAGAAAATAACTCAGCATACTTTTAAATTGAAGACAATTCTAGATTTGAAATACAATACTAGTTTGTTTTGCATGCATGTATTCTTAACATTAATTCATTTTAAGAATGTTTCCCACAATGTATCTGTAAACTTCTTGAAGTGCAGTTGTTTGTGTTCAGTTCTATAGAACTGAAGTTTCAGTCAGACCTTGTCTTTACACTGAGATTGGCAAAACGTTAATGAAACACCTGTTTCATTCAGTATCAGACATGGATTCTTATTCATTTGATTTCAAAAATCAGTGTATGTTTCCTCTATCTGTAGGGAACTTTTTGTTCTAATTTCTCATATAATCCTTTCCACCCCTTGCCCTTGGAAATACTCAAGGGGTCATATCTCTTAGTAATTGGTACTAGGTTAGAGTGCTTGTGCCATGTTCTTACATGGATTTTATGGTCTCATTGATCTAGTATGCATTGGTTACTGTGGTTTTCACTGTGTTCCTAGAAACTTGGAAGGGAATGATAACATAAGAGGCACTTTTACTGTTGATACACCGCAATTTTAAAAGAAGAAATAACTGTACAGTTCATTGCTATGTATAAATAAACCTTTTTGTGTGTTTTTTTTTTAAATAGGGATTGTTCTCTTAAACTTGTACATCCAGTTTTCTATTAGCTTTCATACACAATCAGAAAAAGAGAAATAGGTAGATGGTTTCTTTTTGCAGCAGAAACCCAAAGAAAAAAGGCCAGCAACATGAAACTTGTTTGGATAGCATGCTTCTTTGCAGTTACCCAAATTGTGTACTCAATAGGAAGGGCAAGTGCAGCACAGGCAGATTTTCTCTTCCTTTCCTTCTCTTGGTTTTCACTGTGTCTATGTGATTTAGGCACTTGCTTAGAGATGCTATTATAAATATCAACCTTTTTTTTGGAAAGAGGTCCTGGGGCATTGATGTTTCTTCAGTATTTGGCACCCACCAATACTGAAGCTTCCTGAAAGTGAACACTAGGTGTCATGTTACCACAAGCATTTGGTGTCTTGTCTTCTCCCTATCTTTTCAGGGTCAACAGTTAATCTTGACGTTTTTGCAAAATAGATGGCTACCATTATATTCCACACCTCTATTTTAGTAAGCTTGGAATCTATTCAGTCATACTGTATGTGACTGTCAGAACTTTCAATTTTCCTGTGATTTTTATGAGAAGTTAACACTACTGAGGTGGCATGGATTTCAAGATTGTTTCCAAAATCTGTCTATGCCACAGTACAAATCAATAGGATATACTTACTAATTGAAGCTTTTTCTCCCAAATATTAATTTTCTATTAAAATTCCTTGCTTGTCAAAAGCTGATTTCAGAAAATTTTCCTATAAATTGAACAGAATTTGTCTTCTGATTTGGGGATGGCAAACACAAGAAAACAGTGGAGCTTCATGAAAAGAGTAGGTCTCCATGTACTCTGTTGTGTAAAGCGTAATAATAACTTTCTAGTGTAAATTTTGTTGTCCTCCCACTTATTTGGGAAGATGTTTTTCCCCCCCCCAAAAAAATCTGTGACATTAATAGTTTCAAGATCCTATTAAAGGACTTTACCAAACAGTTGCTAAATACCAGAGTGATCAAATGTTTAATTTTTATTCATTTGGCTTCCTTGCTTTCACAAACCAAATCTGAGTATGGCTTTTACATGCACATATCTCCATGAAAACAATTATCAAAGTGATTAAAAAAAACATATTCAAGCTTATGGCTTTAACATCTTAATGGAAATAAGACTTGTGCCCACCTGCTGCTCAGAAAAAGAAGAGCATTGGTATTCCTTTTACACTTCGGATCTGTGTTTCATATTGTAGGAAGGGTTTTTTTCTGATGTTTTAAACATTTTATGAGATGAATATAAATAGAATCACTTTCACTTGAGAGTTCAGAGACTGCTTAGAATAGAAATGGTAGTAGAGGTCAGCAGAAAGGAACAGACCATGACCGTATTCCTACAAAACTGTCACCTGATATTGCTTGTCAGTGATATCACAATAATGGAGACAGCAAACACAAATCAGATTCATTCAGGTTGAAAGGGAGCTTGAGAGTTCCACAAGCATAACCTTCCCCTGAAAGCAGTGACCATGTAGAATTCAAACTGAGTTGCTCAGGTCTTTTCCCAGTACACCTTCAAAACCTCCAGGGATGGAGACTGCTCAACCTCTCTTTGCAAGCTGCTCCCTGCTGGGCTGTTTTCCTGGTGAACTGGGGGTATGCTGTTAGCTCCTCCCTCAAAGCCCCTACTTCCTTAGGTTCAAACAGATCTGGCTTACTCAGTCACTTCTCACAGGGGAAGTGCTTCAGCCCTTGGCCCATTTCAGTGGGCTTTGAAAGGACTTGCTCTCATTTGTCAGTGTTTCTTGTGTTGCAGGGCCCAAACCTGGGTGCAGTGTAATGAGTGCCAAGTAAAGGGAAATGATTACGTGGATTGCTCTCTAATGGCTAATGCTGTCAGCCTTTGTGGCTGGCATTGTGCACTGGTGACTCCTGCCCATCAGGACAGAAGGATCCCTACTTCTTTTCAGTATATACTCTTCCCCATACCTCACACATACCCACCTGCCTCCCTCTCCCCTGCCATATCTCAGGGAGAAATCTGAAGTTTTTAAAAAGCAGATGGCCAGTTTAAGTGCCTCTTCTTGTCCTCTGTTAGTTGAGAGTGAATGCAGAACTCCAGGGGAATTTAGCAGATTATTGAATTTTCTTTTTGGTGTGCTCCTTGACATTTTTTTGATTTTTTCACCACCAAAAGCAAGAAAAGGCTCTTGCTGACTTTAATCTTAAGTTAAGATTCACTTACTATAAGAACTGCATGTTAAACTAGTTGGAACAATTTAGTGGACTTACTCATCCTTCACATTACAGACGAAGCTGACAGTTAAAGCCAACTGAGGCCCATGATTGTGTTTCACTACAGACACTCTTTGTCAGTAATACTCTTACAGCAGTTCTGATCTAAATTTTATTAGTCTGTTTTCTTTGAAAAAGAGAAGCTGATTCTACACTTTTGAGCTCTTCTGTACCTGCTTGTCTGAACTTTCTGTCGGAAGAACAGTGTGACTCCAGTAAGACCTGTCATGCTGGAACCTTTCTGCCACTCTTTATTTATGTGTATCAACAGGCAGATTTCTGTAATGAAATTTACAAACTCTCTAAAGGATATAACCTTGAAGAGCTGGAACCCTTTAGCACAATCTAATCAATATTATCTCATTTATCATCTTCTTGTGAAGTTCAGATTGTTATAGGGACAAAATGCACTTCTAGTGTTTAGAGAAGTTGTGGGCAGAAAAATCAATGCAAAACATCAGGGTTTTTTGTACTGTGTTTAAAGAGGCATTGTACATGCTTGTGCTGTACAATGATACTCTAAAATCATTACTCTTATAATGCTTCCATCCACCATGCCGAACTTGAATGACTGTTTCATGCCTGTTGTTTTGTAATTTTTACCTTTGCAGAGCTTATCTGAGAATTTTAAGTCACCAGATGATTAAAAGCTAACGAGAAACCTTTTCCCAAAACAGGCAAGTTCTGTGTGATGCCATCTGCTGTGCGAAGTGCATCTGGAGTAGCATCTTTTTTTCATGGGTGCTTAACATCTGCACTTTAAACACAGTGACTTCCCAGAGTCTGAGTGGTTGAATTCCATAGCATTTCTTTGATTGAAATCAGTAGTTACAGTGAGGTGCTCCAGACAAGCTTAATTGATTTGTTGAGGACCACAGAAGCAGTCTTACCCAGGGCTGGAATGAATTCGACACCTTTTGGTGTCAAATCTGTATCATCAGCTCTTGATGATTTTTCCTTGCCACAAAACAATAGTTTGTTGGTTTTACCTTTTGGTGGGAATTCTCATTTATGCCCAGGTTTTGCAGGAGGCTTGACTACAATGGAATGAGTTGAAATGGGGCTTGGAGTAGGTCAGCCTCTGTTGTGATGGTCTGTTCTCACACAGTCAGCAAAAAAACACTGTGCGTGCTGGTGGACAGCATTTCTACAGTGATACAACACTGGTCTTGTTAACTGATGTTAATATCTGTCTGTACACCAGAGAAAATGTAAATAGTAACATGGTAAGTTTCAGAGCAGTCTGTGGAGTGGGTGAGCATTATTGTTCCTACTTTTACCAGTGGAAAAACTGAAGGAAAGTGATTTCTGTTAAAGTTTTGAGTTGGTTTTGGGGTTTTCTTTGTAAATTTGTATTGAGGAAATTGTCTTTCATTACTTTACATTTTGTGAATACCTGACTAAAGTTCCCTATATATTATGTAGAGAATGTTTTTCAAAGTTCTCTTTTGTATCTCAATTTGATTTTTTTTCCCCTCTCTATATCACACCCTATCCTGTCCCATCTAGTAACAGATGTAGGCTTTACAGAAATCTCATTCATTTAACTTACTGGCTGCTGCTACTTGTCTAACCAAGGACTAGTTTGTTTAGGGTTACCATTAATATAGATATATTATGTAGCTTACATAATGCTAATATGTAACATGAAAAATGTATGTAGAGAAGAACAAAAATACAAATTCAAAACAGTGCTAAACAAAATGGGAGACAATAAGGAATGTTATTTTATTTCCTCTATAGAAGATATGTTTTTCCTCTAGGTATATGTGCAAATAGTAAGTTTGTTGGAGGAAAGTGTCAGAAGAATTGATCTCATATGGGATAGCATGAGGACACATGCATATTTGAAAGCTGTTTGTCACGAGTGTGTTGCCATCTTGCCAGCAAGCCTGTTAAATCAACAGGCAAAGAGATAGGTTTTTCATTTGTTTCACTGGCTGCAGCTAAGACATAGATACTGCAAGGAAATTTATGGGCACATCTTTCCATTCAAATCCTATCTTAACAGTATTAAGCCACATTTTTAGAAAGGCTTTAGGAATTACTCATAGATGTTGTTGTGTTAATAAAAAGATGTTGTTGTGTTAATAAAATGCTAGTCTTCTATACTAGTAAAATACTCACTTCAAGCAGGCATTACAATCTTATTTTATGTCACGTGTCTTTTCCTCTCTTTCTCAACCTATCCTGCTGTCTTAGGCATTGTAAATGCAGCATTTAGACATTCTTCTGCCACCCTTCATGAGCCGTGATGGAGCAGAAGTATAAGGATATGCAGTAATCTGTGCTGTGTGCTCATTTCCAGAATACAGTTGAAGCATAATTAAGCATATGTTTCCAGTTCAGTCTGACAGTATTGTTTTGTGATATAGCTATTGCTCTTTATAAGATCTCCTCTTTTCTAGTTTTGAAAGGGTAGTTATCAGTTGCATTGTCACACAGTTTTATGCAACCATTTATTGTACTTTTCATTAAGAAATGAATTATTTACTAAGGCATCTGGTGCGTCATATGGTTCATATGCTGGATGTGCTAAACAGAATGCTCTTTTTTGAATAATAAGGGAAAAAATACACTACATAAAAGGATTAGACTTCCTAGGGTGCTTTGAAGAGTAACTTTACTGTTCTAAAATCTCCAAGCCTGTTTTACAGGATTTTGTGATCATTAAAGTAATCTTTGATTCTAGTGGAACATGTGTGCATACCTGTATGTGTCTGTATTCATAATATCTGAAAAGTAGAGGGGTAAAAACTGACAAAAACTATATTATACATGGGCTAACTATATGATGCTTGTTCACTTTTGTGACTAATAATCACAGAATAAATTATGGCAGTACAGTTTACAATTTGTAAGGCAAGAAATTTTTATTCTTACAATATACAGAAATTATATGTCCTCCAAGGTTATCAAACATTAAACAAAAACCTTCTCAGTCTTCAGATAACCTGTAGTCAATAGATATACTTCAGCCTACTGTATCTAACTCTACATAAACCTCTGATTTCTTTCATATATTTAAGACAAACTTCACACTCATTTTACATTAGAAAATTACTGAATATAATGTAGATGAAATCATTGACTGACATTAGTTTAAAGCTGTTTACCACTTCATTCCATAGTGTCATTTCCATAGTGTCAAGGGAAGGATGGCAGAAATTCTATATGGGCTAATTTAGTCACTGTTTGGAGTTGCATCTTTGCTCCCCATCAAATAAAATTTGATACAAAACTTTCTACTTAAAAAGTTTCAAAACATGAGACTTAAATCTATTCAATCTATTCTTCCATTTACAAAAAATAAGTTTCTTCCTTGAAATTAGACATTCAGAAGTTTTAAAGCTGTAGATTTTTTGTTAAACATAACGTCAACAAAAGCATAGCATTGTCACAACTCTGTTTAAACAATCAAAGTTGAGGATGTAGCAGAATGTGTTGTTCTCAAAGGACTTTGAAAAGCAACATGGTCTTTTCAGAAAACATGCTTAATCCAATAAGAAAGCTATCTGCTTTAAGCATATTTGGCTTTGAAATAGGTGGATACTCCTAAAGGTAGATGGTTTAGGAAGATGGCTCAGGAGGAAAGGGTGAAGTCTGAGTTGTCAAAATCACAAAATCACAGAATTAACTAGGTTGGAAAAGACTTTTGAGATCGTGGATGCTGTGGCCTAACACCACCTTGTCAATTAGACCATGGCACTGAGTGCCACATCCAGTCTTTTCTTAAACACCTTCAGGGATGGTGACTCCACCACCTCCCTGGGCAGCCCATTCCAGTGCGCAGTCACCCTTTCTGCGAAAAACTTCCTAATGTCCAACCTAAACCTCCCCTGGTGCAGCTTAAGACTGTGTCCTCTCATCTTTAAAATGCTACCACAGCAACCTAGTAGTTCAGTTTACACTGAAATAGTTTAAATCTGATTTGCATGCATGATCCCAGTGCGCTCTCTGTTATTTATGACAGGATCAGGTAATATAAATTGTTGCTTGAAGGAATGCTTCGTTCTTCTTACTTTTCCTACCTGTAATTGAACCTTTTGAATAAGAAAACAAAAATTAGATTTGTAATTCTTCCTGAGGGCAGTCTTGTAGCAGTTGGACCCATCTGTGACTAAATCTTCAAGAATATTCCTTTCAAATGTAAGGAAAGAGGAAAAAATATGTACTATTTTACTGACAGTAAGGAAAAAACCCAAACCAACCACAGCTGACAAGCTGACTTGATGTAGGGATTTTTTATCATCGCTTTAATTTTTAGTTTATTGTAATTAATTGTGCTTATTTACTCCTCTAATTCTGTACTTCACTAGTTTGTGCTCTTTCTTCATAAATGTTGCTGTAGATCTAATAAAAATAAATCAGACTTTCTCATTAGCTGATCACGTATTCTTGTGGGTCTTCCATTGTCATGTTTCTCTCACCTGCCCGCTTGCCCGCACGGGGGTCCCCGGCCAGTTGTGGGGCGGCGGGGAACGGCGCGCTGAGGTTGGAGGCTCGCCAGCACACGGCAGAGAGAAACGGCAGGTGCGTGGTTTCGCTTGCTGATGCAGCGCTTCTGTTTGCGTGCGATCCGAGGCTAGAGCAAGGAAAGGGTCAGTCTGCATGCAATGTTCAGAGGATTTTATTCTTCCTTTCCTCCAAAGAGGCAGTGGCAGAGGGACCTCGAGCTATGCTCGGGATGGGGTTATAGGGAGGGCAATTACCTGGGAGATTAGCCAGTGGAGGGGCTACAGGGGAGGGATGAGGGGCAGCAAAGGGCAAATGGGAGAACTTAGGGTTGGAAAGAGGGTTTAATGGACGAATCACCTGTGAAAGTTCGGGTGATTGATACAGAAAGTTCCTGAAGAACCAGGGCAGGGCTGGGGTGACAGACAAAGGCAGAGGGAAGATTGACAGGAACATATTTGGTAAAGTGGTGGGGAGAAGGGTGATTGACATCTCTGACAGGTGAAACGGCGGGAAACCTTGGACAAAGGGGCTCGGGGAAGGATCCACTCTGGGAAGGACAGGGGGGGCACAGGGGGAAACCATTTTATAACTAATTAACATAGAAATGCCTTAATATTATAGAACAATCAAATAAACTCGAAAACAGACCACCACACTCCATTTCAGTTAACAAAAAAAAAAATGAAGAAAATATTTTTTTTTCCTACAACTTGAAACATTATAGAGTAGTTATAAAAAAAATGGATGTGAATGGGGTGATTAGGCAGACAGGTGCTGCCTAGACCTCAGGGAGTACTGTGTTGTTTTAATGGATTATTTGTATTTTCATGTAATAGAGAAAGTCCATACTTACGTCTCTGCTATCTCTGCTTCTTCTTTCCATCTTTTAGCAGTTTGACAGACTTTTATGAATGTTGCTGAGCTTAAATCAGTGTCAACCAGCTGAAGTTTTCATAACAAAAAATACCTAAATGTAGTAAACCTGCTTGAGTTGACGCTCTAATTCTTATAATACCAGTGTAATTTTAATCTGACCAGAATCAACCTAATTCTGTTTTGTAAAAATCTCTTGCTTCATCAATTTATAGCATAAAATGAAGACTTCGTCTTTTAAAATTTATAATATTCCCCCTCTATTAGTCCAATATGTGATTTATTGCCAAGTGCTGCAAAGAAGTACAGAGAGTGCTTCATGTATAATTTTAAGCAATTAGTATTAGTGTTGTCTGCTCTGGGAGAACTATAAAAATGTTTTTTTTTGTAAGGCAGGCTGTTCTACCTTAAAAAAATTATGGCTTAGTACAGCATATTTATCAGAACTAAGAAATAAAACTCAAACAAATCCACCAACCTATTGCCATAGTTTATGGCACTGAGGTGTGAGATTAACATAATGATGTTCTATACGTTCCTTTTGGGTGGAATTTATGATCGGTAAAAAGTAGATTGTTTTGCAGAGCATCATTATTTTTCAAGTATTTCTGTGAAACTTTGGCAAATGGAGTCCAGCCAAGAGAGTATTATCAATATAAATTGGAACACTCTTGTCCTATGGAGAAGGCATCTTTTCAATTTAAATTAAGTAATCAAAACATTCTCCAGAATGAAAGATGAGGAAACATTATTTAGGTCGAAGAATACTATTTCTCTGTAACTGACTAGTCTAACTATAATCTCTGGTTTTATATGTGGTGTTGATGTTTCATTAGGAGGGCTTCTGCTCACTGAGAACTAATTCTCTATCTTACATTTAATTGGATGTGACTTGAAAGAACAATCAAAGCAGTATTCTGTTCTGTGTATATAATCTGCAAGAAATACTGAAAAGTATTTTCTTGCTTTAAATATAATGGAAAATGGTCATCTTGAACATTATTGCGCAGAATAAAAAATTAGGTACACTAGTTATACATTGCAGTCTAAACAGTCTTTCATCAGCTTGCTTGATATTTACACATCAGATACCTTGTGGAACTAATTCATGTTATTACATGAAATTAAGGTGCTTTCTCTAATGAGTTCTGCAGATACTTTTTATGACTGTTTTAGTTAATTGGAACATAACACCTTGCCTTAGTTTTTCAAACTTAATAGTTCCCAACTTTTCCACTGGTGGCACAGGGTAATCTAGGACTTAAAGGTCTAGTCCTGCTTTGGGATCTGGAAGTTTTGTTGGATGTCGAGTAACTGATGTATAAGCAGAATAATAATTCCATTTAAGCAGAATAATAATTCCATTTAAAAGGTACTCTTCTGTGGGTGGGAATTACTACAGAGGCAGAGATACGAGGAGAATTGGGCTGATAAAAGACGGGGCTGGGGCAGCTGCTGGTTCTCGCTCTTGGCTTTGGAGGAGGACAGTCAGAGCTGCTGCCCGGGAAGGGAATTTGCTGCTGCCGCCAGAGCCCAGCCCAGAGCTGCTTCTTCCGCCATGAGGTGACCTTGTGCTTGTGAGAGCAGCCACTGAACTGGCACCATAGTAACACCCACCTCACTAAAAGAGGTGCATCACCATCTGCTTAGGTGCCCGGGATCCTGAGCTCGCCTCTTCCTGCCCTGCTGGGAGCCGGGCCACCGCTGCCCTGCCCCTGCTGTCTCTTCAGCACTGCTCCGAGCTTTCACGGCACTGCAGCCCTGCACCCCCTGCCTGCCGAGATGTCCTGCTGTCCCAGCTTGCTGCTTCCAAGGTTCCTGCTGGAGCACCAGGATCAGCTGTCCCAGGGATTTGTGAAGCAAAGCCTCTCTTCCATCTCTTCCCATCTCAGCCGAGCCGCCATTGCCACGTGCTCCCCGAGATCGCACCACAGCGCCCCCTACAGCCGCGGGGGAATCACCGCACCTGCCCTGCCCAGCAGGAGCCACCCGCGCCCCTGCTGGCTGTGCCCGGAACTGCACCAGAGGGGAAAGTGCCGCAGCCGAGAGAGGCTGGGACTGGGTTTCGGTTCTGTTTGGTGTTAATGCCAGAGTTGTCGTTTGTTTTCTTTATTATACGTACTAATAAAGAGCTGTTATTCTTATTCTCATATCTTTGCCTGAGAGCCCCTTAATTTCAAAATTATAATGATTTAGAGGGAAGGGGTTTACATTTTCCATTCCAAGGGAGGTACCTGCCTTCCTTAGCAGACACCTGTCTTTCAAACCAAACAATGATAGCCAGTTTAAATGTTTGACTTGGTGCTACTTGTGTGATTTCTTTGTAGTGTGTTCTACTGAGTATTTAGAGCTATACACAAAAACCAAGTCCACAGATCTTCTACCACTTCTTTGCTTGGCATATGTAAGAATAAAATTATTAATTGCTATTTCATTTATTTTGTGGTTCTGTGGGAGAATTATTTTACTTAAATTGCTGCTTCATCTTTCTGCACTGAAGTAAAGTGGCAATTTGTGATTCAGGAATCAGAAACCTTTCAGGGTTGATCTGCCATAATATTATGCTACTTACAACCACATTTATGTGTCTCTGTACTTTGTTTTCTGGTTTTCTAGGCTGGACCTAAACATTTTCAGTTAGAGCTGGGAGTATCTGCTTCTTGAAAGTAAGATGTCTAAAATATCTGGGTGGTATGTTAGATATCACAATTTCCATATCCAAGGTTCAGGTTTAGATTTCATGGGATCTTCATTCTTAAAGAAGAAAAAAGTTATTTGAGCCATCTTTTCCTTTGGAGTTTCATGGTGAAGGTGTTCTTCATGTATTCCAATTGCAATTCTAAAATTATTTCTAAAAAGAAGAAGATGAAGAAGCACAAGCACAAGATAAAGGCCATCTTTCTGAAGTGTGTCTTTTACCACTTACTGTCTATTACTTTGAGGAGAAAATCAGCTGAAGACTACAATTTTGAGGATTATGAAATGTTCTTCATTGTCTTTATTCTTATCCAGAGTATTTTGACTATCAGAGTTCTTTTATGACAGAGAATAAAGGAAGGCTCGGTTATAGACATTGTTTTAGTGTATGTTAAGTAGAGATTTGGCCATAGCATTTATCCGTCAATTAAGGAAACTTCTGAATCTAAGGGATCTAAGATTTTAGTGTGACTTCATACTAATAAACACAGATAATTATATCCCATCTTGCTGTGATTTGACCTATCTGTGTCATGGTGAAATTTGTAGGTAATTAGGTCCAACCATCTCTCCAGCCAGAGTGGAGTGACAGACTAGAAACCTCATGAAGAGACCTGCTCCGTGAGCAAGAATGTTTGTCACAGCAATCAGGATGTCAAATAGAATTGGCAGGATAGAAACTTCGTTAAACTCATGGCTACGCTTTGATACAAAAATGCAGCAAAGATGGACTACAAAGGAGGAATTTAGAGATATTGCTCGGTTGTGTGGGAATGGCGTCAGGTCAGTCAAAGCTCAGATGGAGTTAAGACTTGCAAGGGACACTGAGGGCAACAAAAAGAGCTTCTATCACTATATTAGTAGAAAAAGTCTGAACAAGGGAAATGTGGGACTATTGCTGAATAGGGCAGGTGAAAGCAGACACAACGCTGAGATACTTTGGAATGAGAAAAATAGGCTTCAAGTTAGTGTGGGAGGAAATGGCCTCAGGTTCTACATGGGGAAGTTTACATTGGGTATTAGGAAAATGCTCTTCACTAAAAGGGTTGTCAAGCACTGGAACTGGCTGCCCAGAGAAGTCACCATCCCTGAAGTTATTTAAAAGACACGTACATGTGGCACGTACAGGCATGGTTTAGTGGTAGACTTGGCAGTGTTAGGTTTATGGTTGGACTTATCTTAACGGCCTTTTCCAGCCTAAATGATTCTGTGGTTCTGCTTAGTGCCTTCTTTTTCTCAGTCTTCAGCTATCAAGTGTCCCAGGCCTCTGACTTTTAGGGCAGTTGGAAAAGAAGGACTGCCAGCAGTGGGTGAGGATTGAAATAGAATTGCCTTGCAAGAACTCCATGGCACCTGATATAGCTGCATCCAGGAGTGCTGAGAGCATTGGGTGATGTCCTTGCAAGGCCACTTTCTATCCTCTTTTAAAGATCATAGACTTTAGGGGAGATTCTGGATAAACAGAGAAAGGCATACCTTGCACCAATCTTAATAACAGACCTAAAGTTAGATACAGGGAAATAGAGGCTGGCAGCCTCTATTGGGCCCTCACAATATTGTGGAGTTGGATCGTTTTAGAATGTGACAGAGATTTCATGAGTGCATGAAGGTGATTATGAACAGTCAGTGTGGACTTTGCAAGGGTAGATCATGCCTGACCAACCTGATTGCCTTTTATAATAAAATGATGGGATCTATGTACAAGGAGAGAGTAGCAGATTTTGTTTACCTGTACTTTTGTGTGGCTTTTGAAACTGTCTTCTATAGTATTCTTACAGCAAGGATACAGGTACCTTATGGTCTGGATAGGTGACATGAGTTAAATATCTGGACTCTGGAGGTAGTGGTTGTGGGTCTACTTGTCACAGTAGACCCTGCTTCAAGCAGAAGGCTGCACTCCAGACATCTCCAGGGTCCCTGCGATGGACCATACCAGGACCTGATGCCTCTCTGTGGTACTTCAAGAAGTGAAATGTAAGTAAGATAACACAGATGGAATTACAGAATCAGGATCCAGTACTTTCTTTTCAGATAATGTACTAATTAGTATAATAAAGTCCGAATTTTGTCAGGGAAAAAAAAAAAGGTCACATTAAAGCTCTTGTTCCTTTGAAGATCCTGAATATAAAATTAATTAAGGCAGAAGGAGATCTAATACCTGGTCAAAGTATAGTAAAGCAACATAGTAAAATGGCTATGGTACACTGTGTTACTAAACAGCAACTAGGAATATTATGTTTTCTAACAGGAAGACTTAACTTAATGGATATATAGCAGTGGGACGGAGAAGGTATTTTTAGGAGACTTCTGAAAGCTAATGTTATACTTCCGATTTCTTCTTTCTGAAATGTGACATGTATAATGCCTTTCTGCAACAATTGATTTATTAAAAGCTTGAAAATTCCAGCATTTAGTAATGGATTTCATTTTCATATCATAGAATCATAGAATGGTTTGGAAGCCTTGCCTTGAACACTTCCAGGAACCATCCACAACCTCTGAGCAAGCTCTCACCACTCTCATAGTGAAGAATTTTTTCCTAATACCTAATCTAAATCTGCTGTCTTCCGTTTGAAGCCCATTCTCCCTTGTCCTGTCATGCTGTTTTGGTTTGAAAGACAGGTGTCTGCCAAGGAAGGCAGGAACCTCCCTTGGAATGGAGACTATGACCTCCTTCCCTCTGAATTGTTATAACTTTGAAGTTAAGGGGCTTTCAGGCAAAGATATTGGGAAAAGGAATAACAATTCTTTACTAGTATGTATAACAAGGCAAACAAATGACAGCAACACGAGCAGGAACAACAGACAGAAGCAGAGAGCAACAAGAGCAGGAACAACAGACAGAAGCAGAGATCCAATAACAGCCCCTGCCTCTCTCGGCTGCAGCGTTTCCCCTTCGGTGCAGTTCCGGTCACAGCCAGCAGGGGCGCTGCTGGCTCCCGGCCGGCCGGGGCAGGGGTGATGATTGTCCCGCGGCTGCAGGGGGCGCTGTGGCACGAGTTTCGGCCATCTCTCTCCCCGCGGTAATGGTGGGCACAGCCGGCAGAAATGGATGGAGAAGGGGCTTCCTTTATAAACCCCCGGGGCAGCTGATCCTGGTGCCCCCTCTGGATAGCAAAAGGAGCTGTAGCAGGAACCTCAGAAGCAGCAAGCTGGAACAGCAGGGACATGGAAAATCCTGGAGTGGTAAACAAGATGTATCAGAGCCTCCGCAGCTGTATCAGGCGCTGGTCCCAGCAGGCAGGGACGCAGGGCTGCAGTGTAGCAAGAAAACCTTCGGATCAGTAGCAGAGGCATGGTGGGGCCGGGTAGTGGCAGCCCAGCTCCTGAACAGGGCAGGGAGAGGCTCCCGTGAAGGGGAAAGGATTCAGGGTCCCGGGGTTTCCCCTGAGACACCTCAGCAGATGGTGGAAGTCCCTTTTTTAGTGAGGTAGGGTGTTAATAAGGTCCCAGTTCAGTGGCTGCTCTCACGAGCAAAGGCTCCCTCAGGACAGAAGAAGCAGGACAGAGCTGGGCTCCAGTGAATTCCGGCCCAGTAAGCAGCAGCAACTTGACCATCCTCCTCTGAAGCCAACATCAAGAGAGGGCTGGGAGCTGCACTCAGCCCCTTCCCCCAGCCCAAGTCTCCTGGTATCTCTGCCCTTCCCAGCAGAATGTCCCTCAGCTAACGTGGTAAAGCCAGCTGCACTCCTCCCCCTTCTCTGTGCTTACTTCTTTTGTCTCTCTTAAGTACCAGTTATTGTTTCTTAGCAACAAAAAAGAAGAAAATTCCCTAAGACAAAGAAACAAGTGGAAAAATCTTAAACCCCAACACCCTTGTCAAAAGTCTGACTTTCTTGTAGGACCATTTTCGGGGGTAAGTTTAGGTCAAGCTGCTCTCGGGTTTCCCCAGAGTCTTATATGGGGAGCCCAATGCTCATATTCATGATTCTTCCCTGGACTCACTGCAGCAGGTCCATGTCCTTCTTTGTTGGACACTCAAGAGCTGCATACAGCATTCCGGGTGGGGTCTGACCAGCAGAATAGAGGGGCAGAATCCTCTCCTTTGAGCTGCTGGCCATGTTCCTTTGCATGCAGCCCAGGATTGTTTGAATTTCTGGATTTCTGGGCTGCAGGTACACATGGATGGATCACATTGAGCTTCTCTTCAACAAACACCCTCAAGTCTTCTCCTCAGGGCCATGGGCCCACCTCTCAGGTCTGGCTGGATGACATCACTTCTCTCGGTCTTGCTGACTGCACCACACAGCTTGGTAGTGTTGGCAAATGATGGCGAATTACCTATTTAAAATAGGCAAACTAGAGATGTATTACTGGGTCAGACATAACTACATTTCAAATTCAAACTTAGCTTTCCTGTTACAGTTTTTAATTACTTAATCAGATCTTTTTAAAAAGTAGCTGAAACTAAATTAGTAGTAGCTGATAAAAATGTATGTTCAGGATTTTCATTATAATAGAAGTGCTCAGGTCATGAACCAGCTGAATAGAAATTGGAATCTCAACCAGGACAGAAAATCAGCAAACATGGTTTGTAACCGTGGAGAAAAACCTATATGTATTTAAAAAGATGAAGTACTAGCTAACTAAAACATGCAGAGGTATAAAAAGAAGGAAGTATACCAAGCAAAATGTAACGGGATTTACCAGGAAAAAAAGAAAAAGTGAAACATACTATTTATTTTCAGTAAAACTTTTTTTTCTTCCACAGCTGTAGTTGTCACCATTTTCTAGATGTAACTGATATATTTTACTTGTCTCAAACACTAAAACAGTAGGCAAATGTCTTTTCTGTATGAAATTCCATGTAGAAATTCAAATAAATCACATCTGCAGTTATTTCACAACTTATATTAACATGGTGGCTTAATTATTTCTCTTTTTTTTATTTTCACTCCACATGAATTGTTACAGTTTTATGACAGTAACTTTAGATCCACTGGATCTCTTATTCATACAAGTGCAATTTCCTTAGGATGTGTTAACTTGGTTGAGGATGCACTTCTGTAATTAATCTGTCAGAATTGGGTTTGAGTCTTATTTTACCTTGTGCATAAGTGTAGATATTAATTTTTTTTTTCTTGCCTGCATTACTTCTTGGTAGCTCTGGAGATTTAAAGAACCAGACTGTGCTTTGCACTTAGGAGATATTTCAGAGAATATGCTTTCATGTTCCATGAGACAGAGATTTCATTTGTGATAGATATGAAAGCTAGATATCTTAAAGAAATGTATGGGAACATCAGGGCTGTTTAGTCCAGAGCAATAGAAGAAAACAACATCAACAATTTCTGAAAAGTTACTTTTTCAAAAACTTTTTCAGATTTTTGCCTGATATTTTTCATTATTTCAAAAAAGAAAAGAAAGAATTGTTTTTCTGTTGCAAATGATGATAATTAATGCTTTGTTTGTTTGGAGGTTTTCTTTTATTGGATATGGATTTTACAGAAGTCATTAGTTACATATAGTGAAATTTGTAATGAAAAGTTTTTTGTATGATCATTATATTCCAATTATCTGCAAAATAAACCCCCATGCTTTTTGTTTCACAGTACTGTTTTAAATGTTCTGCAAAGTGTTTCTCTTCTGTAAATACAAGCGAAGAAGGAAATTTGGAATGGTCTTAACTTTTTTAGGATAATTCTAGTATGTTTTTCTGTATCATGAAGAAAGGTAGTGCTGTGTAGCTTTGGGTGGGGACAGTCAGTGACAGTATGTTTCCATCAGGCTTAGTGACCCGCTCCTTTGAATGCTGCATCCTCATGAACTGGAGTGTTTATGACAAAAAAAAAAACAAAACAGGGCAAAACAGGGTAAAAACAAATGTTGTTTCTTACCATTTAGCATTTATCTGACTTTGCATAACAGCTAATGATTTTTCTAAACTCGTTGTTTGTGAGGTGGGATCATATTGCAAAGCAGCATTTTCACTATCTAGTTTAGTGGAGTTTAAATTTACATTTAAAATTTTAATTGGAAATGTTTGGACAATGAAACAGTTTTGATTTACTCTCCATTCACTCTTTCAGTCAAACTTTTTGCAGCCTTGAACTCTTCAGATTGTATCATCTTTTCCCCCTTAACATTTTTTTTTTTTTTGGATTTTTTTGGACATTTTTGGCTTTGATTCTGGAGCTGACACTGAAATGCTAGATTTTTATCAGACATTTTGGCAAGACTCTAGCCAAAGTAAACTATTCCTTTTGTTTATAAAGCTAAGATAAATATTTATTTATATTAAAAAGCTCTGAACTGAAAACAGATTTTAAACCAGTGGAAGTAGACAATGAATACCAGCATTTATTAAATATCCCTTCTTCTGGGAACTTTTTCCTTGCATGCAAATTGTGAATCTCGGTAGCTCCATACTTATGGCGGTTAGATGAAACCCTTTTGTGTCAGGCACCAGAAAATGGAACTTTATATGGATGAGTATGTTGTTCTTGTATTTTAGGATGTTTGTTTGATGAGCATCCAAGAGTGCGTATTCACTAATGTCAAACAGCAACTTCCAAACTGCATTGAAAGCAAATGTTAATATTACATTCTAGATTCAATATACATTTTGACTCTTGCATTTGAAAATGTATATATGTTCACAGAGTATTCTGCTGGAAGACTTTCAGATGTATGTATTGTGGGAAGTGAAAACAAGCTTTGTTTTCTTCAGTTTGTTTCACCTAATAAGTTTCTTTTGGTCAATTAATGTTGTGCCGACAATGTCACAACTCTTGTCTATTTTGGATATTGCATAGACTTACTTCTGCAATGTAATTTATAGTAATTGGATTATTGAATGACTATAATAGTTACCAAGAATTGAAGTAATAGATATAGGCAGAGCAATTTCATGCTTTTCAGATAAGATTATATTACATTTAGCATAAGCCACGAATGACTTGATCACTTCACCAATTTTAATTAACTTTAATATCTAAGAAGAAAAAAATAACCTTGCTAAATTGTCAATCATTTTAACTTTGGTTGCTATTTCACAGCTAGAATTTTTCTATGCTCAAGATTCCATCTTTTAATTTTTTTGACGTCTTCTCTTTTCATGGTCTTTACGAAATGTTATTCTGGGCTATCCTTGAATGTGAATTGCGTGACCTTCCAGACCAAGATCAATTCTTTCTCAGCCTGACAATGACTTTTCTGTTTGGAAGAGGACTCTTGTTGAAGCATCAGTGCATGTGTTTCTATGTTTTGTCTGTGAAAGCCATTTAATGTGTAGCTTGAGATGTCTGTAAAAAAATTTGTGAGTGTTAGGGTTAAATATCAAGCCTCATATTCCCTCCCCTAAACTATGGAAACTTGTTCAAAGACAGTGCTTGCAAATCAGGCAATGTGGTGTTTGTTACTGCTGTAGTGCTTTTTACTGTCCTTGCTAATTTCATTCCATCTATGTTAACATATGCATACTAGTGAACTTAATGTTTTCACAGTTCTCACTTTCAGACTTCTGTGTCATTTACTTAAGTAGCTAAAGCTGGCAAGAAGCCTCCTCCAGTGTGGCAGACGTCTGCGGAGATGCTCATTTTAGGCATGGCCTGTCTCTGTACAGTAATAGCTGTACCATGCTGACAGAGGTTACCCTACCTGTACTGAAATGGTTTAATTTTCACAAGTAGCTGGCCATTGTAAATAAAACTTGCTTTAAACCTGAGAAACAAACCAGAATGTAAAGTATAAATTGCAGCATGGCATTTCACAAAGCCCTTGTGCCTTCAAAACCAGAACCAATGCATTTTGATGGTGGAGGTTGATTGTGTGAACTCTGAGAGCACCATAGGGCTGCAGCCTCCCTGCTTCAGTAAGACTCAGGGACCCCATTTCAGCCCAGCATGATGCCCCAAGACTGACCCACCCTGGCACCAGCTTTCCTCACATCTTGTTTGGGCTTCCTGGCTTGGCCTTGTCTGGCCCCTTTGCCTGGGTCTCAGTCTAGTGCCCAAACGACCTTTGCTGCCGACTCACTGCCCCCTTGGGAGCACTCCTTGCTCCAGCTGCTCCTGGACCCTGAGTGCCCTCTGTGCAGAGCTGCCTGTGACAGTCAGGCCCCTGCCACTGCCACAGTGGCTGCCCAGGCTGTGTTTAGTCCTGAGCCTGATGGTTTTCCTCACATAAGATACAGAGTGGGATAAATGACAAGCAGGTGTACAGCAGGTGATGGGAGGTGTTTTATGTGTACAGAAAATACATGCAAAAAACACAACTGAAGGGATTTTGTTTTCTGCCCAAAACTGCATTATGTTATGCAAAGTTATGAATTTTGAAACAGTAAGAAAAGAAGTGAAGGTTCATAAGAAAAAACTTCATTAAATACAGTGCCAGTCAAGTAATATTTCAAGAGGCTGTTTGCTGTAGCACTTCTCATGTTCTTTCTTATTGACTAAACAAAATGATGCAGACTGTAATAACAAGTAATTCTTGTAATGTGATCAAGCCATTTTAGTTTTAGAATGTGTTTGTTCTAGTATTTATGGAAAACCCATTACCATTTTGGCAAGGCAAATTTATTATTTCTGGCTTCTCTGATACGTGTCATGTTTCAAGTGATAATGAGTCTGTAACTTCACTTGGCAGTTTGTTTAATGATCTGGTGAGTGTAATTTTTTCCTCTGGTAGGGCGGCTAATGTATCCTACTGCAGCTTGAAATGTTGCCTCTTGTTCTGTCATTAAGAACAAATGAAATTAATTGATTCTGATTTTCTTTCAAATCTGTAATGATACATTACAAAATAGTTGTCATCTCTACCACCAGGATTTTCTTTCTAATGTGTCTGTGCTGCCCAGTAAAGGGTCTGATAAAATGAAAACAGTAGTTGGAGATAAAGAGTCAAATGAGGAGTATTTAATCTATGTATTTCCATGAAGAAGTGATTTTGATTACAAACTTTCTGTGTTCTGGAGGAAGCTTGACCAAAATCTAAGAGAAAGCAACACGTATGGGGGGTTTAAATAGTGGAAACTAGTATTCATTGAAATTTGAAAATAATATAGCATGTCTCTTTTGGTTGTTTCCAAAGTTGTTTCAAGTTGTTTCCATATGTAGTAACACTTTAAATTGAAAATTCACGGGTTCATCATGAAATAGGTTTTGAGGTGGAAAATGCAGATGAGAAATGTTAGGGCAAATAAAGGCCAGTATTTGGTTCTCATTGGAGCCCAAAGCTAGCTGAAGACAACACTGGAGTGTATAATCTCACTATTTTTAGCAGAAAATTAATTCTTAAACCTTGAATTAATTCTTAAACAGTAATGTCTGTGACAATATTGTCTTAACAACTCCTCTCCCACCAAGAAGATCAGTGATTACAGTACATGCTTCTATGTTATTTCGAAACTTCTTTTTTATGACTGTGATCCAGAGAACATTCGTATTTGCACTGGACTGACAGATGTTCCTTACCACTGTGGGATGTAACATGGAAATCTTGCATCTGAGGCCACAGCTACTCCTTGTAATTGCAGTGCTTGACTGTCAGCTAGCAGTCTAGAAGTCCCAAAAGTGTCTCACAGGATAGTAAATGAATTAGTTATTATATTCTGTGTGGAGAAGCTATATAGTTCTCACTTTTAAGTTTATTAATATTTTGAAATCAGTTATGTGTCAGTATGAATAATGTTTTGTGTACTTGATAATACAACTTTATTTTATGCTGTGCATGCAGTCATAACCTCCTGTGGTCAGTGGAACTTGGTTGAATAATCAATTGGAGCCTTTATTTTATCTCTCTATCAGACTCATAAGCCTTTAATATTAAAATAAAGAGGAGAAAGTAGGAAACTAACTATAATAGAGGAAAACTTGGAGCAACTCCTTAGGACTTCTGCAATAAATGACAAATTAAGGGATTATATCTCATTTTGAAGGCTACACTTTCTATTAGCATGGCTCTGCTGCAATGGTATGATTAAAAGCTGAAGACTTCAGCCAGTGCTGAACATATAAGGCATCTGTAACACACATAAGTGTCAGCTGCTGGCTCTATGCTGACGCTAAGCTGAGGATCTCAGGATTACCGTCCCATGTTGCATGTAAGAACAAGCAGCATTTGCTCACAATGAGGAATATGGTTAAGTAGGTGCAGGTTTATTAAAGGCATCTGAGAGAAGTCCTGTGACATTTTGCCAAGTGAAGATGAAAGACTCAAAAGCATTCTGAGCTGGATGTTTTCACAAACCCCTACTCTCCCTTCTTCCAAACTATTTACTTTTTGTTTTGGCATCACAGGATCCTAGTATCTATATTAAGATTAATGTTTTTGTAATTTTCCTATTGTTCAGTACAAAGTAGTAAACGTGATCTTCTCATATGGTAGAGTAGAGAGACTTTGCTCAACTTCCGGGCTCTGGAAGAGAGCCAGAATCTCTGCACTTTCAGCTGGGTGGCTGGGTGGGTGAGAGGGCTTGGTTTGCGGCTGCCTGGCAAAGTCTAGCAACTTTGTCTCCTTCTTATACTGACTAGAAACTGTGGGGTCCCCAGCTTTCAAGAGTTGAGTCATAGCAGGACACTTTTAAGCTCCCCTTTCTTGTACTAAGTGGTTTTTTTTTTGTTTTTTTTTTGTTTTTTTTTTTTTTCAGACTTAACCACAGCCTCTTTGTAAATCCAGGTGTCTCTCTGTCCTTTTTTGAGACTACCAAGCATAATTTTAACTAGACTAGAACAGCTGTTCTAAGTGTGTTGTCCTTTTAAAGCAAGAGTGTTATGTGATGTTACTGAAACATCAGGAATTATTGTATTAGTGTTCTTTTCATCTTTCTTCAAACCTAGATGTGTCTGATTTAATCACTTAAAAAAGGTGCGTGTGTCTGTATGTTTGTGCTGGGAGTGCAGTTGGACATAATTATTGAAGTGGAAGGGGAAAGATGTGAACGAATGCCTTCCTTTTGGAAAGAATGTGGAGAAAATCAAACCAGCATTATGCAAAGAAAACAAAAAACACCTAGTTTTACATTTCACTCTTCAGTTATTGTGGAATTTTTTACATTGATGTGAAATGCAGGGATGTAATTTTGAAATACTACCTTCTTTTAGCTGTGCTCTGAGAGCAAAACTGAAATTAATAAATCTTTCTGTCATGTGAATTGTTGCGTAAAGTATCTATTGACTCCAAAAAGAATTGACATTGCTTCTCTATGAGTGTATTACACATTGAGTACGGTCTTCATGTCAGAATGTTACCAATTAAAGTTACAGGGTAAATGTTTCTTAGGATTTATTTCTCTATAAGAATGACATATTTCGAGCACTAATCAGTTAGCCACTGTCATCTTAAGATGTCTGATTAATTTGAAATGTGAATCAGTCCTTCATTTTTGAGTCTTAATTCAGATTAACTGCAAGTTTGAGGATATACACTTGAGTCTCTCACTTAAGCCTTTAAAGATCAAAGAGTTGCTGTCTAGCTTCAAAGTGTGTTACTAAAACTACATAAACAGTTAAAGCTGACTCAATGTCTTTGGAGAGAGACTTAACATATGTGCTATGTAGTGGCTAACAAAATCAGAAGTATAAGGGATAGTTGTGTGCTTGTGTTTTGTAGTTATTTGGAGAACACTTGCAAGTAGTAGTAACACAGTTAGGTAACAACTATGTAAAGAGACAAAGTTGATAAATGGGAATAATTTCTTAGGAAAAAATAATTTTTTTGGCAACTGAAGCAAGAATGTTCCAAATCTTTTCTAGTTGCTTTCTTTCCCCAGTGAATTGCTGGGTAATTGCACATGCTCAAGGCTACTGAAAGAAGCAGGGCATGTTTTTAAGCTGTGTTTCCTGGGAGCCATTTTCTTTCCATAATACACATCTTAGCAGAATTCAACTAGTTTTAACTGAGTAAATGTATATCCATAGATTAACTTTATTAGTCATGCAGTGAAATAAGAATGGTTGATATTCACATAGTCATTTGGGAACTGTACTTTTGTGGGGAGCAGGGGAAGTAAGACAATTAAAAGAGAGTAATTTTGATGAAAATTGTAATGTCTGATAAAGTGACATTTATGCAAGCCCTACATATAATTTCTATTTAAATGTCTTGAGTCACAATTAGGACACTTCATTATTTTCTGTCTTAGTCATATAATCCCAATTTCAATACAATTATAGATGATTTAAGGTAATTTGCAAGGAGCTTCTTCTATTTCACCATCAGTTACTTCTCTTTTAACAGTGCTTGTTGAAAATATCCCTGGCCAGCTACATCCTCGTATCTTTGCAGGACTCCTCACTGATACCTCCTACCTTGGCCATGTACAGCTGCAGATTTTTCACCTGTTGTTTTCAAGAAATGACTTTAGACTGTGGTGGCATTAAGTGTCTGAGGGTGCTTCTGTGGGATGCAGAAGTTCATTGCCACTGTCACAGGAGGTCCTGTTCATGGCTTTATCAACAGCCTGCATTCTCACTTTCTGTTGTGCATAGACATTCATAGGCAATTACACTCCTAGATACTGTTGGCATCCTTTAGGATTAGCCTCTCAGCAGTGCTATTAACACGAAAGACTTTGAAAGAATTTTTGTTTTGAAGTAAATTAAAGACAGAATAAGCCTTAAATGTCATATCTTTTACTTAAGAAATCTCTTCTGGTAAAATTGGATTTATTGCCTTCTGGAACTTGTGATCAAAATTAATATGGAGAATAAATTTTCAGCTGCCATTGCAGACATCAGAAAAAATTGTATGGTTAACTATTATTGCCTTTCTCTCAAGATTTTGTATGTCTTACCAGAACATGTGACTGAGATACAGTAGCTATGAACATCTGATTGGCAGAGATGAACAGCGGGAAAAATGTTTGCACAATCTTAATTTAAGTGCAGTTGAGCGAGCTGATTTTGTAAAAGGAGCATCAAAACATGCAAGTCATTGTCTGTTGTACAACTGAAAATTCCAGTATTCCTTGCATATAATTTCTGTCAAATCGTTTGGGGTTTTTCACACTGGACAATTATATCAGTCTTGCCAGTCATGTGTCTGAAAACCTGAAAATCATTGAAAAGAGCTTTAGAAATCAAATCTGGTAGTAGTTGTGCAGGGGTCTTGACTCTTTCTATTTAAAAGGAAGTGAGAATGTTGCTCCCTTGGTAAAGGTATAGCCTGGGTACTTCATAGACTCTAATCTAAACCTACCATCTTTCATCTTAAAGCCATTCCCTCCTGTCCTGTCCTTCATACCCGTGTAGAAGTCCCTCTCCAGATTTTCTTGTAGGCTCCCTTCAGGATGCAGTTAGGTCTTCCTGGAGCCTTTGCTTCTGCAGGCTGAACAGTTGCAGCTCGCTCAGTGTCTCTTCAGAGAACTGTGAGTTAACTGCTTTATTCATCACAGATTTTTTTTCCATTACAAAAATTTTTATGTAGAGCCATGTAAGTACTTGTACTAAAACCATGGTTACTTTGAATTTTGAGAATGCCTCCCAAGTTAATAATATTCTACCATCTTGTCCTTGGAACTTGTTTGTGGTAGGTCCTTGCGGAGCAAGGCAGAGGAAACTCCTGTCGGCCTGCTTGGTAGCCTGCAGTCATGCCCTCCCTTGTCTTCCTTGTCTGGGTATCTACTGAGCCAGCAAACAGTGCTCTGCCTCATGAGCCCATTGTGTGCAATGCTTTCAAGACTCTAAAACAATTAGATGTTGTGTGAAAGGCATTATAAAGGACTTTACATGAGGGATTGCTGACATGTACAGCGTTTGGACTTTTTTCACATACTTAGGAAGACAGTATCTTTCTTACTGACTTCTCTATCTTCTTCAACCTTTTAATTAGATTTTTTTGATTAGTGAACTGTCCTTCTGATATTGCGTAGGCAGAAAAGTAACTGACTGCTCCAGGTATGAGTCTTAATCAGCTTAAAATAGAATAATTTAAATTAATTTTTGATGGGTCAGTCTTACTTTTCCAAGAAGATGAAAAATACGGATGTTTCAATTTCTGTAATGCTGTACTATTGTGGCTGTCACTCAGGCTTTTCCTGCAAATCCAATGAAAGACTTAATTTGTTATGATTAAGTACAATACTTCTGGCAATCCTTTAGGGCCATATTATGACCAAAAGTAAATTAGTTATGAAAATATTCTTGTTTTGTATTAATACAAAGCATTTTTTTCATTTAGAAACAAATAACAAATCCCTGTAGTGAATAATGCTTTAAAGAGACTTCCTTTTATATTTAAATTATTTTTGAAAGACAGCATCATAGTACTTTTTGGGAGAACAGAGGAATAGTGTCTTGGCAAAACTTGTTAATATGCATCTCAAGGCTTATGAGTTATACTCTAGATGCTTATAATAAACAGAATTTTTGTATTGTTCAATACTGATAAAGCAGTAGAATGTACATGTTGTACAAGAAAATATATATTCATGCTATTAATATTTTCATAAAGAAATACTTTGGAAAATTTTAATAACAGTTTGCTTTTCACAAAACAGTCCAATAAAAAGATGCATAGCCTAATTCATTACTTTTCTAATCTTCCATCAATGCAGTTCTTGCAGAGATGGAAGAAAGGCACAGTTTATTAAATCATTCTCTGTTCCTAATTGACAGAGGTCCTGGGTAGGTGTTAAAGAGCAGAAAATGGAAAAAAAATATGCAGAGATTTAACATGTTACAAAGTAAAGCTGATGCATTTCACATTACTACCTGTGAAAGGTCTTGGTTTTGCTGGGGTCAGTATTATTCCTTGTAATGATGTTAAAGTTCGATTCATCCCAGTTAGCACACTGTATTGGGTTTGCATGGCCTGATTTTTGGTAGCAGGGTGCCTCAGAGGTGGCTTCTGTGAGAAGCTTCCAGAAGCTTCCACCATGTCCAGCAGAGACAATCCCTGATGGCTCTGAAGATGAATGGGCTGGTGGCTGAGGCTGGGCAAATTAGAGATGGCAGAAGTCCTCTGTTGACAGTGTATTTAGGAAGAAATCAAAACAAAGGTGATAGAAGCAGTTTTCATTCCAGCCAGAGAAAAGCACAGTGAGAACATGAGAGGAACAGCCCTGCAGACACCAAGGTCAGTGTAGAAGGAGAGGGAGGAGGTGCTCCAGGCACCAGAGCTGAGATTCCCCTGCAGCCCGTGGTGCAGCCCATGGTGAGGCAGCTGTGCCCCTGCAGCCCATGGAGATCCACCTGCAGCCTTTGGAGGAGTCCCACACCAGAGCAGCTGGATGCCTGAGAGGAGCCTGTGACCCTGTGGGAAACCCGTGGAGAGAAGGGCCCTGCTCCCACTCTGGAGCAGCTGTCCTTGGAGGACTGCACCCCATGGAAGAGTGACCCACACTGCAGCAGTCTGGGGGGAGCTGTTGCCCAGGGGATGGACTCACATCGGAGAAGTTCATGGAGAACTGTTATTGCTCAAAGTTGGACTCTATGCTCTTGGTCACTTTAGTGATGCTATAGTTTTGTGATTAATGCACACCAAAATACTGCCTTACAATGTATTCTGTGAGGAATAATTTCTCATGGTATTTTTGATGTAGAAACCAGTGCTTTTACATTTATTTCACAAATACTCTACTTCTCAATCTACTTTAGTTCATACCAGCAAAAAGGATTTAAAGTTTTTTGCAAGCTTTTAAAAACTAAGCTTTTTCTCAAAAAACCACTTTTTTTCTATCACAGGGAATGACATGACAAACAACTGCATTCTGTCACTTCTTGTCAGTTTTGTTTCTTTTTCTTTCTGGAAAGGAAAGCCTTTGTCACTTCGGGAAGGGTTGTTGTCAATTTTTCTTTCTTTAATGGTGAATTAAAATAAGCCAAGATAGCTCCTGTGTTATGTTGATGAAAATATTAAACTATAAGTTAAAAAAAGAAGGCATGGAAGGACTTTTGTTTATTCTATTCTGTATGACTAGTCTATAACTTTGACAACTCAGTGTCTCTAATGAAAAGAAATTTCAGGAGTATGTTTTTTTTTCACACAAGGCAGGTTTTTGGATTGGTTTGCTTTCAGCTTGGACAACTCAAAAAGAACTTACATGAAATGGTATCTAAAGAGCAGGGTTGAGTTTTATTTATGTAGTTTCTACTAAACTTTCATTTTTATAGAAGAAAGGGAAAGCATGTTTAGCAACATTCTGCAACTTAAATACTTCCATTTTTTAAGTCTATTATTTTTTAAGTTTTATGAGAAAACCAATTTTTGTTAAGTTGTACTTAAAACAATTTAAACATGCAAAATGATATTGTTTTATGAATGTGGGACAAATATTTTATTATTCAGTCACTTTTAAAAGAAAATTCTCCTTTAAAATTAATTTTAAGTCACTTAAAATATAGCATTGGTACACATTCTGCTCTAGCTTTTGTATATTTATATTAAATGTTTCAGAAATTTTATATTTCTACCTGGGAACTTAAAGAATGACTATTACAAAAGTTAGCATTTTTTAAATTTTTTTTTTTCACTTGCAATATATGCTCATTATTTTGTCTGTTTCCTAATGACCAGTGATTCTCTTACAACAACATAAACTACAAAGGCAAAAAAAAGATGGAACATCAAGTGTTCCAGTATTCACAAGTCATTATGTTTAATGTTAGGATTAGATATCTGCAACTGCTTATGCTTAATACACTTAACATTGCAGATTTGGCCTAAAGCCAGTTTAACATCAATATAAATCTTAGCATTGATTCAAATAACCATTAATTTTCAGAAAGCAGAGGTATATGCAGATGTTCTCAAAATGATTTCTGGCTTTGTGAAAAGAGAGGAACATTGGCCATCTTGCTAGACAAGGAAGTTTCAGATATGAAAATTTAATTGCTATTTGGAAGTATAAAATGGTAACAGACAAGTAACTGCTATTTGGTGGGATGCTGCATAAATGGAAAATACAGTGGAGCAATGTAGATTTTTCTGCAGTTAAATGTGAAGTTCAGCATGCAGGTGCCACAAACGCTGATAACACCTGGAGATGGCAGAGACTTGGGGATTATGGAACCCCGGGAACTGAAGGGATTGCTGCTAACCAGGAGAGGCACAATGAGAAGCTATGGGAGCATTAAATCATTCAATGTATTTTTTGTGTAACAATTGTCAGGAAGAATTAATTAATGCTTGCTGCTATGAAATCTCCAGAGACTTCTATAAAACCATTAATGTATCATTACATGTTATATGCAAATGCCTTTGTGCCATTATCAAAATCTCGAAATATAATTGTTTGGGATTTTTGTCAAGATTATATGGAACTAGTATGCAATCAAGCAACTGATGTGCTCAAATTTTATTTGCTTTAAATTTTACAATGCTAGTTTAGCTTCTCCAAAATGCACCAAGACATAAAATGCAACCAGGAAAACAGTCTCTGTTGAATGTTGGGGAAAGAGCATGTGGGCTCTCTTTAGTTTGCTACATGATAAAAATACATGCATGTGGAAGAAAGTTACTACTTTACATTTTTTCTTGTGACCACTCTATCAATCAAACACAAAATTCAACATCTTCATGCTTCCTAAGAAAATATTTCACAATAGCGCTTTGCTTTTAGGTCTTCTGTTACTGACTTTTCAACACTTTCAAGATAGATCATCACCTCTATGTGACTGCAGAATGTAATCATAAGTAATTAAAAGTTAAGGAAAAAGTTCTCACATTGCTTTGCAACTTCTTGCAAACTTTTAAGTCAATCTGCAACTATTTTAGATTGCATTGTGAAGTTTAAATATGAGGTACTGAAATGTATGCACATTACACAAATTGCTCTGAAAATGAAAGTAGGTCAGATTTCTGGAAACTCCGTACTTGAGTTAGAATGACTTCTGATTAAAAGACTTTCTGCATCCAAATACATAATGAATGTTTATTCCTAGCTGTTTATTTCCTTGTATTGCTTGAGTTATACAGCAGCATTATCATGTTGCTTGTTCAGTACTAGTTTTGTTTAAATTTTGTGTTGTTACTTTTTAAATTTTTTATGTGTTGTTTCTTTGTATGCAAACCCCATAAAAATCTGATCTTCACTACCAAGTGATACATTCACAGATAAGAATTTAAAATCTAGTGTGGAAAGGAAAATTTCTCATTATGTGGTCTTGGGAGTAGTTATTTTTTGATCTTAGTGACCTGTAAATAAAACCTTTTAAGACGACAAAGGACAAAATGATAGTGTAAAGATTCAAAATTTAGAAGTGTTGTAGAAAGATAAGGTGTTTAAGGAGCTCATTGTAGACATTTGAATTGAAGACCATTGGAAACCATTGGGGAAACATTCCAGTGAATGTCTTCAGGCAGTCTGTGTCAGTTTTTGGAGTCACAGAACTACTGGGCTGGAAAGGCACTTCTGGAGTTTGTCCAGTCCAAGCCCTTATTTAGAGTGGACTCACCAGGAAGAGGTTGCTCAGGGTGATGTCCAGTCAGGTCTTCAGTATCTGTAAGGCTGGGCAATCCACAGCTTCTTAACCTTTTCCAGCGCTTGACCCTCCCTCACAGTAAATATCTCAATGGTCCATCTTACAGTAGAGCCAGAGCAATTTATGACTGTACTTTTTTCTCCCCTTGATAAAGGATAAGCCTTCCCCTTATTATATTCAGTTGAAGTTTAGGTGGGGGTCTAAGGTGTGGCTTGTCACACTGCTCCATACTTTTTGTCCTGTTTTAAACAAAATAATGGCTTCTCTTCTGTGTGCCATTTGAATCATTTGATCTGAATGCAGTGCTTTGTAAATCCTCATGAGGATTACACATTGGTTTTAGATGAGCTCAGGGTCTCATGCTTAATTTGATGTCCACAGAGTGGATACGGTAATGTGAACTAGTCAAATATTCTTGGTCATCGACAGAGAATAACAGCTTTGCTCAGAAAGACCTTTCTGTGAATAAGATAGAGGAAAATTATGATATTACCTTGTGCTCATGGATGCAAATAGTATATTGTTGCTGCTGCTCTGTCGGAGCAGACCAGGGAGAGGCTGCACAGAAGTCTGAGTGGCTGGGTTTGTGAAGGTAAAAAAATAGGACTGTAAAGAATAAGGACAAAATGTGTATTCTTCTCCAAGGAAAAAAGAGTTTGGAAACCTTTAATGTTACGTGGAAGTCAGAATGAAAGGAAACCAAAAACCTTTAAAGACAATGTTTCCAACATGCTTGGGGGAAGGAATTGGGGTGCCAAGAACCTCAAAAAGAAAGAGAGCTGCAATAACCAAACTATTTAATTACAGTGGTGTATATGGAAGAGGAAGAGATAGAAACTTGCATGCTATTTTTGTATGTTTTCAATTATTCTTATTTTTGGGGCCTTCTATAAAACCTTACCCTTCTCTTCAAGAGGAAGGATAATGTAAAATCTCTGACAGGATGATGTTTCTTTATGTTTTATTTTACAACTTTCACACTCCTAGAACCCTTCCAAAAATATCAGTGTTTGAAGCTCTGTTATTTTTAAAGAACAGTTAATCACAAAGGCAATTTGTGTCAGACAAAGCATACCAGTTATGTACCTGCTTGTAAACCTGCAGCCTGAACAATCAGGAGGCTGCAATACAGCTTAGAGTGAAGCTCAGCTGGCCTTGCTCGTGCAGCTATTTTGTCTATGTTCAGAGTTTGAGGTATACAGTGTTTTTTTGAAAACCAGAATAAGCAAACCACTTTTATTTTTTTTCAATTTTCAGCACAGGAAAATCTTTGTGTTTAAAGGATTGCAGTGGAGGTGTGCAAACCTGTATGTTGTTTTTTAATTGTCAGTGTCGTGTGGGACGTTGTGAGTGACTGCAGTATTGAAGTATCTGAGAGAGCAGCCTGAAAGTGATGCTGAACGTGGCCACAAGACAAATACATTCTTGATCTGTTCTTGAGATTTGACTATGAACCCCCAAATATTGTCTGTCAGTGTTAAAATGTAATTTCGGAGTGACTTTAAAAGAATGAGATCACTGAAATTTAGAAATGTTTGTGTTAGTTGTTGAATGATATTGCATAAAGTAATTACAGGGTAGTGTAAAATATATTCTCACCAAGAAAGTCTGTTTGCAAGTCTGTTTGCTTTTTCTCCCATGACTTTTATCCCAGGTGAAAATTTCATTGTATATGCCTAAGCTCTGGATTCTCGAGTTTGTGTCCAGTCCTTTCAAGCAATGCTAATGAAAAATGCCTTATTCAATATATGAATTTTATTTTTCTCTTCATTTCTCTACTCAAAACAGTCAAATCTCCAGAGGGAAAAGAAAATTAGTCTATTAATTGCCTAGAATTTCTAAATGTAATAATGAGGTATAGCAGTGTATCATTCCTTCAGCTGTTCTTGTCTGCAAAGTAGGGCTGGGAGTACTTAATAGGGTATGTTTAACTCTGTATTATATTACCTAAAAGAAAGCCAGAGCTAATAAAAGAAAGAGTATACAGAGAGCAATAGTACCAATAAATACATAGATTAAATAGAAATAATAATTAAATTTATTATTTATTTTAATTATTAGAATAAATTTAATTTCAAATTAAATTAAGTTGTTACACTGTACTTTTCATGGTTTTCCATTACATGGTTGGCAGTAGATTAAAAAAAAGAAATTGATGACTTCAGAACATTATTTTTTCCATCTGGAATATATTATGATAGATTAGTCCAAAGTATTTTATTTGGGTACACCTGATTTCAGCCAATTGTACTAAGTGAAAAGATTTTCTCTAGTTTGAATTGGTTTGTTTGAACAAATGATTAAAAATCATTGCACTGCAGAGTGATTATTAACACAACTCTACATGCAGAAGGATAGGGAAAATCTTGTCAGTAAGTGAAAAGACAGTAATTCAGTGAATAGGATTGCTATCACTGATTTTGAGAAAAGTAGTTATTTGAATTTTCATCTGGATTTCTGATAAGAATATGAAGATAAGCAGAGTGGAAAGAAAGAAATACAACAGGGAAAAGTGGTAAGAGAAGTGACTGGGATGAGATAGAACTATCAGTTGTTAAGTATAAAGGTGTACAAAAAATTGTTTAATCTAAATAATTTTTTAGTTTGAGTCTGTGTGAGCATATTTTGTGAATTTAAGCTTCAGATTCTTATTTCCAACCAATTAGAACTGTATGTTCAATGTACTATAGACCAAAGCCTTCTGTTTCTTTGGGGAACAAAATAGTCAATATAATTGAAGGTAGGAGAAGAAATTTTGAAGTTTAAAAATGATCAGGCTTTAAAGACAGCACTTATTTGTAAATGCTGACACATCAACAATTTCTAGCATCTTGGTATACTCAGAAAAGCCAGTCTGGACTACACTTCTGAAGAGTTTTTGATGGAAGGGAAGGCAATTTGCTGAAGAGCTACTTGGCCTTGCTGAATCTGGTATTTTTAGCCCCCTAAAGCCATACAGATACATATACAGTGTCCTTTAACCAATTATCTACTGAGAAGTGAAGTAGGCTCCAGCCATTTTGGAGCTACTCTAATATTATGGTGTTTCTCAGAGCCAACCTATCTCAAGGAGCTCTCTCCTGTTTCACTCAGAGCACAAGTACTGGCTTTTACTCATTCCAAGGCAGCATTTTTGGCTAGAATACCAAATATGTGTTTTGAAGGGGCTCAAAATCATGCCTTGAGTGCTGAAAAAATATATTTTGGAAATCTTTTCTCAGTTAAGCACTTATGTTGCTCTCCATAATTATGAAATTAAAATGATTCCCTGGGATATATTCCAACAGAACAGTTGTTAAAATCAAACAGACCCTTCTAAACAGGCATGAACAGATTTTGATTGTTTTCTGATCTTTATGAAGATGCTCAGCAGAGTTTGCTTTTTGAGCAAGTTTGCAGTAATACCTCATCCTGCAGAGCTTTAAGTGGGTTTTGCTGTCATGGCACCTCAGTGATTTCTATATATAGCAGGATTAGACACAAAGTGTTTTTCTGAATTGATTTCAAAACTGAAAAAATAAGAAATAAAAAATGTCAAGAAAAACACGTTTATTGAATTATTTAGTTTGTCACCTGCTCCTTACATTCCAACACTAGTGTGAGCTGTTTTGTTGTTTTTGTGTAGATATCCAAATGCCTTGTCTGTGTCAGATGGGCACATTTTTTGTGGAGTTCCCACTTTGGTGGGATTTACTGATGGTTTTAAAGGGAATGAAGAATACATGTTTGCTTGGGCGTCGATGAAGGTATGGCCATATTTGTTTTCATAATATGATTAAATTTGTAGAATGTGTCACTATGTAAGACTGTCAAGAGGTGCATATTGTCTTTTATGGATAGAGTTTGAATTTTTTAAAATGACTAGTCATTATGATTTTGGTCTTTAAAAAATTCTCTGTAATAATGGATACAACTTCTTTATTATTTCTAGCTAAAATATGAACAAATTTTTCCTTATGATATTTTGGATTTTCCCCCAGTTTTTCTTATTCCAAAGCCATGGAGATAATTCAAGGTCATTACACCATTTCTGCCTCTGCATTCGTGACATTGTCCCTGCTTGGAGTGGCCCAGGGGTGGCCAGGCTGGTGAAGTGTCTTGTGAATAGTCCCATGAATGTGTTCACCCATGTGCTCAGGGGCTGGCCATTGCCAAGGCTGATTCTGTTGTTTGTTAGATCTTGGTTGTAAACACCCATTCCAAGTTAACCTGGACAAGTAGGGCAGTATTCATCTGAATGGTAGATGAAAGTAAGCACAGCTAAAACAAATCCCAATCCTTAGAAGTGCAGAGACTAAACACCATCAGTTAGTGTAGACCCTCTCTGTGACCTTTTAAAGGAAAGGCAAAAGCCTGTTTCCTGGGCTGTCTCAGAAAACTGTAGCATTTTGAAATTTTTCTAGATCCAGGACACTGAAGGGTGGTTAATGGGTCTCAGACAGTGAGAAAATCTCATTTTGTCTTTTTACAGCTTATGAACTCTCAGGGTAGAGAGTTTGGGCCAGAGGACAAAGTTATTCAGCTGATGATGCCACTATACCTGGGTGCAGACTATCTTCCTTTTCAAAGCACAATGACTTTCAAGCCTTATATATGGCCTTGAAAAGTGCTGCCTTTTTACGTATTTACTTTTATTTTTAACATTGGCTCAGTAATAAAAGTGTTATAAAAAAAGCACCAAACAGAATGACAATCAAGGTGTAAGCTAACAACATTTTCCAGCCAGGTCCTTTTAGTTTTTTGCTTTGTTAAGTATAATACTGAGTGCAGAGGCAGTGTCTTGATATCTTGCCAAGTCATACACACCTTACTCCTTGCTTGGGTACAAGGTACAGCATCGTGCTGCAGTGATAAATATTGCAGGGCATTGCACCTTGGTGGTCCACACTGGGATGTTGTCGCCATGAAGCCTAGCATTGTTTGACCCAAAATAACTACAACTGACTCAAAGCCTCCTCAGGCAGAATCACAGGTTAGCAAGGACCAGAGGAGTTGAGTGAGGTCTCTTTGTCTGGGATGGAAAGGGAAAGGTTAGCAGTCATGACATGGGCTCTCAGGTGGGCTCCAGGCCAGAAAACAGTTCTGGCACATTAAATTCATGAGTCTAGACATAGTTTTTGGACTGAAGCCGTACTAGGGACAGCAGCCAGCAAAGGAGATATGTTATGCACAGACTTCTGCAGTGTCACTCCAGCTTCGACTGAAAGCTGACTGCACTCTTGACCTTGCAAAGTACTTGGCTGGGGAACTGGAGCAAGTGAGCTCCTGCTTGCCAAACAGAATCTGTTCACTGGGCAGTGGTGCGCTGCAGCCACAAAGCTGGAAAGCCAAACATCATCTTTTTTGGCACAGCAAATTTCTCTGTAACGTGTCCTGAGGGTTTGCTCATCACTGATTAAAATCTCTTGCTTCCTCCCAGGACGGGGGGTAAAGGTGCGTAGGCGCCTGCCCACCTCACTGCTGTTTGATGGCATCTCTGTGAAGAAACAGGGCTGCTGAGAGTGTGAGCTGCTAATTTAATGTCAGCTGTTGCTTGTTCCAACTAAAGCAGGAAGAGCATTGGGCAAGATAAATAGATACTGTCTGAATATGGAGGGGCTAAGTTTTTCATCTGTAGGCTGCAGATCACTTTTTTGCAGGTTGGGAGTTCAGGCCTTATGAGAAAATAGTTGTTGGTGGTGTAGTGAAGTGAGGAAGGATGATGGAGCAAAACTTAAGCTGGGACCAAGATGGGCTGAGAGGACAGCCTGGAAAAAATGGCTCCAAGGTGATCAGCTCTGACTGTGCTGGATTGTTCTTCACCACAGTATCGCGGCCCAGCCACCCAGGGCAGGTGTCATGTGCTTACAGGGAGTAATCTCTCTTGAGATATGCATATTTCTCTGTTCTGGTTTGAAGGCAAACCAGCAGGAGGAATTAACTCCACACAAATATCTTGTGAGAGATTCCAAGTCAGAATTACAATTTAATAGGAAAATTAAAATAAAGGCAACAGTACAGGAACACTGGCTTAAACTGACAAAGTCAGAATACAGCCTGACACCCTGTTGGTCAGGGTGGTGGTAGCAGTCTGATCAAAGGGTGGCTACAGTCCCGTTGGGATGGCAGATGTGGTTTTGTTGGGTGATCCTGCAGCAAGGCCTGATCCTTCTCTGGAGGTCCAGTGGTAGTTATGGGGGTCGCCCTCTGTGAATCCTGTGAGAGTGCTGCTCTGGTGTTCCAAGGCTCAGATTACCTGCAGGTAGGAATGTTTGGTTCCTCCCGAAGGGCGGAGCATCTCACAGTGGGATGATGTAATTCTGTGAGTCACCTTGATGGCCCATTAGCAGAGACGGCCCCCTCGGGGTGGCTGCTGCTTCCCCAGAGAGAGTTATCAGGACTGAGTCATGGAGAAGATAAAGAACACTGCCCTACCTATTTTGTCATCATATCTACATGGTAATACAATACATACTTTTGGTTATACCTTCCATTGTAACCCAAGACACTCTTGTACTTTACTCAGCAACTCAGGATAAAAGTACACTGTGTCTAGCTTATTTCTTGACTAATTAGTTCTTTGGGTAACACACTCTTTTCTTTAAGATCATGTAGACTAAAGGTATTTGTAGGATACTTTGAGCAGTCCTTATGAATGTGCTTGCAAACTGTTTTCTGAGCCTTGTACTAGCAATAAAAAGACCGTATTTCTGGGTTTCATAATCCCTGCAGCAATAGATAAGGCTTTTTCTATCTTCTAGACTTACAGTGTAGGTTTAAGATATTCAAAGGACTTTTTGAAGTGCCATTCTGTTCACAGAGCTGATAATTAAAGCAGATGATAATAAGAAAGGGAAGAGTTCTATAGAATTAAATAACAGCCTATAGTTAGGTGGTATAATATAGTGATGGGAGAATCATATGTTAGAATGACATCTGTAATATGTGGAAGCATGTGGGAAGCATTAGGACTAGCATTATATTAAATGTAAAGCATTGAATATATAGTGTTGTAATGGATGCTTCATTGTATTAATTGGTTTTCAGCAGGCATCATCTGTTCCTTTAATCTTGAAGTGATAATGCCTGTGCCATATGTAGTGCTGTGTTGCTCAGCTAGTATGGAGACAAGAAAGACTTGTATATTGTGCTTCAGAATTCAAGTTCCACTATATATTATTATTATTATTATTAGATTATTTGAAGGGAGAGGTTTGGAAGCATAAGGCTGATAGGGGGATTTGTATCATGCTTTGTGTTGTTTAGGATACAGGAGTGGAATTTTTAGTTTCTTTGAACTAAACAACTCTAAAAGAAATATTTAGCCTAATTAAGAGATATTAATAAATATTTTGTAAGGACTGCATGAAAATGTCCACAAGCAGACTAAAGGATGAGAGGTATCTTTCCCTTAATTGGCAAAGGGACACTACAGATGAATTTTTGCACAGCTATTTGGTAAACTGAATTCCCTTCTTGTCAAAATATGCACATCTTGCTTTATTTGAGAACTAAAAAGTGATCCTTGCTTACAAACTCCTCTTAAAATGAAGTAGAACATAGGGGTTGGAGTTTTCCTCAATAAAACTTAATTGCAAATGAAGCCAATACATTCCTCTAGCCCAATTCTTTGTTGCAGTTTTGAGGAATGCATTTGCTAAATGAGTATGTGAACTGCGTAGCAGTCTAGATCTGTAGTGACTTTGGAGCATTTGGCATACATTAATTAATACAGACTGGGGTTTTGAAGAAAACTCTGTGAGATGTTAAAAATGCAAGTGGATTCTGTTTTGACTAGCATCCTATGTTTGTTGTGTTTGGCGGTTTTTTAGCTTTGGCTCCTGCTAGGTTTCTTCAGGGTAAATTGTGATGCTGATACTTGAAAACTGTGTGGTTCAAAGCATGCTATACTTTCTCAATATGTTGCAATTAGATTTTACATTCTCTGATGTAATTGTTTTCTAAAAAAGGCTTTTTATAAATAAGGAGCATAATGTTTGTTAACATTTAATCTAAATGATAACATGCAAACATTTATTGAGCTATAGACCATATTAGAGATTAATTTCAGTTTATTACCATTACTGCTTCACAGAAGGGTACTATTGCTAATATTTCATAGATTATTGTTTTCTGGTGGGGTTTGGTGAAGTTTTTTAGTTTGGTTTGGTTTTGTTTGGTTTTTTGGGTTTTGGTTGGTTGAGTTTTTTTGTTTGTTTGGAGGTTTTTTTTCATTTGTTTTTGGGTTTTTTGTTTTGGTTTGTTTTTCTTGTTTTGTTTTTTTTTTAATAACAGTTATTTAGTAAAAAAATTGCTAAAAATGGTAATTAGCTCTGTAATTTATTAAGTGGTTAGTGCATGCTTTTGACTTACAGTTCTTGTTAAGAATGAAAGATACTACCTTCATTGTTCTCTGTCTTATGCCTGGGGCTGATGCAACTGTGTGTGTGACTGAACTTTCTATGGTTATGAGGTGAAAGTGAAAGTCTTGAGCAGGTAGAAAGGGATGCAAAGGGAATTTTGTGAGGATGCTACCCAAGGACAAGTGACAGCTCAGTTTCTGCCCTATGTGTACATCCTGTCAGACATAGTCTTTGGACACTGCTGTCTCCTGACTTGTTCTGGTGCACTTGCTGGGGAATGCTAGTAAGTACAGGCCAAACTGTGCCAAGGAGTAAGCCAACATTTAATTAGTATGCATGATTTCTGTCCATGCTCCAGCCTAGCTTGTTTGATAGAATGAATATGCTCTGGGAATAGTCACAGAGCATATTCTTAGAGTTTGTCATCAATTTTAGCACATACCTGACTCGGATCATTTCTGCCTGTCATTACTGTTCAGGCTTAAGCCATGTTCTTTAAGATGACAGGCCTTCTGTAACTTACTACATTTTTGTCACTTTAGATGTGCTCGTTGTTATTTGATTGCATGCTACGAACATACAAGCTCTTGAATTGCAACAAAATCTGTAATAATTGTTTGGATAAGGGTTTTCTTTGGTCTTGTTTTCTGCAGCTCAAGTTATGGATCTCTAACAGTGAACAACATAAATACTCTTCAACATGAGAAAAATCTGATTGCTATAAACAACAAGGAAATAACTAGTGTAGTGGTGGCTGATAATTATAAATTGGATATTTGTTCAATACATTGGTTAATAGGTCTATGTCATTGTGGTTTTTTTCCAGTGGATTTATATTTAAAAATGGTTATATGCAAAAAGCAAATTCTTCTTGCAGATTTAAGTCTCCAACATCTTTAAAGGTCAATATAACAGAGAATTTCAAGCGGTAGAGTTCATTTTTGGCGTCATGATTTTTTCAAAAAGGCTTAGATTGAAAATCCTAGCAAAAATTTTTAAATTAATAATTTATATAAAAGATACATTAAATATTCATAGAGAGTATAGAAAGTTTGTGTTTCACCTCAAAATGCCATAGGCACTATAGTAAAAATCATGCTTCCAGATTCAAAAAATACTGTTTCTACCCTAAGCACAATTAAGTGGAGTAAGCACCACATAATAAAAAGGATCTCATAACTTTTCAGTTTGGAAGGGGACCTCTGAAGATCATCTCATCAAACCCCTCTGCTCCAAAACAGATTGATTGCAGCAGGTTGTTCAGGGTTGTGTCTGGTTAAGTTTTTAGTGTCTCCCAGAGTGGAAACTCCACAGCTTCCAGGTCAATCTGTTCTAGTGTTCAACTATCCAGTCAATAAAATAATTTCTTTGATGTTTAAATGCAGTTTTCTGTATTCAATTTGTGCTCATTGACTCTTGCCTGTTCTGGATTCTCTCTGAACCAGTCTTTACGGACTCCTTCGGGTACTTATATACATTGAGCAGATGTCCCCAGAGTTTTATCTTCTCTGGGCTGGATAGTCCCAGCTGTCTGTCTCCTTGTGCAGTTTCCTGCCCTTGCTTCAAATTTCCACACCAATGCTGTAGGGAGGGAAAGCATCACCTCCCTTGACCGGCAGAGAGCAATCTCCCTCATGCAGCCCAGGCTGCTGCCAGCCTTCTTTACTTCAGTGGTGTATTGCTGACTCACAATCTTTGATCATGCTCAACATGGTGTCCACCCAGAACCCCAGATCTTTTTCTGCAAAGTTGCTTTGCAGTAGCAATTGTCCCAGGCCTGCATTGGTGTATGAGGTTATTCCTTCCCAGGACTCTTGTTGACCTATTTCTCCAGCCTCTCAAGGTTCATCTGAATGAAACACCAATATCCTTTGTATCACCCTTCCTCCTCGCTTTATGTAGTCTGCAAACTTTTGGAAGGTGTTCTCTGTCCCATTACCAGGTCATAAATGGCAATATTAAACAGTATTGGTTCCGGTATCTACTTCCTGGATATTCCACTAGTGACTGGCCTACAGCTGGAAATTCTTCTGCTTGCTCATCGCTACCCTTAGAACTCAGCCTCTGCTTTTAGGTCCACCTCATAGTCCACTGATCTAATAAGTGTTCTTTTCTACTCTTTCTTTTGCTGGTCATATTTCAGCTTGTGCTTGTTGCCTCTTGTTTCTTCTGGATCTGAGTCAGTCTTCCTTGCTGTGCCCATCAGTATCTATATATGCTGAGGAGGTTCCATGAATATTTTTTTTCCTGGGCTGGACAGTCCCAGATTCTCTGCATCTCTTAGTATCAGATGCCCAGATGGGCTTTGGCTTTCCTAACCTTTGGGCAATGTCTTTTTCTTCCTTCTAGATTACCTGTCTTTGCTTCTACCTCCTGAATACTTTCTTCTTCTGTCTCAGTCTGGTCAGGGACACCTTATTTACTCCTGCAGACATCTTGCCACCTTTGGCTTCTTGCTTGTTAAGATCAACCATTCTTGATATTGGAGGATGTTATCTTTGAAAATTCAAGCAGCTATTCTGGGTTTCCCTTGCCATGACTATATCCTCTCTATGGCAAGCTGATTTCTGAACAGGCTAAAGTCTTGCCTGAAGCTCAGTGTTAACAGTCTGATTCCTGCTTTCTTCCCTCCCCTCAGAATCATGAATCCCACTGTCTCATGGTCACAGCAGTGAAGGCTGACTGTGACCTTGCATGCCCAGTTGGAGCATGGTCTTTACAGAGCAGTTACAAATAGAGCCATAAAAGAAGTCTGTTTGAGCTAAAGCTTACTAAAAGTCATTAAAAAGAGAAAAAAAGGGGTCCATGTTTCATATTCAAATCTGATCATAAATTGCATCTCTGTGGAGAATTTACTTACTTCTACTTATGCAGAGATTTCATTAATTCTAGATTATATATTTTAATTTATGTAATCCATTGTGCCAGACACTAATGAAAATAATACTGTTTTTGGCAAAGGGTTATTTCATTTTTAAATGTCTGATAGATACTGTGAACTCTATCATTTTGGTAGCACAAATGCAATTCATAACTCTTTTCTGTCACTAATTGTTTTGACACTGAAGAAAGGAATTTATGACTTATAGGAGTCTTTCCTATACTTTACATACCTATAGGAATGTTTCCTTCACTTTACATACTTGTTTGTCCCTTAATAACCAGTTATTTCACTGACCACTAATGCAAGATGTACTGTGGATTCCTTTCATTACATGACAGCTACTGGTTTGGGGGAAAAGTCCTGGACCTTTTGAATTGTGTTGGAAGCTAGGTTCTGCTGTTACTGTGACCAATTAAAATGAAAAAAAAATATTGAAGATCATCTTTCAGGCTCTTAATGTTCTGTGTTCCCCGTGGTATTTTTAAACTGGTTTGAATTAAGTTTCTTTGAGTATGTTTTAGTTTACTCTTTGTTAAGATAATGGTATTATTGTAGCCTTTTCCTTTCTGACATTTTTGGTGGCTCTTGAAGAAATGTGCATTTCTGTAGGCACCTTTTCTTGAATGGAGAAAAGAACAAGTAGAAGGGTACTCTCTTCTGTGTCTATGCCTTATACGACCTGAAAAGTGAAAAGTAGTTTCAATCTTTTTTACTCTTCCTTACCATTTTGTGTTTAAATACCAAGACTACTTACCAGCATTAGAAGCACAATTAACACAGATCATTTAATGGGATGAAAGAGCATGTGACAGGTGATCTGCAACACATAAGATGGTATTCTGTGGCACTATGTCATGCAGTTCAATGTTGATGTATAGTTCTTTTGCCCAGTCCTATCTCTTGGGTGAGCATATCAAAACAAACAAAATGTGAGATATGAGAAACTAGATTTCTGTAGAAATAGTTGCTGAATATTTTTCTATTTGGTTTTCCTTGAGTAAAATTATGAAGACAATGCCCTTGGTCTTCACTTACCTTTTGAGATCTTAGAGTCAATAGATTGAGGAGCATGGATGAAAATAATGCCAAGCCATGTTTCTTTCTCTCAGAGAATGGATTCAAAAAGATTCAGTGGTGATTTATTGGTCATGTCTCAAGTAATGAACATGATTTAATAGGTGTTAATATATGGAAGTAAGTAGTGTGAAACACTTTGAGAGTTGTACTTGGTAAGCTAAGAGAATTTATCTAAAATGATTCTGTGATTTCTTGTGTACTGCAAGAGTATGTCCACATTCATTTTCTGTTGCTAGTGGAAAAGGTTATATCTTACTACAATCTTGGAATTCAGGATCTGCATGGCAAATTTCATTTCTTTTCAGTTAATATCATTGCTTGTAATTGTGCACAGTTAATTCTTCACTCTTGTGCCTAAGCAGACCAGTTTGGCCCTTGTTTCTTGTATTTTAAAAGATAATGGGAATACATAGACTTAATTAACAATAAATTCTTCTAAAGGCAATGAAGCTCTATCCAGTAATCTCCACTGCAGCATTTTTAGTAGAAAGTTGACTGTATATATTACTAATTTTAAATTTTCTTGCATCTTCTAAAATATTTTGTTAACTTTCAGAGTATGAATGCTGTAGAGTCTTGTAAATCATGTTCTTGCATTTAGACACACAGTGTGCTAGCATTATTTCTGGCGGTTTTTGGAGATGACAAAGTTTTGTATGAACATTTAAATTTTCTGAATATGTTTTTGTGCTGTTAAAATGACTGAAAACAGATAGTGAAATTTCTCAAATGAAACCTGGCTTTATTTAGTTGAATGGCAACAACTTTTTGAGTCAGTATCTCAGAGAAAGGTTGTATTCTTTTACATCAGTTAAATGCTACTTTGTTCTTACAAAGGTTTGTCTGAATTTAGCTTATGGCTCTGTACTACTGGCGATGCTCAGATAAAGCACCAGGAATTAAATAAGATGTTCCGACATTACAAAATCTGAGATCAGTTTGATGTCTTATCTAGCACTGCTGATGCTACATTTTGATACTTGGCATCATCTAATTTGTGTCTTTATAACAGTGAGGAGCTTGAGGCAACCATTGAACTCATTCCAAAGTGAGTTCAATGTATATAAGCGTCTTCATAAAATCCTCTCTTGCTTCAAACATCCTTTTGAAACATCAGCATCAATGCATTAGATGTAAGATCTGCTTGAGAAAACCCTAGATCATTTTCAAGGAGAGACATAGAACTTTTTTGAATGATCTGATTTCAGTGTTTATCCTAAATGTTCTAGCACTCAAGTTTACTTATGAAAGTAAGAAAACAATTTGAAGTATCTTGAAAATACAGATGAAGTTCTTGTACCACCTGACATATTTTCTAAACAGATTAAAATATTGGGCAATTTCCACCCAGAAGGTAATAGATGGGATTCATCTAAGAATACTTCAAAGATCTGGCTGATGTCCTTGTGAGGTGTCTCTTAATTTTTGAATGGTTTGGGAGTCCAGAGAGGCCCCAGATGGAAGCTGGCCAGCCTTTTCCCGTTTTTTAAGAAAGGCCAGAAATATGACCTCAGACACAACAGGCCTATCAGTCTCACTTGAGTGGCTGGTAAAATTATGAAGATTATTCTGGGAGATACTGAAACGTGTTTACAGACCACATAGTTAGTGGTCACAGTCAGCACGACTTCATGAGTGGGAAGTGTTGCTTGTCAAAGCGATTGTCCTTACATGAAAGGTAACCCATGTAGTTTGTCAAGGGAAGCCAGTTGATGTAATGTGGATTTAAAATTCCCTTCCTCAGGAGTTACATGTGGCTTACATAATATGGTAGAAAAGACATGGATTGAAAAATACAAAGGAGACATTACTGTGGTAAAGGAAAAGTGTATACATTATGGATGTTGTTTGTAACAACTGCCAAACAAAATGCCTGAATATCATGCGATTTCTGCCAGTGTGTCACCTCTGTATGCTGTTGACAACATCTGCTACAGGAAGTGAGATGGCCCAGGAGGTGCTTCAGGTCAGATGACTCTGCTCTCAAGGGTTTCTGTTGGTTTCTTGGGCTTGGTTTTGGTGTGGACTATGCAGCTTTCTCCATCTGTTATCCTGTGGAAGTTCACTTGGGCAGAGTCCATCCCCAATACACAACAGGTGTATTTGCCTCCTCTTCTGAGGGGTAAAATCGATCATCAGGCTGGACCTGAGCTGTTCGTCTCACTAGCCTCAGTGATGGAGGATGATTGGGGTCTCATTGGATTCTTCTGGTTTTTTATCCCATCGTGTCTGTTCGCTTGTTGTGGGAGTAGTGGGAAGGTCCCTGAGAGCATTTGCTTTGTATGCTCTCATGAAATGTCAGTACTGTATTACTTATATTTAACCTGATTTAGGGTTTGTATGATGCCACTAATGAGTGTAACAAATCTTATTAGTATGGTAGAAATAGAATTTTCCCATTGTTACATCGTTTGTGTTCCTGAACAGAAGAGGTGTGTGATATTAAAGGGTGTGTGAGAGTAATACAAATGCACATTATTGGCTTCTGACAACCTTTGTATTCAACTAAAAAAATTTCATTACACTGTTAAAATGATATTTATTTTCCCATTAGGTTCTGAATTGATCTTTAGTAATATTGTTTATTGAAAATATTTGCAGAATGTTAAAGGCCTATTTCTGTGCTAAGCAGATTTTGTTGATACACAAGGGTGATGTTTTTCTGATCATATTGAAACTCTCAGTTTAATAGCCAGAAGCCTAGGAATTGAATTTGAAGTGCTGATGCATTTGTTTTCGGAAGAAAACAATTAGTAAAAATATTGTATCCCCCCCTGAGAGGGCTGCTGGCTATTTGATAGTAGCCTTTCTCTCCAGGGTAGTTTAGTTGTCCAAAATGTTTAGATGATTTTATTGACTGGTAGAGGACTATTGTGTTCAAACAGAAAATACTTGGATGCTTTAATATGCTCCAATCTTAATTTTTACCATGGCATCCCACAGCCCAGCAGCAGGGGAAAAGGTGTGCCTCTTTTGCCTTTAGAGGCGTGCACTTGCTGCTTGCAGGGAATTCTGCATTCATGCTAGAATGCCATGTCCTGGGGCTGCCTCATATTTCTGGAGAAACAGGAACATCTCTTGGATATGAGTTATTTCTTTGTTTCCACAAAACATACAGGGGAATAGAAACCACAGAAGAATTATACTATTCAGGAAATAATAGTATTGGAATCTTGTATATCCTTAACTCAATATAAACAACTCATATTCTGAATTCCATAAATCACTGAATGCATGTAAGAATATAAAGAAGCTAAATTCAAGTACACAGAACATGATTTTTATGTGGGTTTGGTTTTTTTTTTTGCAATCTTAAGGAAAAGTGATGTTGGGTTCAAGAGGTTTTGACTGAAAAACTGAATCAGTCGATTACTGTGATTTAATGCAGTAGTGGGTGTTGTTGATCTTTGTAAGCTTTATGTAAAACTTTGTAGTAAATTAGACAATGCCAAAAACCCCCTTGAAATAGTTCTTCTTAGAGGGGAAGGGTGGCACCTCTTGTCTACAGCAATTGTTTTGCCTATCCAATATCCCTTATGATGCTCTAAAAATCTCATCATAGGAATATTGTTCCTTTTTGGCAACAAGTCAGGCAGTGAATTAAAATGATTAATGTGTTTGAGGATTTATCCAATTTATGTTTTCTGATAAATGTAATTTCATGTCTCTTTACTTTTTCTCAGAGATATCACATTTACAATGTTAGTCACCCAAAATTTTATTTCTGCATTCCAGTGATGTCAGTAAAAATAGTAATACAAAAGAATAAAAATTATTTTTACTATATTTCTAATTGTATACTAAAAGTAATGTATTGTGATTATGTAAGTCCTTAATCTATTTTGTTCTTTAAAAATGAATTGGGATTAGTTTCAGTAGCATATCTGAATCTTACTTCTTATGAATTTCAGCTAAGTTGCTATAATTTAAAAATGTCTGATCAGCAAGAAGGATGTGAAAGAATACTAATTTAATAAATTCCGTTCTAATTCTGTGTAGGGAAATTGACTGGTGGGGATGCAAAAGATAAGAACAAGTTGAGCTAATTGCCAGCTAACCTTTATTCCCTACTCCTTCAGAAAGTTTCTTACCATAGAAGGACTGAGGGATCACCTCCCTCCTACTAGGAGTGGCAAAATGCCCTAGAATAAGAAATATCAGAGTCTGTGCTGTAAAGATTCCGCTTGTATCTGGTGTTTCTAGATTTAGCTACAAACCATTCTTTTCCATGTAAACAGCCATCACAGGAAAAAGAGAACATCAAATAACACTTAAGGAAAATACTTTTCTCAAACTATGTACATGTTACATAGTTGATCCTATATTAATTTGAATTACATAAAGTCAGCTCAGATTTGGAATTTTTAATCTCTTATTAAATAGTGTTTTCAACAGAAATTATCATTTGGTCCTGTATTTTTAGGGAGTTAATTATGTTACAGTAATTAATTTTATCTCACTTTGTGACAAAGACCCTGAATTACATGCCAGTGTAGCAATACATGTGCCGTCTTTTGTTCATGGCTTGGCAGAAGTTTCCTCTTCCTCCCAAAAAGATAAATTACAGCTGTTCTTTGGATACATCTGCTACAGCTACCAGTTAAACTGTGAGCTTTTATACCCTTTGGTAAGCTTTTCTGCAAAGTCTATAGTTAAAATTTTTGCAATATAAAGTCTGTTTATTTCAAACAATGATTTTATGTGTTTATTTACTCCTTTTTACTTCAGAAAGTCTACCAGTGACTCCAGAGGAAGAGACTGCCTGAAGGCTTTGCAGTATGTTTGGTACAACCTTACTCTAGCTGCAGTGCAGAGCTGCATCTCTGCAGGGGATCCCAGGGGAAGACTTTCTAAGGTGTAAGAAATCAGCAAAAGCTTCTGCGGTGTGGAGGAGGGTGATCACCACAGAGACACAGCCTGTGTGGCTGGAGAAAACTGTTGTGGTAATTTGTTCGCCTGTCCAGTAATTAAAACCATCTGCTGTCAGATATTCTGCTGTTTGCTTTCATGCTTTCACATGGCTCTGGCGTGAATCTTTTCCAAGACTCTGCAGCTTTTACTCTGAGAGATACATGCCATCCTTTTTTGGTAACTTTGGCTACTAAACTTGGTGTTTCCAAACGTTTTTAAAGAGCTTACAAGCACCTAGATTCTGTAGTAGGCAGGTTCTGAAGGGTCTAAATTCAGGTTCCTGAAAAACATCAGTTGCGTTGCTGTTGTTCTTCTAAACATTAGTGTAGATGAAGCAGAAGGGTGATCTAGTAGGTGTCTGCAGGTGTTTGAGGGGCAATTACAAAGCTGATGGAGACAAAATCACCTTAGTACTACCAGGTGTTATAACAAGGGTGCAAAATGCAGCTTGGGTTGTTTGGCTTAGAAGCAAATTCCCTTTGGAGGATGGGGTACTGCAGCATGAGAGCAGGTTGTTTAAAGGCTATGAAACACCTTTATCAGAATGATTTTCAAGACTTGGCTCGACAGAGCAACACTGAATTGGTGGCTTGATGCTGGGTACTGTCCCACTTAAAGCTCAACATCATGCAGGGCACCTCCAGAGGTTTTTATTGACACAATCCTGTGTCTTAACTCTGGAGTGGGTCAGCCAGACTCCAGCCATGTGCTCAGTCAGTTCAGCCTATTGCCCAGGGGCCTCCTGTGGGGTGGAGCGGGCCCAGCATGGTCATTCTCCTTCTAATGCTCCTTTATCAGACCTGACTTATAGAGGCTTACAATGTTTCCAGTAGAAAATAAGTTCATGTCACTATTTTTTTCTATTTGCTAGTGGTCTGGTCTGACTTTCCCTTGGTTGCTACTGCCTGAGCAGTAACAGGAATTCATGGGTAAGGCACTACTGGGCTTACAGTTTCAGAAAGGCCACCTATGGAAACGTGATGCAATTATGTGTGGGGAGGGGTGAATAAATACCATTCTTAAATATAATTTGCTTTGTCTCTTGGTCACTGGCAATTTATATTTTGAGTAAAATATTCTTTACTTGTGTAGCAAACTGCAAATACTGAAGAATCCATTTACCAATCCAGTAAAATGTAGATGTAAAGAGCAGACAGGTAAAGAGAAGGCATCAGGAAGAGACTCATGTTTATTTTTATGGTTGAGTATGTATGGGCAGGGCAGTCAAGTTATGGCTTGTGTTTACATCAGCAAAATCCTTGAACTATAAAAGAAAATGATGAAAAAGTAAATCTAATTGGGTGAAAAAAGTATTTTAATAGGAAATTGGTTTTTCAGTTCTAAATGTCAGTTTAAATTTCTAAATAATCTTGAAATCTCAAGGAATTATCTGTATGTGCTTTTATCTACTGGTGTTGCAGTACTTCATTCTAATGTTGGGCATGGGAACTGAGAGCAGGAAGGTCTCCTGTGCTACTGCACAGGGTTATGAGGTCATTTGATCATCTGGAGGAATACATTTCCAGTAGTGAAAACATTGCTTCTCAAAAGAATGTAACCTTTTTCATCCATTCTGCCATTTCTTATCCAAATTCATGGACTGTGCACCCTCTCAGAGCCCACTTTTGACTTATCTATGCAATGGTGTATACCACTGACTACTGAGCAATAACTCCTCTGAATAACAGATAAATATAGAAAGGCTTCAGGCATTCAGTAAAATACATTTCATTTTATGCTGAAGGAAAAAACTTAATCCTTTGCAACTTGCATGGCTCTAACAGATAAAATTAAATTACTGAAACATGAAAACCTGCTGTATTAAGAGCAGCCTTTAAAATTTTTTTTCTTGAACAGTGTTTTCGTGTGGAAAATTATTCATTTAGCACCTGCTTATGCGTGCGATTGCTGACCTAGTAATTGACTTCTTGAACTATAAGTTTATAAACAGATATATGTTTTAGTTTCACAAGTATATTAGCTGGCTGTCTTAAGTATTAAAAAATTATTCAGGTATATGGAACTAGATATTTTTGTTATTTTTCCTTTCTTAGAAGACAAAACATAACTGCTTTAAAAGTGAAATGTGCATATTTAAATGATTGAGAACAATAATTTCTTCAAAAAATAATTTTTCTTTCCTTGCAGACCTACCTCTCAGTGAATTAATGAGATTTTGGCATATTTCCTCTGTGTAGAACTAGGTTTCTGATGAATCTATTATTCCTAGTTCAAATGAGTACTCTTTTTTGTTTGTTTTTAATGAAGGGGTACATTGCTCTTTTAATCGAATGATTAAAAAAATTAAGAGGGCCAAAACCCATACAGCAAGCACTACATAAAATCAGCAGAGATCATGCAGAGAAATTAAGTTCTGGAAAATTCTAGATTTAGTGGAATATGTAGGTATCCATCTTCACTTGAAATTTGCCATTCTACTTGTCAGCTTCTGGTTACAAAATATGTATTTTATAATTTTTCCCATGTAAGTGGTTGAAAGCAAAAAAAATATATTCTTATATTACTTTATTTCGAAGAAATAGCAGAGATGTTCATCTCCCATTATGGATTTCTTTATTCCAGGAGTCTTGACTGTTGTCAGACCTTTCCAATAGGATTTTGGAATGAACTAGTGTTATTAGTAAGGAAATCTGATGTCCTGTCTCTTTGTCAAGAAATATTTTATCATATTTTATGTAGCTGATTCACTTACAAATAGATACCTGGCTAAAAGGTGAATTGGTTCAGAAGACACAGGTGGTAAAGAAGGTGTAGGAAGAGAACCTTGATTATGGAAGCATTCCCACTTTAAGCAATAAAATCAGAAAGCGAACCTGATGTGTCAGTTTGGTTATTACTGGAGATTCAAGTTAGAAGTAGTTTCTGAAAGTGCTCTGGGGTTTCTTTTGCAGGCAGAATAGCTGCTGAGCTCTGAACATTGGCTGAAAAAAATAGATCTGCACCCAGTGGCCAGGGGTGATGTGCATCCAGCTAATTACAGCTGTGGGACATCTAACAGAGCTCCGGTGCTGAAAGCGGGTAGGACCGATTCTGGCCCAGCAGGATTGTTGAAAGTCTCTGGTGTCATTTTCTGTGTTTGCACTGCCTACAGACCAGCTATTTGCAGTCCCACAGCTGCTGGTTCCAAACCAGGATCCCTATTCAGGTAGCAGACTCATACCTGTGTCACAAGAAATATATTCATTGTCTGTCACCGACTACAGACTTGTCTTACCTTACTTAGCTTCCTGACAAGGCTTGTCAGGCGTACTTTGCACTTTTCTTGGGCTTACCTGGGGCTCTGTTACAGCTTCTTGAACTGTAATAGCAATTGCGTAATGACCAGGAAATTGTTCCCTTATCTGTTTTGATTTTAGTTTAGTATTGTAGGATTGTGTACTGAAAAGCCATTTTTTCCCACAGACTCTCATGCACTTGTATGACTAATAGTGTAATAAGTTGCAAACTCCATGTGAGATGAGCTATGACCACAGGAGGAAGGTATCGCTCAGAGGACCAGAGATGCAGAATGACAGAAAAGCAATTAAGTTGTGAGCACGGAAGATGACACACACATATCCCAGAGCTATAAACAGCTCAGAAATGTTCACTTACTGATCACGGAGGGATTGAATTCTTTGGAATAAAGTAAAATTGGCTTTAGGAATTCAAAAAAGAAAAACACCCAAGATATAAAATATTATAAAGCATACCATTATATTAAAGTTAAATGGTATGTGGAATTGCAGACCTAGGAAGTAAAAAGGATTTATTTTTTTCCTCATCTCTAAGTGCTTCATGATCACAGGCTTTTTTTCTGTTTGGGTTGGTTGTAGTTAATTTCTTGCTCTATGGAAAAAGACAGCAGGAAAGTTGGCTGTGCAATGAGATGCTTGAAAAAATTCCAAGACAGCAGCTCAGACTTGGCTTAACTTCAGCACAGCTATGGAGGAATGGGCCTAGATATAAAAATTAAGGGTAATCTGAGCATGAGAGTGTAGTTTCTCATTGTTTTATTTGGAACAAACATGAAATTAAGTTTTGCTGACCACTTCCTTTAATTAAAGTAATTTGCAACCTGACCCCATAGAGAATTTCATTGAAATAACTGAAAGACATTGTAAATTGGGGGATCGGAGAGCTGGTTTGAATTCTTACATTGCCTTTGCCACCAAACAAGGTTTAATTAAATGTCTTATTTACCTAACTGTCCTTGAAGTCATGTTTACCTAACTGCCCATGGCAGTGTTTGGAAAGAGCACTTTCGAAACGCATATTCATGTCACTTTTTCACCATCCTGCATTTGCATAGGACGTAACACTACCATGTTCTTTCCAAGGGTTTTTTGTTAATAATCTATCAGTTTTTATTTTTTTTGCTATGTGTGCTAACATTAAAATACTTAATTAATTTATGAATGGTATATATTCATATATATATTCAGGATATATTCATAAATTGTAACTTACTTATCTATTAATAAAACCTTACAGAAGGACTTGTAAAAAAGTTTTTGCAATATTCCATATAGTCTCTCATTTTTTGTCCCGATTCCTTTAGGCACTTCTATCAAATACTGAGCAACAAAATATTCTTAGCAAATAAAAAAGCATTTATGGTGAAAGAAAACTGATGGGAAAATGTTTCAGCTTTTCTTAAGGGTATTTTATGGGCCAGGTCTTTGTAAAAGTCAGTGTGTTAGGGAAGCCCAAATAATTTGTGCAGCAGTTATGTATAATTACCTTTAATAATTGCATTGCCAATAATTTTTAAATTTGCATCATGTGCTTTCTGCCATAGAGCAACTGACTTAAAAGTAGTCTTGGTTTAGTGTGCTATAATATGGTCTAAACAGATTTCAAGTTGGATATAGTCATAATATATTTTTTCTCAAAAATCAGGTGTTGGAGTACTAGAAAAAATTCTGATAAACAGTTGAACTTGATATTGTGCAGTCACATTTGTCTTCTCTAAATTTACTAAACTACTGGTATGTGTTTATATATGGCCATGGGTTTGTATAAATCTGGATGACTCTCAAGGCTAGCCATCATGGGCTTAATTTACAAGCATCTTCTATATCTACCTAAAGATATTAAGAATAGGACAAGCAGTTGTGATAATTCCTCTGTAAGGTAGGTGGACCTAGACTCAGACAGAAGGACTATACAGAGAAATAATATGTAACAAATACTCAAAGAGGTGGAAAAGGTGTGCAGCGGAGACAATGAGAGCTTGCAGGCCATGGGGGAGAAATCGAAAATACAGTGAGGAGGGAGAGTATTTGAGAAAAAGAGACAAAATGGTAATCAGATATATTAAAAAGTGGGAGTTTACCTAAAGCTCCTGGTTTAGACCAGAGTTTATGTGTACAAATTTGTATGCCTTAGTAGCATCCTAGATAATTGCTTTTCATGCAATGTGGGCTGTGTGTTGAAAAAATTAGAAAAAAAAGAAATAGTTTGTGTGAGATTATTTAAGTTTTGTAGCATTCTGTAGTAGAAAGATATCAGATATGTACTCATGCCTATGTTCCATGCCTATCTTCTAGCAGCTACATGGTGCATTGCTCTGATGTTAGTTACTGTAGGATGTTTTATGCCATGAATAACATGTAGGATTTTTTTAACTTGTTTGCAGTTTTGATCATATCTGAGTATTTTTGGTTGATGTTATGTGTGGTAAGGACTGGAAAAGAGGTACAATCACATAAGTTTCAAGAGAAGATGGATCAAGTGGAAGTGGTTTGCTTACTAACAGCTTATTTGCAAGAGGGATGGAAATCCTTGCAGGCAATTTCTACATAGTGTGATTAGGATATGATGTCAAATGTTATGGAAAATGTTTGTTATGCAGTATGATACAAGGATCTTCCTTGTGGGCAAGCTGATATCATCTGGTGTATTCATTATGAAATTACAATATTAAGCCAGAATAGGTATCTGCAGAAACATCTCTGGAACATTGTTGTGTTTTGCATTAAGTACTGAGGGGTGATTGCCAATCAGTTTTCTGCTCAACTTTTTTGCTTAATGTTGGTGTTTAATCTCTGCTTCACTCCTAGTAGCCTTTGTCATAGCTGTTAGTTCAGTAAGGGAATACAGTATCACTTCTTGGTAATACAGATGGAAGGCTAGTTTGAGTAAAACTCCTTGTACCGTAAGTATTTTATAGTTACATTTATTATACACGTTGCACATAGTGTGCCTTGCAGTAATCAGAAAAGAGTAATGGATTTGGTATGCTACTCAGAATTAATGATATCATAAATATGCTTTTAGGAGGATAATATACATAATATGGGGGGCTCACAGTATGCAGCCTGTCAATGCAAACTTAGGGGAGAATAAAATGACAGTGTAAAATGTTTATTGTTTCAGTGGAGCAAGTGAAAATGTGAACAGTATCCTGCAGGGCTGGAATATTTGCTGAGGAAGGAAATGTAATCTGTGCTATGAATATTCTCAGAATTCTGAGTTTCTGAGAAAAAGAAGAAATAATAAATCTTCACAATGACTTAATTGTTACAAATAAAATTTATTGTGGAGACTTTGTGAATTGTACTACAAATAGGAACAAAAATTATGTAATCATCTCTATCTAAAATACATTACACTGTATGCCATAAGCATAAACTGAAATTAAAAAAAATTAGAGAAGAGATGGACAATTGAAAGGTAATGAATTTGTATTCATTGGCTCTGCTACACAGCAAAAACTATCTTTAATAAACATCTTTGTTATTGACTCTGTTCTTCTTCTGATGTTGTCATGCAGAAGTTCAGAATCCTTTCACATAGAAAATCTTTGATCTGCAGAGATATTTCTTCCACAAAGGGACTATTGTAGAAAATTGAAAACCTCACAAATTTGATATAGCATACTAATAATGGCTTGGAAAACTATGTTCTTCACTGTAGAGAATACTTGAATGTTTCTATTTCTCTTGCATACTTGTTGGGGTTTTTGTTTTGTTGGGTGAATTTTTTTTTCCTCTTCAAAGGCATCTTTGAAACTTTTATTTTATTTTCATGGAGTTGGATTTGGCATTTCTAGAATAATAATCAATATAAAATCAAATGTTTTCAATGGAACCATTTTCTGTAATTAATAGTTGGGAGTACAGGGAGTAATTTTTATCATTTCTTCCGAATATTTTACTTTCTTGCTTTATCTTTGTTGTGTCAATCCAATCAACATTTAATTCAGCCCATCCCACAGCAATGAAACTGGCACTTTTTGCTCCTTCCCACTGTCAGAAGGCTTTTGGATGTCATAAGCTTACAAATTTTTTGAAGGAATTAGGATTATAGTGTCTACATGAACTTTCTCAAGCCTTTGTCTTTGCAAAGTTTTCAATGAGAAGCAGACTTCCTGTCTTCTTTTGCAGTAATGCCTTCAGATAAAACACCACATGGAATACTTTCCTGAGACTAAAAAGTAATCTGATAGAGCAGCCTGGAGAACAGATTGAGGATCAAGATTTGATAGGTCTCTGTGTGAGGTAACATAAGCAGTGGATGATATGACTGTTTGTACAAGCAAATCTGTTTCTTATAGATTTTAACCTCTGCTGCACAGAGTTGCCATACAGTTGGTTGAATGAATCCTGTGAAAATTGTTTGTAGGAGTTGACATAACAACCCTGACAACTGAAGTTGGCTGCACCTAAATTCAAGTTAGGAAATCACTTGTCTGAATGTCACAGAGAGCATTTCTACAGTACTGTGGTGATGTTTTGAGGCTCAGCAAAGGCTGATGCAGATAAGCTGCCAGTTTCTCTATTGTAAGCTGCATTATAGAATGAAGCCCTTCATATAGTGCTGCTCACTTCTTAAATATTGTAGTAAAATTAATCTATCAGGCTTTTCTAACAGTCTTCCTGCAAAGAAGGCCAGAAGTCAAGGATGGAAAACTGATCTTTGTGTGGTCAGGATTTGCAGTACCTCGAAGTACACGTCAAATGCAAGATAAGAAAATAGAAGTTAAGAACTTGAACAGAAGCAGGTTCTTACTGAGGTCAGAGCTGCAGTCTGATCCCTCCAGTCTCTTTCTGATAGTGACAGTGCAAGATGCTAAACCATATTCTAACTTTGGAAACTGTTTTCCTTTAATGTATCTAATTTCTCTTTTCAGTAATATGATAGTGCAGATAATGTTGTCAGCCTGAAGAACCCTTGTGATGACAGATTTCCCACGTTCACTACCTGCTGTCTAAATGAGTTGTTTTTGTTTGCTTACTGAGTTGATGCTGTGTTTTGTTGTTGCATAGAGCTTGGTGAAAAGCCCTTTGATATTCACCTTAACCCACTGTTGTTACAATCTTATAAAACTTGCTCATGTTCTCTGCAGACTTTTACTTCTGAGAGTTCCAAATTTCTTTATTTATGTATGGGGCAGCTGCTCCACTCCTTGGCAGTACACTTCTAACTCTGCTGTGTCTTCCCTGAGATACAGAGACTGGAGCTACATATAGAAATTGTGCTATGTCGAATGGATGCCCTGAATTTTATCATTGGAAGTTGAAGAGAGATTCCAGAGTAAAACTGGTGTAGTTTGTTGTGTGCTTTTGATGTGGATGATCTTAAGCTTGGTATTCAGAACTATTGTTTCTGCAATTGAGTAATACAACAGCTTCAGAGTAGAGACTGTTGTCACATGGATTAATTTCCTAACAACCCCAGAATTGGAGAAGATGGCGCACCAATTCATTACCAGTTCAGCAGCCATGACATGTAATAGTAATTTTAGAACCTAATACATTTTTGGCAAAACTTCATTAATTTCTGTTCAGAACAGATCCAGGAACTTATTAAAGTCAGTCATGCAAGTATGGGAGTTACCATATCTATTACCTTCAATGTTTTTTGCAGAGAAAATCAATGTAAAGACAAATACACTTTTCATTGTTATGGTGTGGAACTGTTACACTATTAATTAAAAGTTTATTTCAATGACAGTTTATGTGTTAAAGGTTTTGAGGCATTATACATGTAAGGTTTATTTTAATTATTTTGGAGTCATGTATAGTTGAAAACACTTCTTTAGAAAACTGATCTATTCAAGAAAGATGTCATTGCTAAATATATAAGTAAGCATATGTGTTGTCTAATTGTATCCATTACATTTATCAGACTAAATGTGGTTTGTCAGGCAAACTATTTCTCTTTTCTATTACAATTGCAGCCCAAAATGTATTGATTTTTATTTACCATAGAATCATAGAATGGTTTGGGTCGGAAGAGACCTTAAAGATCATTTAGTTCCACCCCCCTCGACCACGGGCAGGGGCACCTTCCAGTACACCAGGCTGTTCAACGTCCCAACTGACCTGGCCTTGAGCACTTACAGGGATGGAGCAGCTACAGCTTTTCTGGGTAACCTGCTCCAGTGCCTCCTCACTCTCACAGTAAAACATTTCTTCCTAATATCCAATCTAAACTTGATCCCTTTCAGTTTAAAGCCATTCCCCCCTCTCGAATCACTTCATGCCCTTGTAAAATGTCCCTTTGTGTGATGGAAGGCTGCTGTAAGGTCTTCCTGAAGCCTTCTCTTCTCCAGCCTGGACAACTCCAGCTTTCTCAGCTTGTCTTCATAGAAGAGGTGCTTCAGCCCTCTGACCTTATTTTGGATTTACTGAGGGGGGGGGTGGTTTTTTTTGGTTTTTTTTTTTGTTTTGGTTTTGTTTGTTTGGTTTTTTGGTTTTGTTTTTGTTTGGTTTTGGTGGGCTTTGGTTTGTTTTTTGGGTTTTTTGTTTTGGTTTGGGTGTTTTATCCTTTTAGGGTCTTTAATATCCTACGAGAAATTAATTTGACTTTATGTGAAGCTACAGCTTGGGATTTTTGGAATTTCCCCTTTCATCTCCAAAATATGCTAGCAATGGAAACTTTTGATGGTTGTTTTCATCTGCATTTATTAGCTTGAAGAGCTGAGGTTTTGTCTCATACAGAGAAGTGATGTAGGCTCAGTAGACAGCAGTCCCAATGAAAGCATGGAAAATTCAGTGTATTTATACCTCTGCATAGTATCTGCTTTCGTCTCTTTGAGAAGCCATTTCATTTACACATCTCTCTGTCAGCATCCCTGTAATTTCATTATGAATATTCATATGCCATAAACAGATGTGCCATGAATATGTAAAATGTGGGTATATCTATATTTATAAGTGCCTACAGATATTTCTGCTTATGACTGAGAAGAGGAGGAAAATATATATTAAATCATGTCTTTTAAGTACCTGTTGCAATCATTTAAGTACCAAATTTTTGAAATTAGTCTTTAAAGTACTTAGAAATTTACTTCCATATTGTATCTTGTTAAAAATGGTCTGAATTTATTTCTTGCCTTTCGTGTTAGCAAAGATTTTTTGCACATAGTGTCTTGTAGTATTGTATTCTATGCAGACAGAAATATTCAGAGATTTTATTTTCAAGTTGGACATGTCATACACCACAGAATCACAGCATGGTTGGAAGGGACCACAGTGGGGTTATCTGGCAGTCTGTTCCAGTGCTCAGTCACCCACACAGTAAAGAAGTTCTTCCTCATGCCCAGGTGTAACTTCCTGTGCATCAGTTTCTTCTCGTTGTCTCATGTTGTATTGTTTGGCACCATCAAGATGAGCCTGGAAACATCCTCTGACACCCTCCATTTATTGGGAGGCTTCAACAAGGTCCCCTCTCATTCGTGTTTTCTCCAGTCTTAACAGACCCAGCTCTCTCAGCCTTTCCTTGTAAAAGATGTCCTCTTAATTCAGAGTTTTTGTGTCTTCTTTTCTTAGTGAGAATGGTTTAATCTGTAAATAAACATTTTCAATGATAAAGTTCAGTGAATGAGTTTTAATTTTTCCCAGAAAAAGAATAGGTATTTGAAATTTGAAGAGTTTGAATTACTATGATACAAAACTTCCAAAGAGAAGTTCTAAGGAGTAAGCTCCCTTTGTCATTAAACAAAATGAAACTGCAATTACCAATATTCTTTGAAAAAAAACCTTATAATAAATTATAAATGCAGTCTTAGGAACATTTGGACAGAAGAGTATTGTCACAGCACATTCCACAACATAGTCCATATTTAAGATAGCCATGACGCATAACAATCTAGAGTAGCACCACACCTTGTCAGAAGGCTTCAGGCTGTCTGCTCAGACAGAGGAACATCATGACTCTCTGCCACTTGCAAGCCTCTGCTAGCATCTGTCCCCACTGCTTCTCAAGCCCAACCTTTTTACCCCTTATAGTTCATGCACTGCACCTGTGTGCTCTTCATTACAGTCTATGCTCTTCACCTCTTTTCCCCAGCTGAGGCCCATTGGGGATGAGGCTGGATCACAGCCCCATTCCCAAGTATCATAAACCAGGTACATACAGAGTATCCTTTGGGGATTTCCCCAAGCACACTTCCCGTTTCATACCTTTTTCCGTGAGTTAACTGCTGTGTTGTCTAAACTTGTCTCTTGCTTTCTGTTTACTTGTTTTACTGACATCTCTGATAGGTTAGCTCTATCTAGCTTCCTGTCTCTAAGGACAGGGTTAATACCAAATTAAGTTGTTTAAGGCAATTTTTGTTATAATGATAATGTGTTTAATCTTTTTTTGTATTTACACTGTCCTTTAATTACTGCTTTTGTAAATTGTACTGTCTTCTTGCATGATCAGTAAAGTCATAGGAGGAGATCATCCTTGCCAATTACTTTCCTCTGGAAGGTAATGCAGGTACTTTACATACACAGTAGTCTCTCCAAATCTTTATGAAGGAAATAAATAATTGCTTCCAATAAGCAGAGAGGAATATAAAAGAATATATGTAGGGTAGCGTAATTTGTTGTACTTGTAATTATTTTATTATTTTAGTTTTTATAACTGAGACATCTCATAGCAATGCAGGCTTGCGTGTCAAAAGAGCTTTTAATTATCAATTATACATCCCTGCAGAAGTGCAAGTGGAGTACAGGTGGTTTAACAGACTTGGATACTCATTGCAAATTTCTTAACATGGTGCTCATCACAATAAACTGACTGAGTAAATATACTAGAAAAATGTTAGGCCTTCTGCTTTATTAACATGCCATATATATGTATGTGTGTGTGTGTGTGGATATATACAGGCACAAAAACATATGTTATTTGTGTGCATGTGTAAATATTGGTATAGACATGTATCAAAAAATGACTAAAATAATTGGAATGCAATTGCCTTATTATATTTTTTTATTTACCTTACCCCCTCATAAAGTTACTATTAAAAAAATTGGCCTTATACTGATCTGGAGAAAAATACTCTGCAGTAGCATGTCTTTAGTATATTAAAGAGAAATGTAAAGACCACTGCAAGACTCTGAAAGCCACATTCTGTTACACTAGGTAAAAACAGAAGCCTTGTTTGTCAGCATTTCCCAACTGTTTGATCCACTGCCAGTTCATCACCCTTAAGGGTCAGACTCCCACTGGAATATGGAACAGGAAAATGAAGCACAATGTAGGCAGAAGATTGAATAAACTCAATAAGAAACAAGCTTTTATCTAGGACTACAAGACAGGAAGCATTAGCATAAAACAGTCAAATTTGTGTCTAAAGTGGTCTATGTCTTCATCTTACTGTTTCTGCCTTGATGGTCAATAGGTTCTGTGAAAGTTAAAGTATTGGGAAAAAAATTTAGTGCTTTTTTAAATTAATGCTTAGTGTGGGTATTAGAGTGGGCTACAGTATGGAACTAAGCTGTGAGTTTTGTTTACTGCCGGCTCAATATCTGATTCTTCTTCCTCGTTCAGAACACTGGTATCAAAAATGGAGCTGGGAAGGAGTTTGCATATTAGGATCAATTAGAGTGCAGGGGAAACACAAAAAAGAAATTGAGAATTGACACAGGTTAAAATCAAGGTCCCCAAATCACTTTGTGAAAGCAGGCCAATGATTTTTGAAGTTACATTTAGCAAATGGGTATAAATATGTGTTGCTATTATCTATAGTCTGTGCCAGCAAGAGAGTCCAGCTTCATTGTGCAATCAGTATAATCTTGTTAGCAAAGAACAGTTTCCAGTTTGATGAAAGGTTTTGAGTACAACACTTTACTAAAGGCAGCCAAGTGCCCCCTTCAGTCAAGGTGGGTTACTGTTTGGCAGTCTTGGCAAACAAGCAGAAAAATAACCCTCTGTGCGTGTGGATCCTAATTGTCTTGAATATAGAGAGAATATTAAATTTGGAAGAATAAGTGCTTCATCAATTATAAGGAGGTTCTTTTAACGAAGGCCATTTCTGTCATCATTTCTATAGCAATAGGATAGTAATTTACATTGATTCAGGAGCACAGGGAATGAGTCCTTAATAGGAAATACTAGATTCCTCTAAGAGAAGTTTGATTTTTGTTCACTCTCAGGAGATAGCCTAGATTCTGCTGAACTGCCAGCCATTAAAGTTCCTGTGCTATAGCCAAGTAATTTAGACGTATATCATGGATTGATTAATTGAGTAACTCTTCCCTAAGAACATGATATGGCTGATGTATAATCAGGATTATTAGTGATCAAACAATAGTAGGTGGACATCTTTACAATAATATTTAAGAACTACATTGTAGATTATTGTGACAATGTGAATGAAAGGTGAGTGTGATACATAAGGAAATCTATTGACAGAAATTGAACATGAGGCAGCAGTACCCTGGCAGCCAGAAGGGTCAGCCCTGTCCTGAGGTACATCAGGCAGCAGGGCAAGGGTGGGATTGTCCCACTCTGCTCTGCCTGGGGCAGCCTCACCTTGAATATTGTGTGAAGTTTGTTTGGACACCACAATGTAAGAAGGATATAAACTATTAGACAGTGTCCAAAGGAGGGCAACAAAAATGCTGAAGGGCGTTGAGGGGTAGCTGTGTGAGGAGGGGCTGAGGTCACTTGGTCTGTTCAGCCTGGAGGAGACTGAGGGGAGACCTCACTGCAGTTACAGCTTCTTGTGAGGGGAACAGGAGGGGCAGACCCTGGCCTGAAGTTGTGTCAAGGGAGGTTTAGGTTGGGTATCAGAAAAAGGTTCTTCACCCAGAGGGTATTTGGGCACTAGAACAGGCTCCCCAGAGAAGTGATCATAGCGCCAGCCTGACAGAGCTAGAGAAGGACATTGGACAATGTTCTTGGGCACAGGATGTGACTCTTGGGGATGGTGCTGTGCAGGATAGGGAGTTGGACTCATTGATCCTTGTGTGTCCTGTCCCTTCCAACTCAGCATATTCTGTGATTCTATAATTTTAAGATAATATTACCCCTTGAATTGAAAATTCTTCACACCAAGCATGAATAGAGGTGCCAGTTTTCTACGTAATATCTTTTAATTAAGTTCTGTGGGAATAAAAATAGTTCATCCTTTCAGTCCAAATTAGTTTATTTGCAATCCTAAATTAGGAATATAAATGTGCTTTCTCTAAAGCTAAACTAATAATCTTGTATACCTTTGAAAGATGAATTGCCATCTGTAAAAACAGCTGATCTGCCATTTCATCCTGTAGAAGGAGAATTAGTCTCATGTTGTAGTGGTTAGCATGTGGAGAATTCAGAATGCTTTCCTGACCTGCATGATTATGCTCTTGTAACTTTTGCTTAAATTTTATTTCTTAAAGCAATTGAAGTTGTTTAAAACACAAAAAATTCACTATTTGAAAATTTTATGTTTGAATCTGAGAACATCATATCTTACTCAATGAAGCTATTTGCAGAGATCACTATTGCAGTCAAGTTGTAAAACTCTTTGGTGGTACAGTCCAAGGTATTCCTCTTGTTGAAAATTAAACTGAAAAAAACTTTCGAGTGATCTTCCATCTGTCTGATGTGAAAGAAGAGGTGGAATATGCTAGTGGAAGTGGAAAAGGAAAGATACCCCTTGCTTTAGATACATTTAAGTGTTGTCGAGATGCAATTGGCTATTTTGTCATGTACCTTCTAAATAACGGAGTCAAAAGATTAGTATTAAAGTTCTTTATTTCTAGAACATTGAGGAATTAGAAAAGGCCAGGTAAATACAGTTAGTTCGAATTCAGAGGAAGAATTCATCCTCTACAGCAAGTGAACAGGGTGGGGGAGAAGGGCATCTTGAACTGCTGCCTTCTGCGGGTGGGGAGAAACTCTGACTTCTTACCTGAGTGTTGATTGGGGTGTCCTAAGCTGTGCTATGTGGTGTTAATAGGATAAGAACCTAATTTATAAAACATGTTTAGTATGACTCAAGGTTAAGACTTTCATAACTTGATTGCCACCTCTTCATTGCACTGTGGCTGTTGTGTCTGCCTCAGAAGCCTTTGAAAATTTTGAGTCTTCAGCATTAGTGGAAATTACACAAAAACATACTCCATATAAAGTTAAATACTTCTTTGTTCATCATATATTTAAAAGCAAAATTATAAGCTGCATGCAATTTGAATATTTATAGTTCATGTTTTTGCCTCTTTTGCCATAGTTGAGCAGTTGCCATGGTTCCCATTATATTGTCTGCTTTAGAGGCAAACTTCATAACCGTGAATGGAGCTGAGTTTCTGAAGTGTGCTACACTTGTAGTGCCCTCAGCTGTGTCCTGAACTGATCTGTATTTTCCACTGTCTCTCCTTAATACCATGGAACCAGAGACTGGGCCTCACAAGAAATACAAATATTAATACACAAAATTAATTCTCTTAATCCGTCTTACTAATAAAGAACAACAAATTAAGTGTATTAAGTGTATAAAGAAGTAATTAATTTTTTAAAAAATAAGATTTGATTAAATGTAGGTGACACTATAATCCGTAGCCATAATAGTTCAACTTTGCTTTGTGCAGGGGTTACTCTTCTTTCTGAAAGGATGTAAATAGGGATAGAGAGGTAATATAATTATGTTTTGCAAGGATAAAAAGACTGGGGTAATTTGTAAGATACCAACTTCAAGAAGAGATGTTGAAAATTTGATTTTGATACTTTTGGCATCATAGCATCCAGAAGATTTAGCTTGCTAAATCTGCCTTTTTCAAGGGTTTCTGTTTCACCTCTCTGGTGTATCTTTATTTGGGTTCAATGTGTTCTGAACCTCAGAAGGAAAAGAGGCCTCCCACACTTAAGCCTTTAGAAAGATCACATTCTGGTCTAAATTTTTCACGAATCCACTTTGATTTCTTTAGAAAAGATATTCTGTTAGGATTATGCATTTATTTATATGCATAAGTATATGTAATTATAGATATGTGTATATGTTAACACTGGGTGATCTTGTTCAAGTACTTGCTGATTCATTCAGAAATGCCTTAACAGACATCTGCTATGTCAGAGGGCTCCATCTAGAATCAACTTTTTTTTTTTCAATTGAGTATAGCCTGTGACTTCACACTTTGCATATTCACCTTTGCATATCTTCAATATTGATTTTTATGTGATAGGGATTTGCAATTTACTAAAAATCAGAGCCTAACTGGTTGTGGGGGGGGAGAAGATGACACACAGAGCTCAATAGGTACTTTTTAAGTGACTCCTGTAAAATGATCATCAAAACAAACTGATCCATTTATATCAAATAAACCTGAAATCAAACAGCTTCCCACTTTCCCCCCCACCCCCCTAATGGCAAAATCTTAATTCCAGCAAAATTCATACTCAAAGCAACATTGTGACTCAGTAAGTATATTGCTGTTGACAGTAGTGGTACCAATATTACACAGCAAAAGTGAAATAAAAATTCAAAATCTAATATTTCTATAAATTTATACCGATAAACTACTTGCCACATGCAGGATCCCTAGCCCTCAGTGTAAACTCAACAAAGTTTCTGCATGTTGTATCTTTCAAGAATTATGAAGACATATTGATTGGCTGGTGAAACACAAGGCATTTAAAAATTGTTCTTTGAAGTTAAACTTCATGTTTGTATTATGGGGTTTTTCCTTAATGAGGCTCTGCAATAATCAGTTACCAGAAATTAATTTAAAACTGGTGCTTAGTTTATTTGAGCATGCAAAGGGAGAGTTATTCAGAAGAACCTCTGCATGTTTTATGCTGTTATTGCAAAACCAAAAATAATTTTTAAAGCTTTACATTTAGACATGCTTTTTTTAAATTCCTTGTGCAGAACCTCGTTGTGTGTAGGAGATGCTCCCATAGAAGTTTGAGCTGCTCTCTTGACCTTGAAACATGCTCATTTCCCCCATCCATCAGGCTGCTCTGCTGCTGTTTTTAGTCTCTTCTGTCAATCAGCTTCTCACTGATGCTAATTACTGTGTTAGAGCCTCACATTATTAGGTCTAAATTAGATAACTTGTTGGTGAATCCAGCAAATGCTAAATAATTAATTTCTGTCTGGGTTATGTAGGTTTTTGGATGCTGTATGAACATGTATTGTGGGAGAAGTTCTTCATGGAGTGTACATGTCTGCATTCACACCTATGTCAAAATTAGGTCTGTTAATTATGGTTTGTGGAGATGCCAAATATGAACAAAGAGCTGTTTTGTAAATAAATTATTTTAAAATAGTGCCTAGTATAACATTGTTTCTTTTGCAAAGGGTAGTTACATCTGGAATGATAAAAGGATGAAATAATATTTGAGAACAGCAGCATTGGTTGCTTCTGCTGTGTAATGCTAAAGGTCTGAATATTGCTTTCCCTATTATTTCCTAGTAAAAGATTTAACTCTTATTATGCAGCTCTTTACCACTGAATATACTTCTTTTTTTTTCCTCTTATTATGCAGCTGTTTACCACTGAATGCACTTCTTTTTTTTTATCTCATAGGTGCAAAGAGTATGTGCATTTAAAATGGGTCATTTGTTCCAGAGTAACTGTCTCATCATCAATCTGCAGCATGATGAATGTTTGTTGCCTTATCTCTTTTCATAATATAACTGTTTATAATAGTAGACCACAGTGAGCAAACTGCTGTGGAGGAGCTGTTAGAGTGCACACTCCTATCTAGACTTAGGTTTTCACATGCTGGGAATGGCAGCGTTCAGGCTGTGACTGTGTAGGGACAATTTTAAAGTAATTTTTTACAATTGAAATAAAATCGGTGGAGATGAAGGGGGTGTCTAATGTAAAAGTACAGCGTGAGACTTTACGATGAGTTTTAATGTTTAGTCCTTTGTTCCTGTGGAATAAGACATTTAAAGACTATAGCTGAACTTTCTCTGTTGCTTCCCCAGGCTCTCTATCGCCGTTTTCACCCATTCTTGTTTTGGTAGGAGTACAATATGTTTAAATCATGCTTTCTGATTCAGCAAGTTTTTATTTGGTAATATGAATGAATAAATTAAAGTCTTTCCATGTCTTCGTTCCAGTAATGACAAAGTTGATGTGGAAGAGGTAGTATAATTTAGGAGATGTTCCTGATAATAATTTATTCATTATTTTTTGATATTTTTCTTTCTACCAGCTTTAATGGTGTTGCAGGAGTATGTTTTCCAGAACAGAAACTGTTACATTTGCATTTCTGTGAACTGTAATGCAGTATAATACTGAAATTTCTTCAGGCATTACTGTAAAGCACAAACACAGAATGATCTTAGTTTTTGGCAGGGCATACAGTGAGCACACTATACTGGATTTTTTTTCTGTATATGCAACATTATATTACTGTGTTTATGTGTTATTAGTGCTGGTGCTAGATTTTTAACCTTAGATGGTAAAACACTAAAAATGCAAAGTTTGTGATACAATCTAATATAATTAGTATTTCTTGCCTTAATTGGAGGAATGCAGCATTAATTACACATTAGACCATTGAAAATCCTCGAAGCTACAGTTAGTAAGAAAAAAAGTGTGGTATAAAGAGTCTGCCAGTATGTGATACTCAGTCTGTCTATTGTATTGTGACATAGCACATAACTTTGTATTGTGATTTAAGATTTTTTTTCATTGTAGGCATAGCAAATGCTGAATATGGTCTCTTAGATCCTTAATGATGTTTTTTGTAGAAGAGTGATTTGGTTGGATTTAGTACACTTTACAAAGTACACTATGCTCTTTTCAGTCTATACATAACTTTTTCTTACAAATCCTTTCTGTATTGCTAACAAAATATCTTCTACAAAAATAACCTTCCTTAATCTTTGAATCTGTTTGTTTATTTACTACTGGAGGCACTCTAACTGAGTGTATTTGACTAATTTAGTGAGTTCTTCCATATGTGTGACAAAATAATTCCTTTTCAGTATAGAATATAATTTTAAAACATGTAGATAAAGCCATCTAGTTGGGCTGTCACTGCAGTGTAATTTGTCCAGTGGTGTCCTGCTGCAGAGTGGCACTGAAAGGAAAGCTCCAACTGTGGTGCTTGCAGTAGTAGTTTCCAGACTTTGATCTCTGGTCAGATGGGGATCATGAAAGGGTACTGCCTTTTAAAATGCTTTCAATTGAATGTTGGATTATACAAATACCATGAGTCTAATTAACGTTAATCCAAGAAAAATCTTAATGGGTAAGAGATTCCTTTGGTGTCGGTTGGTTCTGTTCATGGGAATGTTCCTGGAATCCCAGCTGGAGATTTACAGTATGAAAAGGCAGTAAAACAAGCACAGAAGGATAAGATGACAATGTCATGTGTCCAAATGATATGACAACTAGTTTATTATTATTGAATAAGTCTATTATTTTGTAGACTTATAAAATAAGTTTATATTTTATTGAATAAGTCTATTACAAATTTCTAATACAGCTTTTTGAACAAAATGCAAATGGTTGTGGAAATAAAGGCAGCCAGGCACAAGGACTTTACAGAGCTGTCACCATGCATGGATGTAAAATAGGAGAATCCAGGTGTTTCATTCTAGATGGAGGAAGATTAGTGAAGGGAAGAGTGAGAGTGCTGACAATAATAGTGCTGCAACAGTGACAATGAAATATTGACAGTTCTCTTTTTTCCTGCTCTAATGTCTTCATTATATTTTGTGGATGATGTTTTGATTTAGTTGGATCTTTTACAAATTGATCAAATGATGAAATATGAAATCCAATTATGTTCAACTGCATTATATACCAAGAGTTCATTCTGGACTATGTTGTTATTATTTTCAAATTATTCTCATAATCAGATATGTACTATGTTACTATTGTCTTTGTGTGCATAAAGGTAAAGCACAGGTGAAAACTGCCACAGTGTCCATTGGATTTGTGTCTTCTTTTTAAATGGTTTGTTATAAATATGGGAAACTACTTCTTGAAAATGCAGTTTTAAATTAATCGAATGATGCAAATTCTTCCAGACTAAAGGCATTCTATGCAATAAACCACTCACTAATTTTTTTTGATAACAGCTTTATTTATCTAATCTGTCTCTTCTCAATGTGTTTATCATACTTCCTTGGCTAACCCAGTGAATATCATGTAAATTTAAAAACAAAAAACAAAAGATGAATGTAGAAAGACAAATTATAATATGATAGTCCAAAGACTTGGCTCTTTTTTTCTTTTTTTTTCCTATGTTTTACTGACCAGTGACAGATTTCAGATTATGCTTGACTATGATGTTTGTTGATGAAAAAGACTTTTTCACTAAAGGGCTGAAGGTCTGCGAAGGTAATGGGTGTTATCTGGGGACATCTGCACATAAACCCAGGTTGCCATGCCTTCTCTCCTTGTGCAGACTCTAAAAAATGGAGCATTGATGCATTTGCTTGGCTTTCCTGCTGTTGTTCCTTCCACAATTCAAGGATCCCTGTCCCCAGTGGAAAAGCCAGGCGTTTTGGGAGCTAGTGGCTGCGGTAGCAGTCAGCAGCCAACAGGAGCACAGACAAGTTACAACTTCCCTCAGTATCGCAGGCAAGTGAGAGTTTCACATGGCTTTTTTGGTGAAATTGAGGAATGAGAAAGGAGCTCATTCCTTGTTTTTTGTTCTTTCACAGGAAATTGTTTCTTTTGGCTTCAGGTAATGGACTCTTGCCAACTCCTGGAAGACATCCTGGACGTCTTGAGTGGTGAATTTAAATATGCAGAATAGAAAATTGCTAGTTAAAGGAGTTTTCATTTTCCTGCAGTAATAGGATAATAGTGTTTGTGTAATTGAAATTATGAAGAAGAGTGACATTAGCATCCTTCCACTTGGATATTTTTTGTCTGCCCTGGTAAGTGAGGCAATAAGGCAGTGGACACAGCTCATTCAAGTGCCTAACTTTTTTCATTTTAATGTCCTTCTCAGTTCCAGGGCTTTTTAGTCAGTATTCACTAAAATGCAGCTTTGAGGACAAACAACCTGTATAAAATGTACAGAACTGGCTATTAAATGTGAATAGGAATATTTTTTTTTGTTTGCATCTTCTACTTTGTGAAGCTCTGAAAAATTTTGTCAACTACCCATAACTGAATCAAGAAATGAAATGGTTTTTTAATGAAGAATTTCATTAAAATTTTGGCAGTATTTTTTAGTTGAGTGGAGAGATGCAATGATATGATTTTGGGCAACCATACTGGTTAACATTAAATGAAAAGGATGCCAAAGTCTAAAAAAAACCAGACAACAAACCCATACATTCAAGACCTCAGGAATATCCATTAATAAAAAAATGATAACAGACTATATTTTGGCAATACTTAGATAAATATCCCTATCAAATTATTTATTATCATTGATTAATAGATTAAGAAGTTTCACATTTTTGTCATTATTGAGTTCTTGATGGCAATTTTTATAGCTTTTTACTCAGTTTTCCAATTTAAATTTTTTAACACATAACAGCATAAATTAATGAAGTGTTTTAGGCTTTACCTGTGCTGTGCAGAGACACTATGTAGTTATCAGCTGTCACTCATATTAAAGATTCCTTATATGTTGCATTGGATTGCAATGTTGAGTTGGGCGATCATTTTAACTTGCTTCTTCACAAAATATCTTTTTGATTCTGCTGTACATATTCTTTGAAATATAGCTCTTTATATCCATTATCAAAAATCACACTATTAAATTGTAAACTCCCCAATGAAGGCTTTTTCTTCATTAATCATTCAATTAATTTTTTTTGTTACAAGCCATTTTGGTAGCCTTTTATTTTAACCTAATATTAGCCATGTGTGCCAATTTTGAGTCCATTGATCTAATTGTCCTTTAGTCCACCTCCCTCTTTCCTTTGTTTTCACTTGGTGGCTGCTTAATTGTGTACTGTCAAACAGGTGAAGCCTGTGTAGAAATTTAACTTAGAGAAAGCAGAACTAGTTACTTCCGTAGGGGCAGTAAAATGCCTTTACAAGACTCTTATGGCCATGGTGTGGCTGGTGGCACTTACTCTCATGGATACCCTGGTGCATGTACTTGTGTCCAGCTGCTTGCCCAGTCCTGTGGAAGGAGTGGAACCCAAGGAATGCTGGGACACACTTAGGAAGGGAGAACATGGTGAACTGGGGACATAAAAAAAGGCTTTTTATGAGGATATTGGATGGAAATGTTTGTAAAACCAAGCAAGATCAGTTTTGCTGCTCATGGAACCACCAGGTCACTGCAGATTTTTCAAATTTATCAACATGTGTGGAATAAATATTCCACATTATGCACTATTATGCACTCACTTTTATCAAACTGGCTTGTGAATTTCTCCAAGAAATAAAGGTAATTTTGAGAAGTTGATTTTCCTTTAACTTTGGTGACTTTGTTTCCAATGCGTTAATATCAGAGAATGATGATTTCTTTACTTGTGTATAATAGCTGTGAATCTGTTTGTAGTCACCTAGGATGTCATATTTGCTTATCTAAGGGCAACCATGTGCTTTCAATAGTCATTTGGAATTTTCCTGCTGTTCCATGATTTGTTAATTACCATCTGAGGTGTCGTGAGTTGCACTCTATTGCTATCTGATGGCAATTGTCTTAATTTTAAAAGCCTATCTTCATTCTGGTTTTATTTTACTTTCTCATTTTTTGCAATGTATTAAGTCTGATTTTTGCTGATTTCTAATGACTTTCCTATCTTTCAGGATTTTTATTTTTTCTATCTTTAATAGCTACTTTGCCAGGATACGCTTTAATCTTGCTTTCTTGCTTATGCTGGTTGTTTTTAGTTCTTTTGGTCTCTTGACCTCTCATGTCTGTGCTTGTTAGGCTGGTGATCTGCCATTTATTTGCATTGTGTCATTGATGTTCCTTTCAGCATCCTTCTCCTTTTCTATTCATTTATTCTCTCTGTTAGACCTTAGCTTTGTGAGCAGTCAATCAAGTGGGGTGCAAAATTCCAGAACAGGAGCTCTGAAGACTCTGAAGTATTTTACAGCCAATTAATTAACTCATATATTTTTAGAGGGTATATTCTCTAGCATAAAGCTTGTTCTTCCGTAAGTACAGTGTGCTTCTACGTTTTGCTCATTTTTGTCTGTCCTTATCCTTTCAGTACTGGTATGACTGACAAACTTCTAAACAATCCCTATTGACACACACCACGTTTCCATCCCTGGCTGGAGGTGTGGTTCCTCCTGCTCTGCGTGTGCCCCTGCCACTTCACACAGTCTGCTGGGACTTGTCATGGTCCAAAAGCCCACTTGAAATCCTGCAGGCACAGCGAGGTGGAGGTCCCCATGTGTGGCACACCCAGCTAGGTGCTCGCGGCTTATGCTAAGCTGTTGATTTCAGGAGTAGAACTGGATTTCAGTAGTGCTCTTGTTAAATCCCGAGTACTTACCTAAGTGGTTTGCTGAGTTCAGTCCTGAGAAAGTTTTGAGTCACTGAAAGATCACCTACTTTGTTAGATCACCTAATTTTTTTACAGGTAGCCTTGTTTTCCCATTTGATGTAGATACATTCAAATTGTTGTATTTTTTAGGACAGTGACAGCTCTTAATTCTAGCCATTACATGTATCCCCAAAAGAACTGAAATAATTATGGTGATTTTACAAATTTGCCTGTGTATGAGTACGGAAAGATTTCTACTTGACTGTAAAACCTGACCTTACTATGGTTAGTGTTATTTAAACTTTATGATGTTCACATTGTAAATCAATCCCCTAAAATGGTTTAAAATACATTTGTTGATATACGCTCAATCTGACCTCCCATCTGACCCACCCCAGTAAGCTACTGTTATGTTATAATTAAGCTCCTGAAATAAATCCATGAGACTGCTTTGCAAAATTCAGGTATTTATGCAGCATTTATGCTGTGTCTTTATATTCTTTTTGTGAGATGATGACCAAGGACTTGGGCAAGGCCTAAGGCCTTCTGTCTGCTCTATACACTTCATTTTACATTATCTTTGTGGATGGAAATGTGCATAGTTGATGTTAAGAAAGGCTGACTTGGCTGAAGGATGAGGTCCCGTGGAGACAGGATGCAGCTGAAATGGAATGAAAATCTGGACATGAGCCAACAGTGTTCACTTGCAGCCCAGAAAGCCAACCACACCCTAGGCTGCATCCAGAGCAGCGTGGCCAGGAGGGCAAGGGAGGGGATTCTGCCCCTCTGCTCCACTCTGGCGAGATCCCACCTGCAGTGCCACATCCAGCTCTGGGCTCTCCAGGCACAAGAGCACAAGAAACATGTCGACCTGTTAGAAGAGGTCCAGAGTGCAGCCACAGAGATGATCAGAGGGCTGGAGCACCTCTCTTGTGAAGACAGGGTGAGGGAGTTGGGATTGTTCAGCCTGGAGAGAACAGTCTGGCTCTCAGGAAATTTTAGTGTTGCCTTCCGGCGCCTAAAGGGGGCTTACAAAACAGGAGAGCCATTTTTATGTGGACATGTAGTGATAAGGGTTGATGGTTTTAAACTAAAAGAAATTTAGATTAGATGTTAAGAAGAAGTTCTTTACCATTGAGGGTGGTGAGGCACTAGAACAGGTTTCTTGGAGAAGTTGTGGATGCCCCATCACTGGAAGTGTTTAAGGCCAGGCTGATGAGGCTTTGACCAGCCTGGTCTAGTGAGTGGCATACCTGCCTGTGACAGGGTGTTGGAACTAGATGACCTTTAAGGTCTCTCTACAAAGCAAAATTTCAGCATGAGTGTACAGAAATGACTCAAAACTTACTTCTTTATTCACCAGTAAATAATTGGGACATAAAGTATTATGTAAAGTATTTTGGCGTAGGATGTTTTAGGATGTTTTAAGTCCTGAGGAATGTGTATTGCCTTTTAGTAATGAAATAATTTCTTAATAATTTAAAATATTTACAGTAATTTCTCTGTTGGTGATTGGAAAGCTGTGTTTGCCTAGAAAATAACAAAAAATATAGAGGGCCAAATCCTGTTTCTGGTCTTCCATGATCTTATCTAATTTGAGAACAGGTTGTAGAGCACTGAATGTTTTCAGTATTCTAAATCTGTATTCTTTGCAGTCTCAGATATAAGGATCGTTTTGGCACTATTGAAATTCACAATTCATGTTGTGTAGGAGAGCACTATTTGTGTCTATGTGTATGTTGCTTATTGCATTCTTATTTTTCCTACTGACACAAGCTTCTTTAAAATAATCAGCCTAAACTCACTAATTCCATGTAGATATGATCTTTACTTCCCTTTGGCTATGTTGCTAGGGCGGATTTGCCATCTTGAGGAAAGTTGCCCCCATTGCAGTGTCATCAATGTCTTCCAAAAGAATTCTGTCAGTTTCTTCTCTGTGAAGAAGTGACAATCCCTGGCTGTAGGCTATGTTATTGTTTCAATAGAGATGATGTTCTTTCCTTTGTCTCATTTTGCTTACTTTTTTCTCTCCAAAGTACTCCTGCCTCAAGTTGTATGAAAACAAGCCAATAGAAAGACATCAAACAGGCACACAAAAACATTGTTTTCTTTGGAAGAAACAAACAAAACCCGTAGGAAAATATCAATCTTGAGACTCTCTTAAGTACTGCATAGTAAAAAGCTCAGCATTATAGTGAGGAAAAAATAATTAGGAGTATGTCTGCTTGTATTGTGAATTGACTGTCCTGTTTTGGAGTTCTGTGCCAATGATACGAATAATGCAAACTATAAAAGGAAGACTTATTCCTGTATTCATGTGGGACAAATTTAAATATTCAGAAGAATGCTCACACTTTTATTTCTGCCTATGTAATAATTTTGGATGCTTTTCACATGTAAACCTAACGTGATTCCCAAAATAATTTTCCAATTAAAAAAAGCTCTTTTTGTACATGAAATATGAATTATCCCTAATTTATCATGGAGAGGATTGAGTCAGAAATGTTGAAAGGCCTTTCTTAGGGGTATGTCTAAATATAAGAATTAAAAAGAAAAAAAAAAAAAGCGAAACAAAGAAGCAAGCAAGACCAGAGGCAACTTTTGTTGAAGTATGTGTCAGTGACTATGAAGACAGCTGCAGAAATGCTTTGGTAAAGACAAGTTAGGGAAAGCAGGAGAGAAGACATTAGTGGTGATAGTCAAGATGGAAACTTGCTGCATTTCTGAACATCAAACAAAGACTTTTTAATTTAAGAGATAATTTATCTTTTGGAGAATGCTCATTTTTATTTAGGACATCTGACTCCATCATTTTTACATCTTTAGATATATTAAGTTGGGAAGTTGAACAAACAAATGCAGAATCAAAATTAGAATTATATCATGCTATAATTTGCAGTTCTTGAAAAACTCTGGAAACAGACCCTCAGACCCTTTAAATGTATGTGACCCTATAGCTAAAAATGTAAGCCACTGGCTATTTGTATGTATGGGTAACAGTCGCATACACAATAGGTATGCCTATTTGCTAATTTTGATAGTTTTAAAAGTTAGATTTTTGTGTGCACTAGGATTGTATGTTTATGATGCTGGTGATGGCATGCATGACACAGTTGGGACAGTACTGAGAGTTCCCGTTTTCATTTGTATTTCACTGCCTCCAGCTAAGGTTTTTACGGGATATAATTCTGAAAGATGATAGGTTATCACTGAATATATGCTTGGAGAAAATGCACTGCTGGAGAAACAAGCATAGTTCTAGTTTAACTGGGGTTAATAACTGGGTTCACAGCTCTTCTACCCTGGGAGGATGTCCTTAAAAGTATGTGTGCCTTCAACGTGTCTGAACAAAGTGAAAACTATTTGTTGTCCACTTTACCTGAAAGCGACAGTTAGGAATGTTCAGCTGTGACAAACCTAAGCTGGATGGATACTATGTGGAGAGAACGTAAAGTGATTGAGGTAGGGAGGCCTGTGATTTATGAACAGGCTGTGAGACATCATTGTTTTCTTCTTCACTTTTTTCACTCCTTCTGCCCTCCTGTACCATTTCAAACAAAGACTAGTTTCCTCTTTGTTTAGTGCCTCTTTCTGTCTTATTCATTTCTTCTTGTTTGGTGATGAGGCTGGCCTTTGCCTACCATCAGATCATAATGCCAATTTCTGATTTCCTCACAACTTGTTTTATTTCAAATTATGTTTTTGGAAGTTTTATTTTTGAATGGGTTAATTTTTTAAAAAAAGCTTCCCTATAGTTCAGGTCTAATATAGGGGAAGTGTTTACTCAAAATTGCTATTGCAGGATTTCTCTTTCATGATACTGCTTTAGGACATATCTTGCATGAGAGGCACCTTCAAAGGGTGGTTAATCTCTGAGTTCCTTGGGGATCACTATCTTTGTTCACTGAAACCTCAGGGAGGTTAGTATAAATATGTTCTTATCTTAGGGATTTCAGTAAAGTACTTAAAATTTGGTGTGATGAATTTGAGCAATGTTATCTCTGTACCTCTGTACAGACAGAACAAGGGATTTTTGGTCCATAATTAAGGTTCTAGTTATTGTGTACAATGTACAATCAGTAAATCCACTTAGTAGAAGGATTAGTAATCCCTTTTTTATGTCTGTAACTTTTAAAAGATTTGTTCATATTGCTTTTGACTGTAAAAGGCACTGAAACTGTTTAAAAACAATTAACTGTTCCAGTCCTAAGATATGTTGAACACATATAATAGAAAATGAAAAATTAATTTCTTAACTGCAATTCAATAATTTCTTATTTAACTAAAAATTGCATTTTATAAGATATATGCTTACAAAAATATTCCTGTTGTTGTTTTTACTGATGTTTTAAAATATTTTTTAAATATTTTTTTTTACTTTTATAACTGTTGTTCCCACCCTTTATTAAATGCTCAATTATGCTGAAAACCCTTTTTAATATAATGCAAATAAATTTCTGTCAGAAGAGCAAGTAGCTCCTCACGTAGATGTCGCTGACATGGATGCCCTGGAACCTGCAATTTTATCACTCATCTGGTTTAATGTTACTGCCTAATACTAAATAAGCTGTTTTAAATTCTCCCTCAAGCCATAGTTTCCAAAACCAGTTTTTAAAGGGTGAGAGAATATGCTTATCCCACCAGGCTTGTTTCCATATGCTCTCTGCTCATATTTTATGTAGAGACACCTGGCTGAAGCAATGAGAATACGCTTGCCTTTTTGTGCTAGCATGTTAGAGCAACTAGGCAATCTGAGTCTCCTTGCACGTTTATTTCAGAATTTTACTGTAAGTTAACTAGAACAGGTTTCTATTATCTGAATCCCAAAACTCCTCTTTCATTCACTGCTGATGAAGTAGAGAAATGGTCAATAGGAGTTATTGGGTCCCATGTACTCTTGATTGAGAAATATCTTATTCTTGGCTTCTGTATCCTTCCTTTTAGGTTACAGTCTTAAATATTTGTTAGTGTGAAAAAGATACTTCAGGCTGTTATTTTGCTAGCTGGTTTATCCTTCAGCTCTTATGACCATAGACTGACCAATTTCAGAGAGAGCCAATTATCTATCATATCCTTTATCTTCTGCATGGAGTGAGGCGACCTTATGACCCTTGGATGAAAGCAAGGATGTTACATGGAGGAGAATCTGTCTTTCACTTACAGACTGACAGACGATTTATGAAGTTACAAGTGGCTTTTACAAGTAAAATCAGAACCAAGCATTTTTAGTTATACCATATTTTTCATTTTTAAAAATAATTTCAAAATTATTTTAAACAATTCTCTAATGTATACACCGCCTCCTGTAAGAACATAGCAATGCCTAAAAAAATCCAAAGGAACTGATTTCAAATGTGGAGTTCCAGTCTTCATATGCACTTAAAGGTCCTTACACAAAGAGCTGAAGTGTCTAAGCATAGCAGTGTGGTGCTCTCACTGGACAAAACTGTCAGTATGATAAACTGGTCTTTCCAACTCATCATGTTGTAGCAGCTTATCTTTTTTCACTATCCTAACAAGATCATATAAGTCTTAGCTACTTTACCTTATGTGTGTTCTATAAATGTGTATTTTTCTGTGGGGACAAAAGTAGATATACGCCCATGTGTGTTTGTGTGTGTGTATGTGCATGCATTGGAAACGTTATAATCTCTTACTGAAGCTGCAGGACTAGTCATTCAGTATGTTCATTTCTTATTTCCTGGAGGAGAATGACAAGAGTTGGTGTTTACTTTGACTTTGTAGATACTGATATTTCAAAATTATATTGTAGCCTATCAAAACTAGTTAGGAACTGCTTTGAGACTTTAACAGGGAAAGGAATTCAGTAAATGATGTAAGTAATATAAATAATTTGAAATTGAAACTTAAAAATGTTTAAAAATCATATTTTTTCCAAATGCAAGAGATTTCTTCAATTCTTCATCAATTGTCTATTTTCGGATAAGAACTTGTATTTACCTATAAGTTTTGAGAAACATTTTCATTTTTTCCAGCTCTGATGGCAATATTCTCAGTCACTTTTCTTTCCCTTACTCAGTCACGTGATCATGGCTGTTCAAGCCCCTTGGAGGAGAGAAGGTAAAAAGCAGGATCCTGAATTCAGGGTTCTGGCAAGCAGACTTTGTGCTGTTCAGAGATCAGCTTGAAAGAATCCCATAGGATACACGTAAGCTCTGGAGAGAAGAGGGGTCTAGGAGAGATCCCCTCATTGATTTTCAAGGATCACCTCCCCTAAGCTCAGAAACAGTCTGTCCCAACAAGCAAAGACATCGGGAGGCCTGCATGATGGACAAGGAGCTTCTCACTGAACTCAAATACAAAAAGGAAGCATACAAGAGGTGAAAGCAGGGACAGGTGACCCAGGAGGAATGTAGAGAAGCTGTATCATCATGTAGGAATTGGGTTATCAGGGCACTGCTGTGTGGGACAAAGAATCTGATGGAGGATGTGGAAGAGGCTGAGGTACATAGTGCCTTCTTCTCCTGTAATGGTCTAATGCATCTGCAAACCTAGGTGCCCCATACCAGTAGGAGAATCTGGAGCAAGCAAGGCTTTGACCTGTTGGAGGTGGATCACTTAGGATGGTGGATGGTGGATCACCTAAGTGTTCCATAGGTGTTATGGAACACTTAAACAGACCAGACAAAATGGGCAGGAGCTCACAGAAGGTATTCAAAAGTGGTGAAGGAGCTGGCTGACATTATTGCAAGGCCTCTCCTGATAATTTCTGAAACATCATAGCACTTGGGACTGGAGGAAAGTCTGTCTTTGAGAAGGGCAATAAATGTGGATCCTTGTCAAGATCCTTGGAGAGGTAATAGAGCAAATTCACCTGGAAATCCACTTCTAAATGTGGTAGACCAGAAGGTGCTTGGAAGTACTCTGCAATGATTTATATTGGGGAAATTTCACCTGACCAACATCACAGTCATCCCTAATGAAGTCATTGGATTGGTGGATGGAGTCTAAGAGTAGATGTTTATCTTGCATATAGCAAATTTTTTGACACTGGCTCCCATCATATCCTCATAGACAAGTTGATGTAGTATCTATTTGATGAATGGAGAGGTGCAATTTAAAACTGGCCATAGTCAAAAGAGTTGTGATGTGTGGCATGAAGTCCAAGTTGAGGATGGTGACTAGTGCCATAGTGAGGAAATCAATAATGGACCCAGCACTGTTTACCATCTGATGACTTGGATGTTGGGACAGAGTAAGCCCTCAGAACGTCTGCAGATGGTACAAAACTGGGAGGACTGGCTGATAACATCAGATGGCTGTGCTGCCTTTCAGGGGAACTGGCACTGGCTGGAGAATAGGCTGACATGAAGTTCACAAAAGGGTAGTGCACAGTCCTGCACCTGGGAAGGAATGACTACAGACAGCAGTGGAGGCTTGAGGCTGAAAGGGTGGAAAGCAACTTTACAGAAGAGGATCAGATCCTAGTGGTCACCAAATTTAACTGAGCCAGCAGTGCAGCCTTGTGGCTAAAGACAGCAGCTCTCCCAGCTGCATTAGCCAGAGCATTGCCAGCAGGTGGAGGGAGGTGATCCTGCCCCTCCACTCAGCACTGCATTGGGAGACAGCATCTGGAGTCCTGTGTCCAGTCCTGCACTTCCCATTGCAGGAGAGATATGGGCATGCTGGAGCAAGTCCAGCAAAGGCCCAAGCAGATCAAGGGAGTATCTGACATGAGAAGAGGTTGAGAGAGCTGTGACTGTGGAGCTAAAGAAGGGAAGGCTCAGAGCAGTCTTACCAACATGGAAAAATTCCCAGCTGGCAGGTGGCAATGAAGACTGAGCCTGAGTGTTCTCAGAAGTGCCACTGAAAGAGGCAATGAACAAAAATTGGAACATAGGAAATTCTGTTGAACTAGGATTAATTTTAATTTTTCACAGTGAGGGTTGTCAAACACTGGAAAAGATCCCACATTGGTTTATCCAAGAGTTCCATCATTGGCAATACTCAAAACCTGATTCTGATGATCCTGAGCAGAGGAGCCTGGTCTAGTGGGAGATGTTCCTGCCCATGAAGGGATGGTTGGGATTAGATGATCTTTAAGGTCCATTCCAACCCTTAACATTCTATGACTCTATGATTTGCACGGGGCTTTGAATTAGATGATCTCCAGAAGCCCCTTCCATCTTTAGCCCTTCAGTGTTTCTGTCCTAGTGTTTTTCTGTAAGTTTGAGAATTTTTTATAAAGTCTCAAATTTTTATACAGTCTCAATTTTTATACAGTCTCAAACAGACAAAAAATCCCTCACTTTGTGAGAGCAGAAAAATGAATATGATTAGCATTTCGATGCTTATAATAATAATCAGATTTCAGGAAAAAAAATCCAAATTGCTTTTTTTTTTAATAATTGATCATTCTTAAAGAAATAAAACAAACTCTAGCACAATCAGGAAAACAAGCAATAAAGAGGGCTACTAATATGGAGTTTTTTGCATATCTTAAAGTAGATTATTTGGTATAATTGTGATTGGGTTTTTTATTGGTTTCCTGTTTTTTTCCTTGTTTCTCTTTCATAATTTTTTGGAACATCTCCATAGAAATCTAATCTGTTGTTCAACTATATTTTTTGAAAGGTTCCTGTACTGTCTGATTAGGTTTTCATTTTTATGTTCAGTTTTCACTGTCTTTTTTTAAAACACCATTACTAAAGCTTTATTTGTATGTTTCTTGACTGTTGAATATTTCTTCATTCTTTATTAATAAATATTTTAATTGTATTAACTTGAAGTATTTAGTGGGTAATTTGGCCCTTGGTATTCTGAGGTTGTCTTGGAAATAGTAGAATTTAAAGTGATACTACTTAGTTATTTTTTAAGTGTCATTTTAATTTCTAAATGGCAACATTGCATATGTTTATAATTTGTTACTATACCCTTTGCTTGTTCAGAAACTTGAAGGAATTTTTAATGAGTATGAAAACCAGCTTAGTTTGAGGAGTCTTGATAGCAGTTGACAAAATGGTTTAGGTGAATTTTATGTGAGAAAACTGTAGAATCCTGAAATATGTCCTTCTACATTAATTTTTATAGTTATGGTAATAACTATGCTATGAGTGTTGCAACTTGAAAAGCTGTCAGCATTTGCGACAGAATTTAAACTAATTATTTTTACAATGAAAGCCTGACTTGACTGAGAATTTTCAGTTGACTTCAGCTTCATTGGGACTAAAATTAAATCCCTAGGATTTTTTGAGCATTTGTGCTAGAATGCTGCTCCTCTTTTATAAGAAGAAAATAATAGCTGAGTTTCAGGTACAAGCAATGGAGAGAGATTATCTAAGATTACTCCCAGGATTTTTAATGGCCCATGAACACCAGTGAGAATCATCTGAACACAGAAAATGTATCCCTGTAGTACAGAAATCAAAGGAGGGTAACAAAGGATAAAGTAAGCCTTTGACATTCATGTAATGAAGAGAACCTAAGCAGGAGCAGGGGAGGTGCCCTGTACTGCACCCATCTAATCAAAAAATCCTTATCTGCAAAACAGAAAATCCTGATGTATGATGCTTTATGTGCTATGGTGCTGAAAAAAAAACAACCAAAAAACAAAACCACCAAAAAAAAACCAAACAAAAAAGAAAGCACAGTAAATTTTCAGCTGTAGGAATAGTTAAGTTGGAAAGCAGTATGTCACAGAAAGAGTGAAACAGTAATATTCTCACTGTTTATCCCCTTAACACTTCCATAGAAAAGCACATAGTTTTCTTGTTTTCTACTGTGCAGAAAAGGGGTAATAGAAAGTGTGGCTGTATGTAAAAGGGATGTGAAACACAGATAAGTGTAGGTGTGGCAGCGAAAATGGGATTAGGTAAGCAATGATCAGTGATCATTAAGCTGACTCATCCATCTTTGGGCTGGCACAAGATGAGAAGGAAGTAGTACAGTGCAAAGGCACAAAAGGCACAGTTCCATTAATGGTCATCCTGGAGAGCTGTGTGATAGTGGGAGTAGCAATGGTAAGCCTCAGGCAGGATCTTGTTTACCACCAGCTGTACTTTGTGTAGCTGCACTTTCAAATATTGGATACCATGTTTGTTACACACAGCTTTTGTAAATTTTGTTTACATTTTTCACACATATTTTTAATACTCTGAATAGAGCTAATATGTCAGATTCTTTTACGGATTAGTAACCTATGGTGATCATTCCTGCAAAAGATGGATGTGTTTGTCAGTGGGCAGCTACTCTTTTTCTTAAGCATAAAAATTCTAAAAATTACCTTTTTTTAATATTAATTTTCTTTATCTTTTCCTCTTTATTACTGCTAATTTCTTTTACTTGTTTTCTGTTCTTATTTTAAATCTTCTCTTCCTCTTCCCTAACTAGGCTTTGTTATCTCAAGAACTATTCTCCTATATTTTCACGTCCATACCTCTACTCCTGCTTTCCTACACAAAATACAATCATGGTTCTTACCCTGCAAATTTCACTTGTATACTTGCATAAAAGTGTGAAACTGTTGATAAGTGTATTTAAGGTCATGCACCTTTTCTGAGCACAGGCCTTTCATAAGTATGCTTCAAAAATACACAGCAAAGGAATTTGTATTCTCAGTGTCCCATCACCAAAATACTTGTGCACTGATGGACGTTACTTCCTTCGGGCTTTCCACTGTGAAATACCACTAGGATAAACTGGCAGTGGTTCTGCCATGATACTGCTTTGACTTCATGATGCTGTTGATGTTGTTCTGGAAAGGAACAATTAAAATTTCTGTTTTCCTTTAACTGTCAGGGGCTTCATCTGTTTCTGAGTCTGTTTTAGTTCTTTGGTTCCATGTTCTGAACTTAAAATAGATCCCCTCCATCCCATCCTTTTCTCCTGCCATTTCTCAGTGATAGGAGTTTGCTTGTATGCTTCTGGTGAATATCTTTCTGGGGCAGGAGGGCTATCATAAGATTTCCTGAATCCTTGGGTTAAAAATTCTGGGGTCACTTTGCCAGCTGACTTGTGTTTAATGCTCCACCTTGCTAAGCACTGATTGCTGCTTACTTTTATGCAGGAGCTCTCTTTTCCTAACTGGCTGCTGTTGCCACATGTGCTCCTGGTGCTGGTGCTGCTCTCCCTCGGGTGCCTGCTGCCCCCATGCTGGCAGCCCCAGCAGAGGCACTGCAGGCCCTTGCTGTGCCCTGCTGACCTACCAGTCCATCCAAGCAGTGGGTGATGCAGATCAGCTTTACCCCCAGCCTGTGGGAATGAGACTTTCCATGTGGTGTCAGTCCAATACTCTGCCAGTCCAGTGCTCTGTGACCAAAAGCGTCAAGGGACAGATGGCACTGGACAGATGATAATGGATAAAATTAAATTCTGCTGCACATTTATCACTCTGAAATACAGATTTTTTGGTAACATTTTATCAAAACCCTTAAAATGTCCATCTTTTTTGTCAAGCATATTACTTTTGAATCCTTTTTACTTAGAAATGTTTGATTGTTTCCTACCTAGTTTCCTTTCCTAGTTTTTTTTTTGTTCTGTCATGCATGCATCCAAATGTGTAAATGAACCTCCATAGGCTTAAGTCAAATGGTTACAGGGCCAGTGTATCAGTCAGTTTCATGTACTGGTTGTCAATCAGCAAATTATTGAAATTGAGAAAGATATGAAACAAGTTTTATATGCAGCTGCCAAAATCAGACTTAGCATCAGTTCCAGATTTTTTTTTTCTTGGTACTGATCTTTTTGTTTGCCTTGATGGTAATGAGACTAGACTGTATATGCTTTAAAAGTGGGAGTTTCTTTGAATTCTGGACAAACATTCATCCATCTCAGACCATGTATTTTTTTTAAAATGAGAGCTGAATCTGTATCTCTACTTGCTATTTCTGATTACATGTTTTCTTGCTTTTGAAAAGTGGTTTAGAACACATATTCTCCATCATAAGAAATCTGTCTGAAATCTGAATTCAAATAAATAATTGGATTTCCAATACTTAAATTACTTGCAGTTTTTCTTCAGTTAATGGATATTGCAAAAATCCTTCAGTTTTTCCTAGGTTTCCTGTCTCTTCTGTGCTGTTTTCTTTATATACTTCCAGTTTCTGAAGGATAACTGCTCAAGATCTTGAAACTGGTTATTCATTATTGTTTTGTTCTTGTTGTTGGTTTGTTTGTTTGCTTTGTTTTTGTCTTCTACAGAAAGCTTTAGTACTTTTTCCCTAGTTGGATCTGTTTTATTTTCCACCTTATTCAGAAATTAAGCAGTTAGATATGGATTTCTTCTTGGTTTTGACAGAGTAACACAACGGTTTAACCAAAAAAACCCCAAAACAAACAAACAAAAACCCCAACAATTTTATACAAAAGCTTGAAAAAGAATGAATGTGGTGGACCTTCATTAGTCAAAAGGAGAAGGATAGCAAGAGCAGGATGAATCAAAAGCTGGTATTCCATTTAAAAAAAAAAACAAATGTGATACCTTTATAGTGCTCTTACTTGGCTATTCTAGGTTAAAAAATGGGTGAGGTGTTTTTATTATGCTCTTAGTTTTTGCCTTTTGATGTAACAACAGGAGTATTTCTTAATCAGCTGAAGCCCCATCAGAGTAAGATTCATGGTGTCAGCAATAGAAATAATCACATTAATTTTCTGATAATCTGTTTCTTAAATAATCTCAGAAGGGAATGTTGTGAGTTTTTTCCAGCTATTGCTAAGTGGTTTAGTTTGAAGTGTGAAATTTATGCTTTCTTGTTTGACAGGTAGGAAACTGCTGTAAGCGTAAGAGCATCTTTATATTCTGAGGTTTTATATTCTTAATCCTTTATATTCTTAATTCTTTTACTTAAAGATACTATCTAAATAGAAATAAAACTAGGCAATTTTTCTAACAGTTTGAGCTTTGGCAATTTTCTGGGTTAGAATTTCTACTAGAACATATTTAACCATGTGTCTCTATTAGCATTTGTTGGAGTTTTTAAGAGGGCACTTGTTATTCTGACATGACATTCTGGAAGTTTATTTTTCAAATGTGCAATACAGAATTCAAATATTTGTGTGTGATGTCTTGAGAGGTGCATGAGAATGACAACAATCAATCATATCTAATTAGCTCATGAAGTACTGAGCTTGCAGTAATTAAACAAGATATTAGTACTTACTGATTAAGATCACAGATATTGTGAGCCAGCTGTTAATCACTTTCCTTGCAAGGCTAATGTCATTAACAGATATGTATCCCTAAGGCTATTTTTGACTATTGAATAGGTTGTGATGTAAGCAACAAAATAGATTTTTAAATTTTGTATATTGAGAGCATCTTCTCAAACTTCTTTTACCTTGAGTGTAACCCTTGAAAATTTAGGAAAAACTGTTCTGAGTTGTTAGAAAGTGATATTGTCATGCTGCAGTTAAAATCTTCTAAAAATTTGTTATGCTAATACACCTTTTACAGCTGTGTATATTGAAATCTTAATCCATAATATTGTTATTAATAAATGCAGATGTAAAAAAAAATCTTTATCAAAACAGTACTTTTGAAGGTGCATATTTCAGATGTAATCAATGCTTTTGGGAAAAATTCACTCAAATATTTCCTAAATATCTAGTTTAGACCAGCTTTATTTCTGATAATGATTCTTATTAAAAAGCACATTTAAAATTTACAGTACATTTTAATTCAGTATCTTTAGTCTTAACTGACTTACACGAGAATCAATAGTGTCCATTAGATAATATTTCACTGGCTTTCTTGTGAATGCGAATCATCTTTTTGAAAGGAGTTATCAGAAATTTGTGATTTTCTTACTGAGAACAATTGTGAACATTATGAAACTATGAAATGGAGTTACAGCTCTAATAAAAATGCAGGATCTATTATCAGTCTTGAAAAATGGTATGACAAACATAAGTACTCTTAGTAGCTTCTTACTGAGGCTATAAAGCAGTTGCGGGTTTTTTTTCTTGTAATTTTCTGTACATTTGGCTTGTGGGTGTGCTTATTTTGAGTAGGAGCTGAAAGAAGCTGTGTGTGTTCCAACTGCATCATAAAAGTTGGGTAGCTATTAGGTCAGTTTGATTGTATATTGATTGTATATTGATTGTATTGATTGTATATTATTCTAGAAAATGGGGTGTTTTATTGATTTTGTGATACTAAAAATAATCCAGTGTTAAAAATTAACATTGGCAGTTTCTTTCCAGCTGGAATGAAATTCAGACTTAACTTGGTTTTATCTTAATTTGAAATATTTCCCTTCAAGCTACTTTGAAATATTTCCCTTCAGACGTGAGCAGTAGTGTATGGGCTGGACCACTGGGGCAGCCACAAGTTCCATCATCTGCAGCAGTGCTGGTGTTGGTGCTGTTTCCCAGCTGCAGGGCTTCTCCTTTGGGAAGGGAGGCAGAAGCAGCTGCTGGTGGACTATGTGTGGGACTTTGTGTGGAGGGTGTGAAAGGGGGATTGTGGCCCCTGCCATGACTGTAGGTGTGTCCTGGCCTTTGGACTCTGAGGTGGGGTGGGCAGGACTGCGGGGCCTAATGGATGTAAGGGCATTTTCCTTCTCTACTCAGTGCTTGTTAGACTGTATCTAGATACTGTACGCAGTTGAGATTCCCCCAGTACAAAAAAGGCGTTGATAATACAGAGAAAGTTCTCTGCAGAGTCACCAAGCTGGCTGGGGCTGGGAGCACTTTCCCTGTGAGGGAGCTGGGATTATTCAGCCTGGAGACTGCTTCATGAGGACCTAAACACAGCCTTATCATATCAACAAGGAGATCAAGAAGATGGAACCGGGCTCTTTATAATGGTGTCTGAGACACAATGAAAAGCCTTTCCTCATGAGGACAGACAGGCAGTAAAGCTGGTTGCCCAGCAGTGGAAACAGCCTCCATCCTTAGAGGCTTTCAGCCAGGCTGGTCACAGAATTTCCTTGCTTTGAAGCTAGACTTCATACCTTTCCAGATCCCTTCCTACGTGTGACGGTAAAATGATGTTTTCTTTCCCAATATAGGAGTCTTGAAGTACTCTTCTGAGTTATGGGACAAATCCATACCATTTCTTCTCCACATTTTTCAAGATGCTACTTCTGACTTGTTCACAGAACCCCTCACCCTCATAGTATCGGGGAACCATAACCTGTCCTCCAAATAGTCTGTTTAATGGCTTCATTATCATTGTAGTCAGAATTTCTTAAAGGAAGGAGTACTGAGTATTTTTGTCTCTGCATTTGTAAAACAGTGTCATTAGATGTAAAACTTGTAGTATGTTAAAGCTGAGAATAAGGACAACTCCATGTGTAATTACAGGGAAAAACATACTCTGTAAGACTGATTTCAGCAGGTTATAATTGATTTCTGTCTGCTTTTAGTTTTATTGAATGGTTCTTTGTGTGTTTGTGGTGCCAATGGAATGGTTGATTCTCTGCGTTCAACAGATGTGTTACTGCTCTCACTATCTACTGCCTTATCCATTTGTCCCATGTTGGTCCATTAAAAAGTGTGTATTTGTGTTCTTATTCAAGGCTCCTTAAGCCTGGAATAGTCTTTTCATCATGAAAGACATGGGCACATTTCTTCTTAGGGTACCGTCATCTTTCAGATTAAGTGCTATGAAAATTAGGATTATTTAGAGAGTTTATTGTAAATGCCACTCATTCATTAAAAATGCCCCTAAGTGATAAACTTCTTCAGGCCTTAATAATTATTCTTCACCCATCCTATGACAGTTGCAAGTTGTTCAGCCCAGGTGTCCTTGTAAAGCCAGTCAGGTTTTCTCCTGGATTCAGAAATTCATTCATATGCAAGAAGTCACATAATTTTGAATATTAGTGTGAAATAGATCTAAAGGAGATTTTCTTTTCTGGGATTTTGCCCTGTGAGAGGATTACCGGTACCATTTGGGCAGATGCTTGTTCAGTTTTCTCTCAGAATCCCTTAGCAATGGATGTCCATAGTTTATCCAAGCAATCTGTTCAAGGACTTCCATTTCCTTGTAGCCGGAATATATTCAAAGGAGGAAATTTCTGAATTATTTTCTTTCCTGATTGCTCTATTTGTAATAGATTTTGAAGTACTTGAAACTGTCACTATGTTCTTGTATATGCTGTCTTGAAACAAAATAACCTGAATTTATCTTGAATTACTTAACACATCCAATTTTACAGATCTCTGACCACTTTTAATTTTTTTTGTTTCTCTCATGACCCTTTTCAGCTCATTACCTCTTTGATGTAGTGTAGCCATGAAACAACACTGACATAATACTGTATAAAAGGAAACAATATACTGAGATGTATTAAATGCAACACTGGTGATGGATTACTTCATGGGCATGAAATTTTGCTCCCTCACTTCAGCAGTGTTTAAGGAACCTTCTCCACTACTCAACTAAAGAGCTGTATTTTATTTTACTTTTAGGTACTGTCTTTTAAGATTGAGAAAAAACAAATCAGTGGGAAAGAATGTGAAGATAGCATGTGTTTGCCTTTATTGCAACAACAAAATATTGATGCCCATATTTTTCTGCCAGTCCTCAGTGCTGCATACCTGTTTCCATTCTTTAAGACATGGTGAAGAAGAGCTTTTCTTCTACCATACAGATGACTGTTCTTCCTGTAGTGTAACACCTTGCCCTTTTTTTTTCTTTTGTATTTTATCCCATTTTAAATCTTTTTATGTTAGTCAAGGATATTTTAAATTTTGATTTCTCTGAGAAAGTATCTTTCTCTTTTGATCATGATAGGAAATGTGCTGTAGAAAACATCAAACCAGTTGTGAGAGAGAAAGTAGATTTGAGCCTGCTGTACTTTAGTGCTCAGGGCGCTGTGTGGGACTGCCTGAAGTTCTCTTTCTTCCTGATCTTAAATGTTGTAGGAAAAAAATCAGTGACTCCAATTCTTGTATGTCTTCAGCAAGTTTTCCAACTATAAGTATACCACAGGTAGGTAATTTCGAAAGAGTTAATTTCATTTAAAAAATGAGATTGGATTAGAGAATTTTATCACTAGAACTATGAGGTATAAATGTTGCTGGAAAAATATTAGTTTGGAAATATAATGTGGCATTTCAGTGGGAAAAAAAGTTCAAATATAGTGCTTAAATAATTTTATTTACAAATAAAGAAAGGTCATTTATGAATGAATTTTAGCAGATAAAATTGAACTGCAGTGCCCTTGAAGCTATGGATGTATTTATTAAGTACTAAGGTCAGCAAATGGTGTCTTCTACTGGAAAACAAATATAACTCCATGCAAAGGAATTTTTTTGCAAGCTATTTCGAAATAAAACAGCAGTGAATATTTTATGCCAGTAAGACTGAAGTTTGTTGTAGAGATGCCTACCTTGGAACATAGCTTGCAGCTGTGGGCTTTAAACTGCAGATACAGCACACTGAAAGAGTCATGTCAAGAATTACTTTTGAATAGGGTCCCAAAACATTAGGCTGAACAGGGAGTACTTTAAGGCAAGTACACTGGTTAGGGACCTTCTTAAGTAGTCAACAATAAAACTGATAAAAAGATTCATCTGCTGTTCTAGCTTCCTCTAGAGAGGAATGTTTTCTGTGGTATTGGCAGTTTTTGAGCTGGTTTGAGAAAGTAGGTTTCAGTGTTTTTTTCTTTTTTTCAAAAAGAGAGCAGTGTCTATGTTTTCTTAAAAGTCAGCTACTATGATGCTTGTACTACTGATCTTCTTTTCTCTTTCTCCTACCACATAGTGAACATGCACATGAACACCCACACACTCCTCTTCCTGAAGCCAGTGTGTAGAAGGATCAGAGATATGAAAATCAACATTTAATTTCTTCTTCTGCCCAAGTGAATTTAAATTTGTGTTCCCCTACTTCTCAATGTAAGCGTTGAAATCCTATTGAGATGCAACTCCCTATCAACTTTCTGCACACTTTTTATTACAAAACATATGGTCTCTAACAATACTGTATCATTTTGGAGAGTTATTTTGACTGTTCAGTTCTCTGTTTTTTATGTCAGTTACCTAGAATGGCCACTATATAGAAAGTTTTTAAATGAGAAATCAAGATGAACATATTTAGTTAAAATGTGAGATATACATATACATGCAAAGACTAAGTTCTCATTTAAAGTTTATTATTTGCAGAAACCCTGTGTCTGGACTGGGATTTGCCTGCTAAAGTTATGTATACCATCTCTTTAACACAAAGAGAGAACAAGGGAATGTGCTGAACTTTGATTCAAAGCTATTTATAATGGTCAAAAAAAAGCTGACTTGAAAGGCTGAGAGAAATCCAGATTAATCTTATTGATTCTGAAAGCAAATAAGGTATTGCTGCACGTCATCTTGGATCACATCAGCAGTTAGATGAAGTGCAGTGTAGGTATTGCATTTTCGTAGTAATAGATGAGCTTCAGTGGGACTTGAGTTGAAATAGTGTGATGGCAAATGCTAAACTATTTAACAGGTCACTCTGCATATTTCATTTGTTACCTGATCATCTGTTAGAAATGACAGTTCAGAGTTGTTTTCATTGTGATTCTTCTAAACATATCTAGCAATTTCTAGCAAGAGAATTGTTCTGGATGTAAGCTGTATAGTGTGCTCCAGAGATCTGTTCTTCCAGTGTTTCTGTAAAGCCTGCTCTGCTACACAGCAAAAGTAACAGTGTTCACCAGTCCAGGTGGGACAGTGATGCTCAACATCTGAACAGCAGATGTTGAGGGACAGTGGGTTTTCAAGGCTGTATTCTACTGTTTGGAAATACTTCCTGCTGGCAGTATGGCTTTTAGGCAGATGGTACTGGCATAGTTTTCATATGTTGTCATTCACAAAAATGTATTGATAAGACATTCACACATGCTGAAAATGTGAAAAGACTCAAAGTCTTGGAAAAATAGAGATGTGTTGGATTCCAAACAAGTGAGAATGATTAAGGCTTTATACCATGACTGAACTTTCTTTCCCTTAGACATACCCAGCAAACACTGAATAGATTTGTCTTCCCACAATTAGACACTTATATTTGAGTTGTTATTTATATTTTCATTATAACTCAGAGAGCTATGACTCACTTGTTCTCTTCTAGATAGATGTGTAAAAGAGACCAGATAGAATCATTCTTCAGAGGCTTCAGAGGCGTCTGTTGCTCACCACTGCTTGGACAGATTCTCAACAGCTGTCTTAGATGTGGGTTTCTCTTACAAAAACAGGCTGAGAGAATTGGAGTTTTTCAGTCTGGGAAAGAGAAGGCTCCAGAAAGGCCTTAGAGCAGTCTGCCAGTATCTAAAGGCGCCTTCAAGAAAGCTGGAGAGGGACTCTTTACGAGGGTGTGTAGTAATGGGAGGGAGCAGAGCAGCTTTAAACTGAAAGAGCATAGGTTTAAATTACACAATTAGAAATAAATTTTTCACTATGAGAGTAGTGTGGCACTTGAACAGGTTGCTCAGAGAAGCTGTGGATGTCCTGTTCCTGGAAGTGCTGAAGGCCAGGTTGGACAGGGCTTTGAGAAGCCTGGTTTAGTGGAAGGTGTTCTTCCAAGGTGTTGGAAGTAGATGATTTTAAAGAACCTCCCAGTCCAAGCTGTTCTATGGTTTCTGTACTGTAAACCTTTTGTGACATCATTACAGGCTGAAGATACCTACATGTAGATGTCAGCTGACATGACCAATGTTTGTATCTCATTATAAACATGGAAATCTGGTCTTGTCTCTAGCTAGAAAAGCACCTGAATATCCTAAAAGCCTGTGTCAGCTTTACATGCTCAGAGGTCTTAGGATAGCTCAGTGTCTTAAATGGCAGAAGTGACCTACATGGGGACAATTGCTTTGAGCCCAGGGGTGGCCCAACTACATGAACAATTCACCTGAACAACTGCTGTGTATATAATTCAGAATAAATTTAATTGTTCTTTAGGCTGCATTTTCTATTTCTGCTATAAGGGAGGTTTTGACACTCAGTTGCAGCAAAGAGCTACATCAAATTAAAGTGCCTTAAGATGATCCTGTTTTAAAAAACCAAAAGCTTTTATTGACAATCACCACAGGCTTTTCTCCCTAATTTTATAGAAATGGAAATATTATTAAGCTAATTTTTCATGTTTAATTTTATTTTAAAATCTCTTAAGCTTTCATGCAGTACACAGGACATGTTTTTTCTTTAATTCCATTACTCTGGTTCTTATACAGTCTACCATTTAAGATAATATAGGTGAACAACTTGATTTTAAATCTTCTTTTAAAAACAAATACTGCAGCTAAAACTTAAATCATGCTTGATTTTTCTTAACTCACATAAAGTGCAATGCTGTGATGATACTATAATATACATTATAAATTAATAAACAAATAGTACTTTTAAATGTGATCACTCGTTTTAGAAAGGTGTTTTTATCTTCTGTGCAATGAATATAAAGATCTGAAATTTCATTTGTCTGCATATTCTAACAAATAGCTTTAAGCAGTTCTAATACCACAGTTTTTGTTTAGAAAAGGAAATATCCGACTGAATGTTAATGGGAAATTTAAGAGAATAAACCAGAAATTAAAATAAAATTTGTTTTCTACTACTAATGGAGAAAACATTGTTTATACCAAATAGTTGACTGTCCTATGGAGTTTACTAGTTATTAGTCCAGTGATGTTGTAACTTAAGAAATGTATGTTCATATTATCCTAAATGAAATAAATTCTGTAACAGCTGGGTTTAATGACGTGTTTTACAGTGTGAAAACATAGTTTTCTACTGTAACAAAATTCTGTATCTTAATGGCAACTTTTATGAAGGGTACAGTTCTTTTTCTGACAGAGTGGAATGAACATCTTTAAGACAGGAACAATATTTCTCTTCCTCACTTCTTGCCAAAAATGGAAAATATGTTCACATACATTTATACATACCTATCTGTTTCTAATACATTTTCATAAGTCTTTGTATAAATAAAGTCAAACAAGACATCATTAATTGGCAACACTTCTTTGTGTAACAATACAGTGGAAAAAATTTTGTAATTTTTTTTTACACTTTGCATATTAATGTCTGCTTCAAAGACCACTTGGCCTGTATTTTCCAGTACAAAAGAGGCTTTTTATGTCTAATCCATTTGATGACTGAAAAGCAGACCAGTTTTCCGCTTTCTGTAAATAATGCTCATTTGTATGCTTTTTATTTATTAAATGGGATAGAGCTTGTTATTCACCATTATGAAATGTTCATAGTCTTAAATTTTTGTGTATGCTTTTCTTTTTTACAGACTAAAACTGGTATTGCATTGTTGTATGATGAAGTATCTGAAAATGCTTATGACATCCGACTGAAGCTTACAAAAGAGGTATTAACAATTCAAAAACAAGATGTCGTCTGTGTTAGTGGAAGTGATCACAGTGCAAATGTAAGTGCTTCTATATCTCTGTGCTTTTGGCTGCACATTTTAACGTCTTCTGCAGAGGACACCTTTATTGTATTGGAGTGCAAGAGATTTTATTGATAATGGATAATGGAAATACAAGTAATTATCAGTTGTTGGGTCTTCGCTGCTTACCTACATTCATAAGTGGAAAAATGGAATTTTTGACCAGTGCTATACATACTTTATTATGACATTTATAATGTTAATAGAAGCAAAAAACATCTATAAATATAAAAATTAAAGCATTCTTCCACCAAATATTGCTGGGCCATTAAATTAAGAGAGAAAAGGAAAAGGTATTTCCCAGTGAAAGGATTTGAAGAGTAAACTGATACACCAAAGTTTTCTTCGTTTGTGTATCAGACAGGATGTCTGTTCAAGGTCATTGAGCTGACTGAGAGAACACTTGACGGGCACTTATTTCACTGTAATTCTCTTTCAGGCACAGATGGAGCTTAATCAGTGCCAGCACGTATGTGGTGCTTTTTTTAACCAAAATTCAGTTATGCTGCATTTTCAAAGCCTGTGGTGCCTCTAAGCTATAGAGGAATCTTCTGTGTGACCATTTGGTCACTAGATAAACTGGTGACATTTTGCATAAGCAGCACAGCAAAGGTGTCTAAGTTGTCAACATCCCTATGTATTTCATTTCCTCATATAAACAGTGTTTTTGAATTCCGAATACATATACTTAATTTAACTGAGTAAAATCAATGTCATGACATTTGCTGGTGTTTCTTAGAGTGCATAATTCATGGCAGCCTCCTCAGAGTGGGCCAAGGGAGAGGTTTCTGTCTGCTCGCTGTATTGCATCATGTAAATTTAAAATCTGGCACTTGGAGACATCAAGTGTGTTTGAGATACTCTACTAAGAATTAGAAGCAAAAAAAAACATATAATGGGTATCTGTGTGTATGTATGTTAGAGAGTCTGCCTCTATAATATGTACATATTTAATTCCTGCAGCAGGAAATATTTATATAAATTGTTTAATACCACACATAAAATAATTTGAAATAGCTTTTAGCAATTTGAAACATTGTGTACTTGGCCATGGAAATCTGTGGAACATGACTTGCTCTTTGAAATGTTCAAAAACGTTGATCAGTGACAGGCATGTCCACTTCTGGTTGGTTTGCTGAGATAAGTATAAGCCTCATTCATCAGCTTTGCATATACTTTCTGCTTCACTGAGAAGCATGAAAAAATACAGCTCTTTTTTTTTTTTTCCAGGCATTGCTGGTAACGCTGATAAGTTGTATGCAAACTAGTTGCAGGAGTCATAGTAAAATATAGTGAGACTTCAGTATATAGTGTCTGTGCCTATAATTATTATACGATTGCTACGGACTCAATGGTGTTTAAATGCCTGATGTATGAATCTCATAGAAAAAGAATCAAAATTCTATCCTACATAGTCCTAGGTTACTTCTTGATTGAGTTAACACAAACTAGTTGCATTTGAGAAAATACCGTATCAAATCTGTGTATGTATTGATCAACACCCAAAATACAGCAGGACACCCCCCACCCAACATTCTCAATCTCCAACCTGAAGTAGCACAAAAACCAACCCCGAACAACCCAAGTCTGCCTCTTCCTTTTAGTGCTTAATCAAGATTTGGGTTGATTTTGGTGCCTTTTACTTCTACATTTTATGGGTACCCTAAATGGTATTTCTTGATGGAAAACAGGGCAGGGAGATAAGCTTTGATAATATTTAAGCAATCGAATTTTGAAATAAATTCTGGAAAGTAATAGACCTTGCAGAGGAGGCATAGCTGGGATATGCAGCCACTGCATACAAAATGAGTCCAGGTTTCTTGGTTGTATTTCATCACCACTAGTGATCACAGTAATGGGTAGCGCCTAGAAAGAAGTGATTCCCAGGACTGTGGCAAAGAGAGACAGTTTTTCTTGGTTGTAGATGTAGTGTCAATGTGTAAAAGTAAGTGAATTTCAAGTATAACTCAGATGGTAATTTAGGTTAGAATTGCAAAGTATTACATGGCTCTAAGTATGACACTCATTCAGAAGGGATTTCTCCTACCTCATACTATTATGAGGTAGGAGAAATACATGGGAAAAAAAAGAGTGGGCAGTCCTGCCGAGCTGCCCTTTCCTGTAAAACATTGTTAACATTATCCTTATTGCAGACTCTGAAAACTAAATTTTAAGGGTCTGATCTGTTTTTTCTGTGTCCCTTACAAGATCTCCCCAAGGTCCCTTTCTGAAAGTGTTATCTGCAGTCCTCACAGGATTCTCTTGTCAAACTCTAATGAGAAAAATGGATTAGACTGTCTTCATGGCCATATTCACTTTTTCTGCATTATCCTTTGAACCAAATAAAAACTTCTGGACAACCAGCATTTAATATAAACGCAAATTGAGTGTAACATGGAGATAAACACTGTTGGTTTTTACCGTATATAAATTTCTAGTACATAGGACCTCAAAAGCAGAATTTGAAATCAGGCTGAAATAGCTGGTAGTTGTCTAGCACTGAGTTTGGTAAGTTTTACAATTACAGGTACGTGACAGAAATTCCAGAGATAAATGCTTTATATTTCAAGTGGTTAAAGAGAATAGTTTTCATCCCTGTTCTGTATGATTCAAAATATTAATAGAAAATTGTAACCTGAAAGTCAATGCTATCGCAGTAATAAATGATCACATTGTCTTACTGATTTATTCTCCTGTCTCTGTACTTTTTCATTCTTGGGTACTCCTAGTTAATCTTTATTTTACACACGGCCATTCATCAAATTAGTTCATTTGCAACAAAAATAGAAATAACTTTTGCCTTCTTTTTGTACTCACCTCAAATGCAGGGGAGGAAAAAACTGGATGTAGAATGACTATCTTAGGTGGGATATTTGAATCATGAAAATTATTGAAAAAGAAAGTTCTGTTTCTACTTGGGGTAATACTTTTTCTTCTGCCACTTACATGGGACAGCATTTGTGGGATGCATTTGCTTCCAGCCTCCCTTTTACTGACAGGGTCATTGATCCTGAGGAATGCTGAGGGTGGGATTTGCAGCTGTGCGTATTTAGCTCTGCTGGTCTGGTGTAGTTCTAAATGTTACATTGACACTAGCAAAGACATCAGTGATCACTAAAGCTACTGTGATGAGTTGGACTTTCAGCAGTAGAGATTATACCCAAGGATAAAAGACTCTTACTATAAAATACCTTTTACTACCATCATCTAGGTCTATTCCTGTTTCATATTTTGTCATCTGCCATTCATTTAAGTGCTACTTTTAAGCATTGAGAAAGCTTCACCTTTGATGAGAAATTTTATACCTGGCTTACTTGTAATTTAACAACAGTTCAGCCCATTTCACTTCTTGCAATCTTGTACTTGGTGAGAGAGTAACGAGAGAAAACTATGGTTTTGGAAATTCAAAGTGTATATAGAAAAAATAATGTAAAATCAGCTGCTTTTTTTGGGTATTCAATTTTTACACAGTAGACAAGCTGCTTTCAAGTATTTCTAAAAATCCTTCTGGATTTGGAGCTAATTAGGGAAGTAATATTTTGCAGTTCTTTTTTATATAATATTACACTTATCAAAATAATTGTCTATGTAACTATTTATAAATATTTATATAATTTATATTTATGTGCTAAATGTGGAATTATTCCATCAAGGTGCATTTCAGATCTTCAGACTTGGCGAATTCTAGTGTTCTAAGGAAGTCTTCAACATTTGGGGTGTTCAGATTTCAAGGATAAAGGAGAATGTGTGGGTGCATCAGAATCACAGTGATGGAGTTGCCCTCTATGTGAGGCAATACTTGGAATGTATCAGGCTCTGTCTTGGGGTGGATGATGAGCAAATTGAGAGCTTATGAGTTAGGATAAAAGGGCAGAGCAGCAAGAGTGACACTGCTGTGGGTGTTTGCTACAGGCTCCTGGTCAGGAGGAGGGAGTGGACGAAGCCTCGTACAGGCAGCTCGGAGCAGCCTGACAGTCACAGGCTCTGGTTCTTGTGAGGGACTTCAGCCACCCTGACATTGCTGGAGAAGCAGCACCATGGAGCACAAACAGCATGGGAGGGTCCTGGAAAGCATTGATGGCAGCTCCCTGACACAGATGGAGGAGGTTCCCACAAGGAATGGTGTGGTCCTTGACTTTTCGCTTAAAAACAGGGAGGGCCTTTTTGGAGATGTGAAGGCTGGGGACACCTTTGGCTGCAGTGACCATGAGATTGTGAAGTTCAGTATGGATCAAGGAGAAGCAGGGCAGCAACCAGATTGTAAGCTTCAGCCTCTTCAGGGCTAAAGAACTACCTTGAGCTTCTTCAGGGGATCTTCTTGGAAGAATCCCATGGGAACAGGCGTTTCAGGGAGGAAGGGTCCAAGAAAGTTGGTTAATATTGAAGAATTGCTTTCTCCAGACTCAAGAACAAACCATCCCAGTGAGCAATCAATTGAGCAAAGGGGTCAAGAGACCTGCATGGATAAAAAGGAACTCCTGTCATTACTCAAGTGTAAGAAGGAGAAGCAGAGGATATGGAAGCAGTCAGACCACTTGGAATTAATGTAGAGACGTTGCCAGAGGAAGTAGAAATGAAATGAAGGCCAAGTTCCACCTGGAAGGAAATCTGGCCAAGGATGTCAAGGACAACAAGAAAGGCTTTTTCAAATACATCAGCAGCAAAAGGAAAACTAAGGATAATGTGTGCCCATTACTACATGGAGAGGGGACCCTCATAACAGAGGATACAGAGAAGGCAGAGTTACTGAATGCCACCATTGCACTCGTCTTCACTGGTAAGACCAGACCTCTGAAATCTCTGACCCAAGAAACCAGGAAAAAAGACTGTTGGAAGACAGACTTTCCCTTGGTCAGGTAGGATTGGGTTAGAGAACACCTAGGCAAACCTGACATCCGCAAGTCCAGGGGTCCAGGNAAAAGGAAAACTAAGGATAATGTGTGCCCATTACTACATGGAGAGGGGACCCTCATAACAGAGGATACAGAGAAGGCAGAGTTACTGAATGCCACCATTGCACTCGTCTTCACTGGTAAGACCAGACCTCTGGAATCTCTGACCCAGGAAACCAGGAAAAAAGACTGTTGGAAGACAGACTTTCCCTTGGTCAGGTAGGATTGGGTTAGAGAACACCTAGGCAAACCTGACATCCGCAAGTCCAGGGGTCCAGGTGGGATGCATCCACAAGTGCTGAGAGGGATGCTGGATACCACAGCAAGCCTGCTCATGGTCATCCCTGAAAGCTTGTGGCAATGAGGAGACGTGCCTGAGGACCGAAAGAAAACAAACCTCACCCCAGNAGAAGGCAGAGTTACTGAATGCCACCATTGCACTCGTCTTCACTGGTAAGACCAGACCTCTGGAATCTCTGACCCAGGAAACCAGGAAAAAAGACTGTTGGAAGACAGACTTTCCCTTGGTCAGGTAGGATTGGGTTAGAGAACACCTAGGCAAACCTGACATCCGCAAGTCCAGGGGTCCAGGTGGGATGCATCCACAAGTGCTGAGAGGGATGCTGGATACCACAGCAAGCCTGCTCATGGTCATCCCTGAAAGCTTGTGGCAATGAGGAGACGTGCCTGAGGACCGAAAGAAAACAAACCTCACCCCAGTCTTCAAAAAGGGAAATAAGGAGGATCCATGGAACTACCAGCCAGTCAGCCTCACCTCAATGGCTGGAAAGGTGATGGAATGCCTGATTTTGGAGGCCATCTCTGTCTACATGGATGACTAGCAGGTGCCAGGAATAGTCAGCCTGGATTCACTAAAAGTAAGTCATGATTGACCAAGCTGATTGCCCTCTATGATGAAACAGCTGCCTGGATGGATGACAGCTGGACCTCAACTTCAGTAAGGCTTTTCAAACTGTCTCTCACAGTATCCCCCCAGGCAGGTAACCGAGCACTGGAGCAGATTGCCCTGAGGGCTTGTGGAGTCCANCTTCAAAAAGGGAAATAAGGAGGATCCATGGAACTACCAGCCAGTCAGCCTCACCTCAATGGCTGGAAAGGTGATGGAATGCCTCATTTTGGAGGCCATCTCTGTCTACATGGATGACTAGCAGGTGCCAGGAATAGTCAGCCTGGATTCACTAAAAGTAAGTCATGATTGACCAAGCTGATTGCCCTCTATGATGAAACAGCTGCCTGGATGGATGACAGCTGGACCTCAACTTCAGTAAGGCTTTTCAAACTGTCTCTCACAGTATCCCCCCAGGCAGGTAACCGAGCACTGGAGCAGATTGCCCTGAGGGCTTGTGGAGTCCACTTCATTGGAGATATTCAAGAACTGTTTGGACACAATCCTGTGCCATGTGCTGTGGGTGACTCTGCTTGAGCAGGGGGATTGGGCCAGATGACCCACTGTGGTTCTTTCCAAACTGACTCATTCTGTGATTCTCTGAATTGGTGCATGCTCATAGAATCCAAGAACAAAAGTATTGACAGAAATGGTGAATTAAAAATAAATAGACAGCTTTCCCTATATGCCAAGTATTTTTAATGGAAGATATTTTTTCCCCCAGACTTAAAGTTTAACAATATTCACAGAAATAAATTAATTGTGTGACAGACAGAGATCAGTTTTAGTTAAAGGAGAAACAGGAAGGCATTAATTTCTAAACTTTATACTTCATGAAGGTATTATTGTACTTTGACCCTTTCTCACTTTACCTGCTAAAATTAATTTCTTACATACAATACCCCATCCTTAATATTCTTTGTATTTCATCCATGTGTATTGCTTCATCCTTCTCCTGTTGATAGTCCACAGTTTTATGCCTCTCCTCTTTTCATAAGCATTTTCTTTGTTTTATTTTGTATTTTATTTTTATAAGAAAAAGAACAGAAATCCATCTGTTTTTCTATCAAAATTGGTCCTTCTCACAGTGCTGAATTGTCTCTGAATTGGTCAGGGGTCAGGCAAAGAGCTTTTGAATGCAGGCGGATGGCATCTTGATTGGAAGAGGATTCCTCAGAGGCTTATTTGAGTCTAATAGAATTAGTATAACAAAAACCTTTACATGCAGGATACTCCATGTTCCAGCTTCATAATCTGTGTCTTAGAATGAAGTAGATGAATAAGGAAGAAAAGCAACAAGATTAGTTGTTTTATCGATTAAAAAAAATAGAAACCGTGTCCAAAAATACTGTTAAAATCCCCGATGAGATTTCTATAGCTTTTCCTTCATAACTCAGATGCTAATAAGGGCACAGAAGAATGTTTTTAGAAAACCTCTAGAGAACAGAGCTCAAAAAAAATCTGAAAGTTTTTTTTTTTAACCCAAGGAAATTTCTATCTCAAGAACTGCTAATATTGCAGTTTGCCTAGTGACTGTTCTACCATTGCTGCTGTGGTATTTTAGTCCAAAATTGCTTTTTTTTGAAAAGCTAATAATGAACCATTTCTATCTTTTTTTTTCTATTTTTTAAGCATCAAATGAATGATTAAGAGTCTTCCTTTTGAAACTAAGATCACTTGTATGGAGAAAATACATTATTTAACTGTTTGTTATTTTTTTTCCATGCTCTGGAAAGCTGACCTAGATACTAAGAAGATAACTATCAAGTAATTCCTTAGGAACTTTATTGTGACAGATAATATGCTTGTCTTCCTGCCAATCTGAGAACAGTTAGAAGTTTGCATCACAAAACAAATATTTCTCAGCATGACTAAAAATGTTTAATAATAAAGATAGAAAGAATATGTAGCTTTAACAAAAGGCTGACAAATATAACAGAAGAATGCAAAGGACACTTTGAATATCCCTGAAAAACAATCTCTTCCTGAAATGTGAAGAGTCCAGCTAAGGATGAATACTCATACCTACAAGGTAAAAGAAAGGCATCACAACTTTGATAAGCCACACATGTACATAAATATATGTGTACTTTAATTGAAATGTCAATAAATCTATTACACTTGAAACTAAGACAATGTCAGGACTGGTAAATTGTAGCTTAGACATTGTGAAAGATCTTGTAGCAATTTAAAACTTTCAACAGTTAGGAGCAAACTGACTGTGATGGAAACATGAGGCTTTCCATTATCAATATTTGGAGTATTGATAGGTTCAGCCTCTGTTGTTCGTCTTTACTATAACCAACCTGTGAAATGCTGTGCAAAGTTGAATGCAGATTGCTATTACTCAGAGAAAATCTGCATTCTGGCAGGATTTAGCTATAATTTGTTGTTATGGGATGCCTTTTAAGTTGAAAGTAATCAGCTAATTTTTGATGGGAAAAGTATTATCATATCTTGACACAGGGCCCTATATATGTTATTAGTAGCTCTGGAAATCCATATTTGTAGATGATCTGCATTGATGTAATTTGTGTCTGAGAAGAGTCTGGGGTCTTTTCACACAACTTGCCAGAAAAATATTTGACAACTCAGTGAGTATTATTCTGAAGTTATACTGAGACTGTGTTTCATTCAGACACATTAATATGATTCCTTCCCTCAGAGGAATAAAACACCATTTGTCAGTCATCTTAACTAGAATAGATCATGTAATAATTTATTTTGAATGGGACCTCTTGAGGTTATCTAATTCAACCCACTGCTGAAAGTGGTGATAACTTCCAGTTGCTGAGGGTTTTATCCATTCAGGTTTAGAACATCTCAAAGGATGGAGATGCTACCAGCTCTCTTGGCAGCTCTTGATGCTTGACCATAGAAGTTCTTTCCCATTGTTGTGCTCAACTGGAATTTCCCTTGTTGTAAGCTGTGACTTGCCTCTAATGCTTTTTCTTTGTACACCTGTGAGAACAAGTGTTTGGGGTTTTTTTGTTGTGGATTTTTTTGGGGTTTTTTTTGGTTTTGGTTTTTTTTTTTTTGTTTTGTTTTGCTTCAGTTTGGTTTTTTTGTTGTATAATCTTCCCTTAGCTTGGCTAGCTTTGTAGATAAAATGAGTGACTTCATTTTTGTCTAAAAAACTCCACAGAAATTCACCAAAAAATCCACTTTCCTCTGAAAAAAAACCCAAAATAACCCACAAAAAAACCCCACACAAACAAAAAAACCCAAGCAACTTTTACCTACAGTAATAAGATCACGTAACATTTACAGTAAGATAATAACGTAAACTGATAAAAATGTTATTATTATCTGCAGATGTCCCAGGTCTTTTTAGCACATGAAAAAATCTGCTTTGACTTTATACAAAACTGAACAGCAACTGACATGCCTCAGTCATATTTTACTGCATTCTTCTTGTCCTTTTAGGAAAAGGTGAGAACCTGTGCAGTGCACGCAGTTAAACTTCAAAACTCTCCCATTCAAAATAGTATTTTGATTTTTGTCTGCCAGTTCCTTATTACATCTTGCCTTCACTTCATGTGGAATTCATGTAGAGAATGAGGCATCGTGTGTTACTATGGAGGACTAATTTGTGTCTTTTCCTCTCTTTCTTGAAGTTTTCTTGACTTATATTTATATTGTCTCAATAATTTTTTCCACTTTATAAGTTACACTGTCTTTTTAAACAATGCAACTACTTCTAAGAATATAGAAGGCTATTGAAAATGATCCAGACTTGGAACTAAAGTTTATACAGACACCTATGAACAAAAAGCTTTTCCTGAAACCAGACATTACAACCAACAGTTACAGCAAATCCTAGTCATAATAAAGTTCTTTAATTCAGACCCCACCCCCAGCGTAGTTTTATAGAAAAGCTGCTTCATTATTTTTCAAAGCATTCTTTGGTTGTTTACCTGGTTAGTTATAAGAGGCTTATGGTTACAGTCCCCTGAGAGGACAGCGTTAAGGACTTGTGGAAATGCAGACATGGCATGTTCAGTCAGACTGTGGCTAACTGTGTGACATTTACGTTTTCCTCATGCTGCACTCATTTTTTAATATACTCAGGACATACATAAGTAGTAACAGCAGTGAGTAAGGAAGCAGCAATCAAAACTCAGTGCTATTTGGCTTATAGTTCAAGTATTCTTTGATCTTGACTGCCATATACTGGAAGAAGGAATCTCTGTTCCAGTGCTAGGTGTTGGCATTGCAGTTCATCTGGTGTGCTGTACGATCTATTACATATCTTCACATGTTAGCATAAGGCTAACACGTGTGTGGTTCTAGCCTTGTCGTGTAGATGCCTATATTATTACACTTAGTGGTTAACCATGATCCAGCACCATCTCTTGTTAGCGTGCTGCACATTCACGCTGTCCTCAAGTGTGGTGTTTCTTTTGAATTCCACCTGGAAATAATTTTGGCAAGAGCAGCCCCTATTGTACTTTTTAATCCAGATATCTACAGGAAAAGTCAGTGTTATGAATGATTGTGGGGGTTTAGATAAGTCGTTGCCTTTTGCCCAGGCCTCTGGCAGCTAGCAGTAGTTTACTGAGGCATCCAGCACCTCAACCCCACTCTCATTTGCAAGTTCTTTAATAATGGCTGATTCGCTCTATTATCAAATGAATTATTTATTTAATAGATTAAAAACTAACAGACATAAGACTTAAAACAAACTTATATTGCACAGGAATAAGGATAAAAAGAGAAACTAGTAGTAAGTGTATACAGTGGAAGGTTAAAAGTACCTACAAATGCTACATCTAGGGAAGAAATAATATAACTTAGGATTCAATGTAGCTTAGGATTCAATTTACCTTTCCATGCAGTTGTTGGTGGGGCACACATCAAGATGCTTTCCCTCAATCCCCAGTGGGAAGTAACCATGGGTTTGTGTCCAAACTCCAGAGAGAAGTCCCAAACGCTTCAGGGTGTAGGAGGCTTCTGCCTCTGTGATAATGTGTGTCTTTTATAGTTTCTAATAATAAAACAGTGTCTCTTAGTCAAGAATCTTTCTTTTATCTCTTCCCACTCTGCACTCTAGACTAAGATGTTGATTCTTAGCCGAGGTCTGAGCCTCTTTGGCACCAGAGACAACCTCTTGCTGGGCCTTTTAGCCCCTGGGTTATCCCTTCTGTATGCACCAGCCATCTGTGCTGGAGAGGAGGAGGGGCGGGCGTCCTGCTGCAGTCAGCCAGCAAGTGCACAGCAACCTGCAGCCACTGGGTAGGTGGAATTTTGCTGCCAATGAGTAGAAGTGAGGATTGTATGAGCAGAAGTTGAAATACCTATTTGGCAAAATGCTAAATACAGGTTGAACAATTTGCTGAGGAAGCTCAAGGTTTGGAGAGGTGGAGGCTGTGAGCTGAGAAAACCTCATCATGGGAACTCCCGATCTTGAGGAGAAAATTTCTTGAAGAATTTCAACATATCCTTGTTCACCACATCTTCTTTTCTTCTGTTGGGATATGCAACAACCTGGATGTCTGCCTTTTACTGGGTCTCACATTTTTACAGGATCTGTTTCTTCAGTCATTTCCTGTCTTGTAAATTCCTCATGGTACCTGTCAGTAGTTTCCAAGAAAAGGAACATATGGCAGATATGTTAAGTTCTAAGAAGAAAGCTAACTCTATCCCAAGTGAAACCAGGACAAACCATCTTCTTACCCCTTCAGGTATCAGACTGTTTCTTCCCTTCCATCCATGCAGGACAGGTTACAGGCTTCTCTTTTAAGTCTTATTATTGCACTTTCTTGTTTTGCTTTTTTCTTTCACCTGTATGTTTCCCAAGGGCCTGGGTGGCAAGCTCTGCATCTTTTTCCTATTGCAAACCTGCCATGTAGTATCTGTAGTTAATTTGACATCTTATTTTCAACAAGTAAGGAGAACTTCTGAGACTACTTCTTCCAATAAATACCAGATGCAAATTTAGAAGTTAGAATAAATTTATTTTAAAATAATCCTGTAAACAATGCAGCAATGATTTCTTTGTTCTCTTTGTTCACTTTTTCCTATCTTGTTGTTTATCGACTTTTTATGTTTAAGGACTAGTCTGCTATGTATTAAGGTCATAGTCTGTTGTGGTTTGAGTGTGGGGACTAGATAGGCTCAGGTACTAAGGCACGTTTAGTCATGGCTATTTATCAAACACATATAATTTATACACGTTCCTTTTCTGGGTAAAGTAAAGATGACCAGTCCCCTTGAGTCAAGACCAGTGATTTTTGTCTTAATTGGTAATTTTGATGATGTGTCATGATACTGAGCCTGTTGGTGCCCCTACATTCTGTAGGATTTGTTGGTGTGGCCATTGTTACAAACATTACTGGTTGATAATAATCAGTTGACCCATTTTTGCCAATATTTGTCTGAAGTGTTATAAGGCATATAGCACCCCTGGATAACTGCAGAGCTTAGCTCAACTACTCCTAGCCCATAGGCACAGACTCAGGCTAACGAGTGGAGTTGGTACCAGGAATTTAACCTTGTAATGCTATTGGTTAGTGAAGCCAAAAGATGGAGAGGAAGTGACACCATCACAGTGGGGCAGTGGTCAGCTTAGTTACCCCCAAGGCCATTAGTGGGAACATGAGGGGCTGTGACCTTGGCTGCTCGCCTCAGCTTACAACTATGTCCTACCCTAAGAGAGTTACTCCTGCCAAATTTAATGCTGTCAGCATCCAGGTCCTGCAGCAGGAAAGATGCCCACACAGGAGACAAGTCAGTCAGTGGGATTCCCCACTCAACCTCCTTGCTGTGGGGACAGGGCAGTCCAGGAGGGCACTGGTAGGGTCATCACAGTAGTCTTACTGATAAGTAGAAGGCAAAAGAACAAACTTAAAGTATTGGTGATCTGTCTCTTCCAATCTGTCCTAGCCATTGTGAATGGGCTGGTTTCTTAGAACAGTTTCTACAAAACCTGAAGAACACGGTCAGTGTCAAGTGCTCTAGCCTTATCTGCTATGTACTTCAGTTTGATGCTTGGAAATAATATATGTATTCATTAATATTTTCATGCAGACTGGAACAGAAATGTAAAATATTGTACATACAGAGTCTCTTTAAATCAATGATTTTAAAAAAATCTCTTTTTATCAATGATTTTAGAGTGCTTCAAGCAGAATCTCCTTCTGAAATCCCCATAGTACATTATTCATTTAGATAGATAGATAGAAAGATAAATATAATGGGTTTTTTCTAATGAGAGATCCTTTACCACAAGTGTCATTCCTGGGTGTTAACAACCTGGCAATAATGACATATTAAGTAGGCATTGGCAGGTGGATATAAAATCTTCCTAAAACTTGGCAACAGAAATAAGCACTGCAATTGCCTTCTCATGTTGCCCATTAAGCTCCAGTCATATCACTTCATATGAGCAAATAGCAAGACATAAAACACCTTCCCAGAGATAAACTTTCTATTGCCATTGTTTTTTAACAGAATCTAGTAAGTCTGTGTGAGAGCTGCCTCATACCTAAAAGATGGGTATTTGAGCTTACATTTGAAAGTGTCATTCAGTTTGCAGCTAATAAAATTATAGCATTTTTTTATCTGTATTATTTGTTTCAGCTGTTATAAGCAGCACTGTACCTGTTACCAAGTAGTCTCTGCTCTATACAGTTGTTGACATAGTGTTCTTTTGAATGGTGTCTGCGTCTTATATGGTTAAAATTTTATGTTGTATCTGCTTTTCAATATAATCCCTGTCTGACATCATTCTTGGAGTTCTTGAGATTTTTTGCCTCACCAGTTGACAGCTTGCAATAAAAGGTCTCAAAAACATAGGAATATTTCATATTGGTATCCTGCCAATTACAGTTTCATTTCTTACATTCTATATATTCAAATGCATCCTGAAGTTTTATGTGGGGTACTACTTTGTCCTCTAATCTCCTAGAAACAGGAAACAAAACAGGCTGCTGTGCCATAGGGGGCACAGAATTGCTTCTGCTTGGTAGCACACCTGCAATGAGTGATTGTTACAGAGTGCACGTCGGGCGCTTTGGAACCCATGGAATAAAGCATTTCAAGAAACTGTAGATACTATTGAACAAAACAAAACAAAATGCTAGTTAAAAAGCAAAAAAAGTTAATTTAAAAAATTTTAATTTCAGCTTTGTTGTTCAGATTGATACTTAGTAAGCCTGTCTAAAGAGTTTTCCTTGCCTATAATGAGATAAAATTATACAGTCAACTATAGCACTGTATTTTTAATTTTTTTAACACTAATACAAATGTCTGTCTCACTTCCCTCTAAAACCATAAATAAACTAGTCTGGAAAGAAAAATTATATCTAGCCTGCAGGCAACCAGAAAGTGAAATAAGTTGTTTGTATGTTTGACTGAGACATACACATTGGGTTTTCAGCTGCATATGTGCATGACATTAATGTCACAAAAGGATAGGTTTGTTTCCCCACAAACATTGCAGTTTGGTTTTGGCAGGATATTTTGGAATGGAGTTTACTTTCATAGTTATTTGCAAAGCTACTGTGGGCTTCAGTCCAAAATTCAGAGTCATAAAATTTTGTCCTTGCATAACAAATTCAGACCTAAAGTCTGCTAAGCCAACTGTCCTTTCTCTGACAGCTATTTTTCTGACAGCAGCTATTAATATTTCCTTAGAAAAGCCAAACAGGACAAGAAAGTTATGCTTTTCTAGTCATTGCAAATTATATATGATCATGGAATTGAAATAAATTTGTGTAAATGATCTTGATCATACTTAATTATGCTCAGCTTTTAGCATTTTACTTTGCAATTTGAACATCTTGAAAAGAAGAAAGGTTTTGCATTTTTTAAACGTAGCTTTATTTATAAACAGCACCTTTACTAAGCTGTTATGTAGGAATCATTTGAGTTTAATATCTTCTTTTAATAGGAATATTTGAATATCTGTAATAAGCAATGCTATGAGCTATTAAAATAGAAATATCAAGATTATACCAATGTTATGCAAACAGATTGCCTCATAGGGCTACCTATCAATCATATAAGAATGCATGTTAGTTCTATTTGAAAGTATAAGATGCCAATAGGTAGTACCCTACTTGTCTTTTTTATAAAACAGCTAAAGCTATCCATGTTGCAGTTTTCTATTTGTTGTATAATCATGCTAAAGCAAACTAAAATATTGAAATATTTCTTCCATCATCTCCTCATGGTGGGATATATTAGGACAATATATTTTCAAGGTGTAAGTATAGGTGGAGTAAAACAAGAATGAAATAAGCAGACAGCCATTAGTTCCTGGAACGCATCTTTTGGGAGTGAGTCACTGAATTCAAAGTTAGGGATGTACTGTGATTCAGATCAGATCTGAACTTTGTCAGTGAGTGTGATAATTTTGATCAAAAGTTTTGATGCAGCTCCAAGTGAAGAAAAAACCTATGAAAAAATTTGCATTAGCATGGATTTCAAAGAAACTGAATTGTATCAGCTGAAATTGAATCATATAAACCTTTTGATATGTCAGGTGCCATGTTCATAATGCAGCAGTTTTCCATTTTTAGCACAGACTAGTGTAGTACAGTATTCATGGGAACAGAAGCAATTTTGAAAATGTATGAAACAATTCCTTATTTTTTTACCATATGGATTATTTTTATCCACCTAAAATGAAACTGAAATTCCAGATTTATTTTGTTTCACTTTCCTCTGAGTCAATATAAACATATGTCTGGCATGATGAGTGTTATAAAAAAAAGAGCTATATTAAAATAACTTGTATTAAAATAACTTGTTATCATAAGATTATGGTCTTGACTACTGAAATAAAAATTTATATTTATCTGAATCGGTGAAACTGTAAAACACCCAGACAGAAAGTATACATATAGGAGTAATCTTATATACAATTTCTAATATACAGAAAAAGAAAAAATATTTTATCTTATATGTTCAGGAATTACTGTAAAGATGGCACTCTATCCACTACTATTCAGCATGTTCCAAAAAAAGTTCCCATCAGCTGTATAACTATTGTCAACAGATGAAGTGCTATTATTATGTTGTCAGGCACCATGAGTTACACGTTATTGAAACGTCAAATTCAGCATAGTGTTAAACATATGATAGGTTTCTCTAGAAAAATATTGATAAAGGTTTATCTTCCTTATGCACTTAAATCTGAAATGAAAAAATTAAACATTTGAAGTAGACTATCACTCACAGTTTTTCAGCATATGCTGCAAAAATATATATATATAGAGATCTGAAGATATAGACTAGAAAACATTGGTATTTTTGGTTGAAAAATTGGAACAAATATGCATACAAGATAGCTATGAAAATGCACATATCTGAGCTCTTCATATGGTTTTCCCTTGTCAAATGAAAAGTATGTACAAATTTCTGTTCAGGAAGAATGTCACTTCAGAGATAGAAAAGCATACTAAAGTCTGAATACACAACTCAAGTTCTGCTCTCTGTGATAAGGAATTAATTAAGTGCCTATAAATCAATGTTGAATGATACTTCAGAACTGATCACTCAGATACTAGACTACTTTAAGAATTTTTTTTAAAGTAAATGAGAGCCTAGGAACATCTTTTAAGATGATTCAGATATTGTATTTTCACCTAAATTTTTTTTCTACAATTTTTTAAAGCACAGAACTGTTACACTTCGTAGACAACCAGTTGGTGGCTTGGGCTTAAGCATAAAGGTATGGGTAACATCTCTTTTCTTCTTTTAAATTTCAGTATGACCACTTCAGTCTTGAGATCTCATGGTTAATATGTCTCTCTTACAGGGTGGTGCTGAGCACAAAGTGCCTGTCGTCATATCAAAAATATTTAAAGACCAAGCAGGTAACTTATGCTATTTACTTTTATAGTACTCTAGTTATTAATAGTTTCAGGAATCTGTTTTTACTTCTGTAAGACAGTTATGTTATGAAATATTTATACTTACTTATGAAACCATAAGTATGATAGAGGAAATCTATAAATGTACTTAACTTTTATAATGCAGAGGATAGAAAAAGTACAAAACAATTTTTTCTCCCCACACAGTAATTCACTGCCATATGGTATGACCAACTGTGCCTAGGTGCCTGCAGAGAGTGACTTGTAATGTTTATTATGGTGAAGATAACACAACGTCTAAATCAGTATATTCTATCCCAGTTAAGTATTTCATTGATATTTATCTAGCAAAAGGAACCTTTGGGAGACCTTTTCAGACCTGAAACTGAACTTGGCAAGTTGGAGAACTGGTCTGGAACACAAAGGGGCTCTTTAGTGAGGAAAAGTTGCATGTGGGTGGGCAGTGCCTTGCAACATGAACTAAGGGTCTTAGATAATCAAAAGCATAGTCATGTTCTCTTCTCTGATGGATGTGGAAATGGGGATGAGCTTATTCTTTTATTTTCTGAGGCATTCTTTTGCATATTTTAAGATTTGTTGTCTTCCAAAGCTTCTATGTGCTTCCTCTCTTGCCTAGTATAAATTTCCCAATTTCATGTAACCTTTCCTTCAAAAAAAGACAAAGACTGTGATCCTCAGTGCATGTCCTGCTCTTTAAAGGTCTCAAAGCCACTACCATGATCCTTTTAACTCATCAGGCTCTTCTCTTGCTTTTTTGTAATGGAGATTAAGCACATTTGCTTGACACCAAGTTTAGACTCATGCTTTACTAGGTCGCAGACTGTGCTGATTTTTCTCCTCTGCATTTTCTTCAGGGGGTCCTTTTTTTACTTGAAATGAATACCTGATTTCATCTGATAACTAGTGAATATTGAATGGATTGTCTATGCCTGTGTTCTATTGGAAACACTGTTTCAAGTTTCCTGTGTATAGTGCTTACATTTCTTTTTAAAATATTATTTCTGCAGTGAGGAAGAGAAGGTGTTTTTATATCAATTGTGTTACTATATATGGAACAGTGATATGATCCTTAAATAGTAGAATAAACAGTATAATAAACAATATTATATAATATTATATAATAATATTATATAATAAACAATATTATAACAGTATAATAAACAAGTATAATAAACAATATCAAGAAAATGTGCATGAAAATAAAAATAATAAATTAATATAAGCATTCAGGTCTAAGGGAAGTAAGTCAGGAATTTAATCACCAACAAGGAAAGCTATGTCCTGCTCTCTCTTACTTTCAACCAAATTTAGTAGTGAGTTTGTATATAGAATATTTACATTCAGAGTTTTGTACATTGTGAGTAGTTTATCTGTATTTATTTGTAGAGAAACAAATGCAACAACAATTTTGTGGGGTTAGCTTTTTACTTCGAATTTGAAAATCACTCCTCAGAATGTACTTGTTTTAAGATCTTGTAATCTTTTGTCTGAGGAAACTCCAAAATCAGTAGTGATTATAACCAGAGGCAGTGCTGTATCACAGCAAGCCCATATGAAATGTCCCTGGCTGGATCAGTGAATAGAATGAAAACATTGACACACCTGGCAAGGTATGAAGGAAGTAGTCGAGTGGGTTCCAGTTAGCTCCTGCATCCCTTCTAGCCTGAGTGAGTCTGTGATTCAGGTACAGCTGCAGGTGCTAAAGATCAGACATCTGAGATATAAATACTTTTTGGGGCACGTGGCTTACTCCCATTCCAGTTACTGAATTTCTGTGCAAGAGAAAAAGTAGAGTTTTTGTTTGCTTGTTTCTTCCAGAAAATTAATATTTCTAAAAAGCATCAAAAGATTTTCAGAAGAATTTTGGAAGCTCTCAACCTTCTTATACTGCAAATTTTTTTTTTTTTTTTGATATTTGATCTCACAAATCTCAGAGAGGTGCTGTTATTCAGTACAGGAGGAAAATAATAACAAAGGCTATTCACAGTGTTACTCTTCTAGTATTATATGTAACTGGAAATTAAGTAAGTGAATTTATCTCACAGACGACATTGAGTCAATATTTCTGGTTTTAGATTCTAGTGTTTTAATGCAAGAGAAAACAACCTGGTAATATTTTTTAAGGGAAAATAAGAAGTGTTCTACAAATATGTGCATTCTCTCTCCATTTATATAGTATATATGGATACACAGACATGCATACCACAATACAGATGTATTTACATATAAAAGAATATCTGTAAATAGCTTAATATAATGAGAGGAAGTGTTATACATGACGGAGAGATGAGACTGGTACAGATTTATCTAAAACTAAATTTTGGACTGAAAAATCTGTGTATTCATAATGTAGGTAAATCACCAATGGACTTTCATTACCCAAGGTACTAATAACAGTGAAATTGATTGGCTGGCTTTAAGAATGGCTTTTATTTAAGCAGTGAGATTTGTTGCTGCTTCAAGCAAATATATTGAAACTTAAAAAACAAAAAAGGCTATATTGTGCAGTAACAGTAGAAAATAAATAATTTACCTGATAAAAAAGCAATTTCTTATAGGCATTTTACTGTTTTCTGTACTTGAGTAAAATGCCTGAACATACATGAGTAAAATTCTACTTAATAACTAAAGAGCTGATTTCCTAAAATGGTTGATAATTTGTGATACTTCTCATGAAATTTAATGCCTTTTATATGACAACACTATAAAATAATGTTTACAACCTTACTTTGTTTGCATATGGTACTATTCTTTAGTTCCAAATGTAGAAGCATAATAGAATAAAACAGTTGTTCTTTTTTAGATCTCTATAACCTTTTTGCTATCTAAATAAAGTAATTAATTGCTTATTTTTGTGCTGTTTAATTTTTCAAACATTTATTTTGTTGGTACTCACCTAAGCATCAGCTGACAGCATTTTTGCTTCAGTTTTTGAAATAGGATGAACATTTCAATAGGATTTCATATCATTATTCCACAGAAGCACAGAAGCACATCCAGTGCTTATAAATACTATTCTTATAGTTTTGATCTCTCAGCTGTGGTCACTGTGTTTATAAATTTCAACTTAAGTTATTCTAGATCACTCTTCTTTCCTGAAGAAGTTCACTGAAACATACACAGAAACTCAGTTCAAGAGCATAACTTTACATTTCTGAAATACAAGATTAATTGGTCACTCAGTGCTGGAGACTGATGTCCAATGTATTGCAAATCACAGTAAAAAATATCCTGAGTTTTTCCTGAGCACGTCCCCCTCAACACTATTAGAGCAAGTTTTGCTAATTCCAATACTCATCACCAAGTTTGGCCTTTTACATTTTTTCTATTGACTCTGTCTTCTATTCTAGCAAAGGTTACATTTTTTTTCCTACCTCCAAAACTTTTGCTAAAGTTAATTGCAGAGGGAAGAAAGTTCTGTGGCAGACAGAATGAGAAAAAGTAAATGCACACTTTAAAAAATAATGTAGACTTATAAACTCAAGGGTAAAGTGATATAATTAGCCACAGAGTAATTTTTATCCCATAGGAAATTATTTCACTTCCAAAACCAGGATTTCTTTTCTTACCCATATATCAAATCATCAGTTGACTCAGGGTATTAACAACGTTGCTGATAACTTCCCAGATTATGGAAAGAATTACTGATGTTGAAACTTCTCAGTAATGTTCTGTAAGCCTGATTCAGGCTGGTTTGGGTTTTTTTTGATGTAATTTAATACAGTATTTTTTTTCTTGTGTTTTCCTTTTGTAACTGGTTTAAGATGGAGTACATTGTACTCATTGTACATTGATTGGTGCTTTGTTATTAGTTTCTAGGTGTGTTATATTTTTATGTATGTGCTAGAATCATATTATCAATTTATTTAAGACAAATAGTGCTGTGGACTTACAGTCAAATAAATGTAGAGTCCTATTCTTAGAGCTATGTAACGTAATGTCCTGAACTTGTAAAGGAATCATTTCAGTCAGGTTTTGTTGTTGTACAGTGAATCCATCAGATCAATTAAAAATACTTCAGAGAATATTCAGATGCTGTATGTGGATAAAGTGTACAAGATTTCACGTGTGTACGTCTTTGTGTATTCCGATTTTTGATTACTAAGGATTCTTTATGAGTTTTTGCAATCTAGATGGTGGAGGTTGTAAAAATGAAAGGATTTTGAAATCTAACCTCATACTAAGTACAAGTGATTTGCCACATGTAATATTGGAAATTCTGGTTGTTTAAATATCAAAGAATAAAATACTCTTTTGTTGCACAATTATCCAGTTAGCAATCACATTTTCATCTGATGCAACTTTTCATTTTGTGAGACCTTTTGCAATAATTTGACTACAGCTGCGAGTTCTGCTTATAGCTCATGTAATATGTGAAGTCAGGCAAGCAGCAATGATGAAACAGAGCAGTGGGTTCAGCTCATGAAGCATGATGAAAATAGGTAAATAAAATTAAATAAAGTGCAGTGGAATAGGGTTAGTTTGCATTGTGCCAGTTTCAAAAGAATCTCCCTTAAGAGCCAAAATTAATTAGAATCTTATTTTGAATGCATTTTCCCACCTTCTGTAACAAAAGTCGACTCGTAAATCACATTCTGCTGTGTTGAAAAATCTTTTATTTTATGCTAAGTCCATTTCTAACTGATGCTGTGTACCCTGGCAGGACTGGAATGAACTCCAGACATTCAGCAGCTGAAACATTCTTGGCTTAAACCCATGTGCTCTGCAAACACAGACTGTGTCCAAATATCACATCCTGGCTGCCTGCATTCAGGACCGTCTGGAGGACATGGCATCAGTTTGATGAGGGCTTTTAACAGTTTCATGTGCCAAAGATGGTTTGGTGTGAAATTGTATGTGATGCCTCCTCCATGGGAATATTTCTGGGTTTTGGTGTTGTACCAAAAGGGTACAATGGTAACCCAGCCTGAACAAGCTGGTGGGCATGATGTGAGATTGCACCGAGCTGCACAGCATGGTTGGATCCACAGCTGATCTTCATTCCTACAGCTGTATTCAGGTTCGTCAGCATGGGAGATTCATTCCACTGAGCCAGCCAGCTCAATATTAAGGATGAGTTAAGCACAAACAGAAGTATTTAGGTTTATAAGGAAGCCAGAATGGATCAAAAATTTGTTGACCTTTTGCTAATGAAGATGAAGACTGAGTACAAGGCCATCTTTTAACATATAGCCTCACTAGAACATAAGGCCTCGTTAGAATATAAGACAGCTTAAGCTGGGTGGTGTTTAATTTTTGGACATTATTTCCAAATATCACTTAAAAATTTCTTCAGGTTTTGTTTTCGCATTAATTTTATTTTCTATCAATCTTTTATTATCTTTGACAGTGTTATTTTTCTTTATTATTAGAAGGCTAATGATATATGAAGTTAGCATACTCATTGTTCTTTCTCATGGACCTATGCTTCCATCTCTAAACTTATTTTCAGAAGGGTGGAAGAACATTCTTAACATTTTGTATTTCTTTTTAACTGTTGCCTTCTCAAGATTAGACAGGCCATGAAAGGCAGTACTTCTTAATAGATGGAACGTCTTAGTGAACTGTTGAAGATCACACAGCAAGTAAAAGCAAGGTATTTTGATCACTGATTCATGAAATTTTTTCTATTCAACCTAGTATTAGAATCCATTTAAGGTCCAGCATCTGTCAATACCCGAGTTGATATAGTTGTGTTTTAAATCACAGATTAAAGGTCTTGCTTGCAGCAGGTGTATCTTTACAGTCATTAGTCGAATTATGTCCAATTCATGGAAGAGGAGGGGCAAAAGACATCTGGATATATTGAAGTTGTCTTTTGCATCCTTAATGCTAATTTTTCCAATCTTTTCATTTCATCTAGTTTCTAAACTATTCCTTTAGATTTTCATCATGCAGTTAAATATTTATGCATATATTTAATGTTAGGCTTGTGAATTGAGAAATCCATGAAGTCAGTGCAGCTCACTGTGTGTTTTAAGCAGTATTTTTTGTCATAAGACATAGTACCTTGTATGTTTCTCGTGTGATTCAGGAATTCAACAAAAATTGAGTAAAAATATGTACTGTGACCAATTTTGAAAAATATGAAGACATCAGATTATCTACAGACTCAAATCTGCATAGAGATGTGCATCAATTAACTTGTTATAAGTAAGTATTTCCAGAGACTCTGTTCAGTAAATTTACCGTATCACTACCTTGGAAATTATGGAAAATTTCATACAGGCCTTCTTCAGCCCTAGTGGATAGGAAAAGTAAGCAAAGAAAAGCTAGAATTACTGGTTCTTTTCCCTACTCACTGAGTGCAAAAGAATTTTTCATGGGTCTTTTTGCGAATTTTTTCTTTTTTTTTTTTAAGATTAGGATGATGGATCATTTACGTTTGGGCAACTTTTTCAAATCTAATATTCTCAAAAATAAGATTTTAGTTTTTTTAATGATTATTTTCATACCATTACTTCAGCATAAGCCCTTTTAGGTTTCCGTCCTGCTGTCCTTTGTTCCATATTACTTTTAAATTTAATCAATGTACAGCATTTAATCAGCATTAAACCTCTTTAAAGATAATTAAGATGAAGAGTAAAGGTGATGTAGCACTATTTATTGTAACACACGCCTCATTTTCTTTTACAGCCTGGTATATCTCTGCTTATCAGTACTTTGTGCTTGTTTTCTTTTTAGTCTTTTTTCTGGACATGTTCACTTCTACTAAAATATTATTTCAAGTAAAACTTCAAGAGGCAAACTGCATTCTGAAAAAGTTGTGTTTATTGTTTCAGTGAATAAGGTTATATTCTCTGTGGTAGCCCAAAGCTCTTCCTGAAGTATTTTGGTTTTAGTATTGCTTCATTTTACACATAGGGACTGATAATTTTAGAGCAGCCTTTCATAAGCATCTTTGTATATGAGGATGTTGCCAGTGGGAGAAAGTTTCACAAAGTGTGGAAGATTTTACTTAATATTTTTGTCATGTAGGGAGAATGTGATTTCATGGAAACATCAATAGATGTCTTATCTTCAGGTTTAAAATATGCCTTAGAGAAACAGGACTGACTTTTTGTCTCCAAATAGTTTTTCCAGTTATGTTATTTCTAATATATTTCTAAACTATATTGTAAATTCTGCAGTGTAGTGACACACCCTCTACAATTTCATTTATGAAAATTGTATTTTTTAGTAATCATCATTGATTTTAAATTATAGACCATTGGCTAAACTCAAAGTCTTTCATCACAGATGTGGAAGCATAACTGTGATGGCAGCAGCTGGGGTCCAGCTTATTAGTTTAGTATGCAGCATAATTCACTTCTATACAAAACTCTCTGATTGTTCCAAATGCTGTGCTTGTTTCAGTTTGTAGAGTGTTTGGTATTGACCATGTAATGCTCCTTCTCTCTTTTACTTATGTGGACAGCCTTGATTGTTTTTCAAGATTATGCAAGCAGGATATAATTGCTTTGTGCTCTTAAACTATTAAATTTATTGGCTAACACACATGAGGTGGCTGGGGATATTGCATTATTCATCACCCCTATGCAATGAGCAATGGGTCTTTGCTGACCTGGCAGTCAACAGTCCCGGGGAAAAGGTTCATCCTCCACTGCTTCATGGAAGACAAGGGAATTGTCTTCTATGCTGCCAAGTTACAATCCTCCATTTACTCAGTTTTCTTCCTTGAGGTTTTATACCTTTTTCGTGTCACCAATTTTCCTTTTTAAATCTTGAGCTGTTAAAAAGTGTTATTTCAAGAATTTTAGCTGTGTCTAGAATTTAGTCTTTCCTTTCTTGCATGAAGACTAGTCTATGTATTTTATTATAACTTCTGTCACAGTGCAGCAGTTTTCTCTGAAGACTTAAACAATGTTGCACAACTGTGCTGTTGTGTCATTATGCAGTGGATTGCAGATAGATGAACATTCAGGAGAATGGTAATATCTACCTACCTGCCCACAAGTCTTCATCATGCACTCTTCCATCAGGATCTTAGCTTTCACACAAACATTTTCTGGTTCAGTATGATTTGCTTTCTTGCCCTACATTTTTTGACCCCTTATGGAAATTCTTTCCAAATTAATTTCTTACATTTCCACATCTCTTTATTTACTGTGCTTTTTCTGTATTGCTGTTTCCAACTGATCTTCCCAAAAGCAACAGCTGCTTTGACTGACCAGCAGAGCCAACAACACAGGGCCTCAGGAAAGCAGTACTACTGCTGCCCACATGTGCTGTGCTCATCACATCTGTGGCCCGCAGATCAGCTGACTGGTACTTGTTAAAGAGCAAACAAACACATCTGCCTTGCTGCAAGGAATTGGAACGTGAATCCTACTGTGAACCCCACACAGACAGAGTAATATCTGAGGATTGGCTTACTAGGGTTTTCCTCCTGAAGGAGGCTGAGGATGCACTCTCCCTGTGTTTCATCTTGTTTGGTTGCTGTCCCGATTCTACACTGATTCCAGTTTCAGGGACTATTGCAGTACTTGTAAGCAAGGTCTGCTTCTGCCTGTTGGGGCCTCTTGGAGCTGTTACTGGCAGCAGGAGTGCATCACAGTATGGCACTGGTGTGCCCTAGGATAGGCTGCTTAGGGGTCCACAAACAGAAAGTTTTTTGTACTAATTTTCGTTGGGCAACTTCTCTTCACTTGAGGGCACTGAGACTGGAGGACCAGTCTGATATCGTTTAAAATTCCTGAAACTTACAGTATGGATATAAGAAGCCTCGGCATCAAGTGCTTTGATTTATGATCTCTTTCTGTTCTGCCTCTTCATACATGCCTTTTGTACCCTGGTTTTCAGCTGGGATAGGAATAATTTTCTTCTTAGTAGCTGGTACGGTGCTATGTTTTTGATTGAGTATGGGAATGATGTTGATAACACAGTGATATTTTAGTTCTAGCTAAATAGTGCTTTCCCTAAATCAAGGACTTTTCACTGTCCCGTGCTCTGCCTGCAAATAGGTGCACAAGAAGCTGGGAGTGAGCACGGCCAGGAGAGGTGACCCAAACTTGCCAAAAATATGTTCCATGGCAAAGAAATACTCCATACCATAGAACATCATCCTTGGAATATAAACTGTGGGGAATTGGCTGGGAGCTGCCAGTTGCTGCTTAGTGATGGGTTGGGCATCAGTCAGCAGGGGATGAGGAATTGTATTGTGCATCACTTGTTTCTCTTGGGTTTTATCACACACTGTCTCTTTTCCATTACTATTATTGTATTATACTTCAATAATTAAACTGTTCTTATCTCAACTCATGAGTTTTTGGGGTTTTTTTCGGTTTTTTTCCAAGTCTTCTTCCCATCCCTGGAGGCTGGCATGGAGTAGAAGAATGGGGTTGAGAAGGCTGAGCAAATGGCTGCATGATAAATAGTTGCCAGAAGGCAAACCATGGCAACTTGCTGATACAAACAATGCTTAAAATTTCTTCACTCACTTCTGAGTCAATCAGACACAGTGAACAAGGCATGCATCCTTTGAGTTCATTCTTTTCTTCTTTGCAACTGGAATTTCAAACTCACTCTCTTCCTTCTATCTCCAATTCAAGGATGCTTCCACTTTTTTAAAACAGCCCAATGGCCCTAACATAAGCACTGAATTAAAAATTGTTCACAGTTTTCACTATTGGTGTATGTATTACTAACATCTCGAATAGAAGTTTAGTATTGAGATGCCCAAGCCAATGTTCAGCACCTCTACCAATGTATGTACCTAGAATAGACTACTTTGAATTGCTTTGTGACATGTAGTGTTCTGTTTTCGAGTTTATTTGATTGTTCTATTTTATTAAGGCATTTCTATGTTAATTAGTTATAAAATGGTTTGCCCCTGTGTACCCCCTGCCCTTCCCAGAGCGGATCCTTCCCTGAGCCCCTTTGTCCAAGTTTTCCCGCTGTTTCACCTGCCTGTCAGAGGTGTCACTCACCCTTCTCCCCACCACTTCACCTGTCAATCTTCCCTCCGTCTTTGTCTGCCACCTCAGCCCTGCCCTGGTTCTTCAAGAACTTTCTGTATCAATCACCAGAGCTTGCACAGATGATTCGTCCATTAGACCCTCTTTCCAACCCTAAGTTCCCCCATTTGCCCTTTGCCACCTCTCATCCCTGCCCCGAAATACCCCTATTGGTCACCCTAGATTCTATCCCCCAGGTAATTGCCCCCTTTATAACTCCATCTCGGGCGTGGCTCGAGGTCACTTGCTGCTGTCCCTTTGGAGGAAAAGAAGAATAAAAATCCTCTGAACATTACAGCCGGGACTGACCCTTCCTTTGCTCTTGCCTCTGACTGCACGCAAACAGAAGCGCTGGCCCAGCAGCCAAACCTTGCCCTGGCTGTTTCTCTCTGCCCCACGCTGCCGAGTCCCTGACCCCAGCACGCTGGTGCCGCCGCTCCGCAGCCGACCGGGAAACGCCGTGTGGGCGGGCGAGAGAAATGCCACAGTGACAGTTTTGAACTACTTTAATTCCATTAAATTTCTGTACGTAGATGTCTTTTCTATACCAGCTATTACAAATTATATGCATATTTTTAAATACAAAGGAGGATGAGAAGTGGGGTAGAGACCTCCAATGCAACTTGTAACATGATTTTTAAAATAAATAGTGAAATATTTCCTAAGTGTTGACTAATGAACTGTAATTTTTTATCTGCAAAAAGAGTGATGAACAATTTCTTTCTTAAAAAGTGCTATTTTGTAACAAAGGCTCATTTTCAGTAGCAACAGCTAAATTGCAGAAAACAAGAATATTCTATTCAGTCTTTTCTTTCTTTTTTACTTCTATTTTCATTTCTCATGATACTGTCTTCGTTAGCATTGATGGCATTCTTCTAAGCCTCGAGCTGTGACCTTGAAGGTCAGGTATAAGACTAATAGACCTTCTTTAATACTATCATTCTTTTCAGGATCAGAGCCTTACTTTTAATTAATTTATGCATTTCATGAGATAAACATCCTCAAATTCCAGCCAAAAAAAGTTAAAAATCTGAAAGTTAGTGAATAGACCTCAAAAAAGTCATTGTATGTATCTATGGAGAGTTGATTGAAGTTTCATGACATTATTGCCATTAACTCTGTAAGGCAGGAAACATGAAAATTCTAGATATAAAGAATGTTATTCTTAGGACAAAACTAACTCAAACTTAATGTTAAAGAACCGTATTAAATTCTAGTCACAACCTCTTTAATTACAGAAGTCCCTGTTTCCCTTTTGTGGAAGAATAATGAAAAGTGTGAATCACATTTTCCACATAATTTATTGAAATCCTTCATTAGTGAGAATTGACATTTGTATTCCATACTAAACAAGTTCCTTATGCTTGGAAAGTTGCTCTCTTAATTTGTTTAAAATTGCTAGGAATCTATTACCTTTTTTGAATGAATACTGATTGCCATGCCATTGGTATTTTCACAACCAAATCAGTTTCAAATGAGGATTACAAAGAGTGTGTTAAAGCAATTGCTGGACAGGAATATAATGTTTTTTTCAGTACTACTATCAATTAAAATCTACTCCTTCTGTAATCCCACAGCTGAACAGACAGGAATGTTATTTATAGGAGATGCAATAATACAGGTCAGTAAACATTCTCTTTTTTCCACAGACATTTCTTTCATACTTGCTTTTATTTCGGTAACTAACTTCGCATTACAAATCATTTTTCTCCCTATCGTATCTGTTTCTAGGTTAATGGTATAAATGTAGAAAGTGCTACCCATGAAGAAGTGGTAAGTCACTCCACTTTGATTTTTTATTAGCGTACAGAATATCTTATGTCCGAACTGTTCTGTCTCTGCCCTTGTTTCAAATGAATTGACTTTTATTTTTTACTATGAAGACAGTGCTATCATTAGGTTTGTCATATATTTAATTTTTAAAACTTTTCCAGTTATTTAATTCTGTTTCAAAATAAAATTTACCACAATGTTTGGTCTAAACTGAAACAAAATAATTTATTGAATAGGTTTACTGATTTGCTTCATTTATCAGACTGACGGTATGAGGACAAAGCCAGTTCACATTCACTCGATGTGGGCGCTTTTCCGGTCTGCAGTGCAAGGCCATATAGATAAAAATTGTTACCCCCTGTTGCCTGTTTATTGGCAGTATCTCAGAATAACATCTGTAGCAACCATAAATGACATGGGCTTTGGTAGTCTTATCAGCAAGGCAGAAATTACAGGGGCAAAGGAACTAAACTTGCTTTGATTACTTGAAGGTGATCTCTCTAGGTCAAGATAAAGTGCAGCTTCATGATCTTGCAGTCTTTTTCTTGGTGTTGATTAATACCATCAAGCTGACTCTCTTACAGACGGTCTCAGTAATAGTTAGATTTGTTGTGTATTGGTGAACTGTCCTCCTGCTGCCTGTGTTGTTATTGCACAGAAAAAAAATTAAACTTCCATGAAGTTACTCCTCACAAAATGGTAAGTTACTTCCCTTAAGAATTGTTTGTAAAAACTAAGAAATGCTCCAGAACTGTCAGTGTAACACAACGGAGATGAGGAATGAGAGAGAAATGCATCATAGTGCTGCTCCTTTTCCTGTGCATGTGAATTCAGTAGAAGCATTAAGCATAATTGCTACTACCACAGCCTGTTACTATGATCAGAGTGGGGTGCCAGAATGTGCCAGGCAGTAGAGAAAAGAACTGGTTCTATGAGATGAGGTGGGCTGTTGACAAAGCTCCTGAGTGAATGGAAGATTTATTATTTCTTTTTTTATCAAAATTATGTCTTTACATTTTTATGAAATAATGGTTGAGATAAAGTCCTCTTTATTTGAATGTGGTGGGTTTACAGATTGAAGGAAATGGTTTAATAAAGAAGGTTTGGGCACCAGAAACACCACTGAAGAAGGTATATAACACATAAAACTTGTTACAATATATTAAGCTAGTAATATAGTAATATAGTGATTATGGGTAGTTGTCCAGAAAGCAGGAGATTAAGGATTGAGAACTCATCTTACTTTTAGAAAATCATACCTACATCTTCTCTCTCTGTAAAGTATGCCCTTTTCTCTAAATGTCACTCAGATTAAATGAGAGGTGCTCCAGCACTTCTGTTCAAAAGACACTCATCAATGAGGCTCAGGTATCCTTAATACACTCTGGATTCAGGTTTACACAACCTTGTAACATAATACAATGTTAACATAATGCAATGGAAGCCAGTCAAAGGTTATTGAGTAATTCTTTTAGCTTGCTCTATATGCATCTGGCACCAGAGTCTCTTACATATTCATTCATCTGCTTCTCAGTGGGACTCCTGAAACATCATCCTGCAATTCAGTTTATAGGCTTTCTTGCTGCTTGCATTCTGGGTGCAGGAAGCCTCTTTTGCAAACACCTAACTCAAGGTTATGAACTGTACTGTGTGATCCAGGGGACTGTGTACTGGGCCCAGGCTGAGGCTACATTAGTTTGCTTTGTAGCAGCCAGTATGGTGGTGTATTTTTGTTCATGACTTAAGCAACATTAGTAACATACCAGTGTGCCTGTTGTTGCTGAGCAGTGCTTATAGGCCATCAAAGCTTTCTTTTCCTCAGTTTTTCCTCTCTTCATGAGTAGGTTCAGAGTGGCCCAGAAGTTTCAAGGGGATGCAATGGGGAAAGCCTATCTGAACTGACCAAAGAGATATTCCATACCATATAAAATCATGCTCAGCAGTAAAAATTGTGGGGAATGTTTTCTGGAGGAAGCAGCCATTGCTCAGAGACTGGATGGGCATCAGGAGGTTGTGACTGATTTCCTTTGCATCATTTATTTTGTTTTTTACATTTGTCTTTATTTAAGTTTCTAAATTGTCTTTATCGAGAAACTGTCATTATCATGAAGGTTTTCTTCCTTTGTTGTTCCTATTCTCTCCCATCCTGCCAGTGGAGGGGAATGGGAGTCAACCCACCACAGGCTGCTGAAAGTGGTGCTGCTGGCAAAGGTAGAGATTCTGAATTACTCCACTAGTCCAGCCAGAGTGGTAAGCCATTAAGGGGCAGAAGCAAATATGTTTCTTACCTTTTTTTGGTGTTGAACTGATGATTTTTTTCTGTTTGTTTTCTTGTGGTATGATTATTTTATTTTTTAAATTGTAACTCCAACAAATGTTTTCAAAGATTTTCTTTCAGTTTTTTATTTTGTTTGTTTCCTGATGGCATTCCTTGCTATTCAGGCTTTTTCCCCAGTTTGCTTTTACCTTCTGCCATTTTAGAATGTCTGCTGGTTCACCCTTGCAGGATGTGAGGATGTGCACTCAGTTGGCACACACTCAGAAAACCTTTATTTTACAAAACTGAAGCTTAAGTGTAATTGTATATCAGTATGGCTCACAAGTGTTAAAGACTTAAAAGCCATTGGGGTTAATACATGAGAGAGAAGGCTACAAATCTGAGAACTTTAGGAAAGGAGGCCAGTTTGTTCTGTCTGCTACCTACCATCTTCCCTCCTGAGATGTTTATGTAGTTAGCTGGTCTTGATTGTACCAAATAGGTAGTTTTGTTTCTTGACCCTTGAACTTCAGCAGTGTTAAAAGGTGATTACTTCTCAGCAAGCCAAACAATTAGCTAGTCTGTCAGCAAAAATATAACAAACTGGCTCTCCTGTTTTTCACTTCTGATACTAGAATTTGTTTTTCTCCACAATTATTCAAGCTGCTAGTATCACACATTAGTTCTGGCTAAGGGTATGGACAGAATAAATAATTCAGAATCAGTGCCAAGAAAAATTCTGCTTTTGTAGTAAGTAATACAATAGTGTGGAAAATTGAAAATAATTTCTTTTTCTTGAAACTTAAGTTTATTTTTAGAAATAGTCTACTGGTGTGGAGAATGCAGAAAATGTTAATTCAGAGATTAATATAGCTTCTGTATTGTGTATCAGAGAGGCAGTTTGATTTTCTTTCCCTGATGGCTAATCAGGTTGTCACTGTGCATAACACGAAAGGAGCAGTCAGATCTCCTGAGTGGAGAGAAAGAGGGAAGCAAAGCTAAAGAGTATTGCTTGAAATTCACAAAGGTGTACCACTTTGTGTTCTTTGGCTGGGACTTCAATTTTCAACATATTCACAATAAACTGTGACAGGAAATGAAACTTGAGGTGACAGCTTTCTTATTCAACAGGATTTTTTAGATTCATAGAGTCACAAAATGGTTTGTTGGGAAGGGACCTTGAAGATCATCTACTTCCACACTGCTGCCATGGGCAGGGACACCTTCTAGTAGACCAGGTTGCTCAAGGTCCCATCCAGCCTGGCCTTGAACACTTCAGGGATGGGAGATCCTCAGTTTCTCTGGCAACCTGCTCCAGTGCCTCACCACCTTCATAGTAAAGAATTTCTTCCTAATATCTAATCCAAACCTCCCTTTCTTCAGTTTAAAACTGTTCTCCCTTGTCCTATCACTGCTTTCTCTTGTAAGAAGTCACTCTTCAACACTCTTGTAGTCCCCTTTAGGGTCTGGAAGGTCTCCCCTGAGTTTTCTCTTCTCCAGGCTGAACAACCCCAGCTCCCACAGCCTGTTATCATAGGAGAGGTGCTCTAGCCCTCTGAGCATCTTCATGGCCCACCTGATAATCACAGGGCTGAACACACTTCTTGGCATTTTGTGGTGTGAGTCTGGGTACTTTTCTCTCGCTGTTTTTAGTGAAAGAGAAAAATAAGATTCAGAAAGATTTTTGTGAGTCCCTGAGGTAAGCACTGCCCTCTGCTGAAATGCACTAGAAGTACCTGCTTGTTTCCACCATAAGCAAATTGTAGGAAATGTGATGAAAAACCAGCTCTGTTGCCTTTCAAAGGGGAATTGGACAGGGTACTACATAATCTCGTGTAGACAATTTTTTATGAATCTATGACTAGTTCAAATGTAATTTTGTATTAAATTAATCCTATTTCAAGGATTAATAAACTGATTATTTCCATTAACTAGAAAATGCAGGAGAGGGTGTTTAGTTATACAAAAAATGTTTATAACTAGGTGTTGCATGTTATTTTTTTCTTATGATATCTTATTCATGTATTTTTTAGTAAATTAGTATGGTTCACACAAATGTTAATCTCTTTGGAATTTTGCTCAGTGATCCAGGAAAGTACTCGGAAACATTTCTTTTTATTTACGAGTATTCTCACAGAAGGACATTGCTAAATAAACAATATTCCTTAAAACAGAGAATCCATTCAGTGGGAACAATTTTAGATTTTCAGAATTTGAACAGCTTTTAGCCAATAGTAATTAATTTTTTAAAATATTTAGTACTTCAGATGTTTTCTGTAACGCTATTTAATGTGTCATTGGCATGTCTGGCTAGCAGGGATGAACATGCTCTTCATTAGGCTGATTAACTGAGATACAAAGATTGAACCTGAAAATGGCTTATCTTCATTGAGACACTGAGATTTTATTTTCGTTTGTCCTTTAATCCATAATCCATTCTGCATTAGGTATTTTAGAATTGAAGTTCTCTGCATGTTCTTCTGGAATTCAGTTCCAAATGATGGAAAACAGATTGTGAATTTTATCCATATAATATCAGAAAAAAAGAGATCAAATAGAAAACATAGTGGATAATACATAGCTAGAATAGGCACATAATGTTTAACTACACAACAAATATGTCAAAACTAATAAAATAATAAAAAGCATAGAGCTAGAGTGATAGACTAATAAAATAAAATCATAAAAATTATTATAAAATATCTTGTCAAATAGATGCTTGAGAAGTAGCAAAAAATGTTTTTCATTTACAAATATTGCTGTATAGTAATATCTTATAGTCATATGAATAAGTAGATTTTATTGATTTATGCTATTATTAAAATCATTAATCTTCAAACAAATTAAGATATGTATTTACAATGTGAAAATTGCAATGTTATGTTCTGTTGGTTAAACCACCTGTTAATATTGGAATATAAAATTCATTGATATTTGTGGCAACAACCTTATGACATTTAGAGAAATTAAAAATAAAGCTTTTATTTGATATACACAGAAGGTTTAAAAACTAAAGATTACTGCTAGAAATAGTCAACAATACGGACCAAAGTTCAAGGAAATTTTTGTTTAGCTAGGTTACCCAGGTAATTGCTACACTAACATGTATAGATACTCTTACAGACATACACATATTTCTGACGCTAGACTGACTATTAACTTCAAATTACTCCTTCTGCAGTTTTTTCTGTGGGAAGCTTTTTGGTTTGAACACACTTTTTTACCCAACAGAAAAGATGTTAAGAAGTAAAAATGAACAGTGTAATTCAAGTACGACAAGTATAAAATGAGAGCTTGACCACTTAAATGAAGGAAAAATTAATATTTTTCTATGTAGACAAGCTATGTGTGTTTCATTTCTTGGAGATCTATCTTAATGGTACCAAGATTGAAACTTCACAGTACTTTTACTTGAATAGTTTGTCCTTTGTACTGCAGTTTTCTCAGCATAGAAGAAATACTCTCTTAATACTGGAAGGGTAATTCTACCAGATCCAGAAGAACCAGTAACTGACTTTTTTCACATCATGTGAAGATTGTGTGATTCCTCTGCATGTCATGAAACCATTTGATTTCTTTCTTCAACTGCACGACTCTCACATTTTCTTGGTAATTTCCAGAGTTTGCTTTTAGATTGCTTAGATTGCTTTTGGTTTTTTCAGAGGGTTTAGATTAAACTATTTCTGTTTAGAGTTTAAGCCAAAACCTTTAGCAACTTATACTTTTCTCACTCTAGCTAATTTGCAACACTGACTTTACATTGTCATTAGATGTTCAAAAAGACATTTAGAGGGTTTTACACATCAATTTTTCTATGACTAGTTTCTGTGGAAGAAACTTTCACTTGTTTTTGATTGCATATATTGTCTTCCCAATATGGTGCTGTTATAATTTTCTTAAAATGGACAATTTGGGGCATGGAGTAAGGGTATCTTGATTGGGTTAAGGTTTTGATGTGCTCCAGACTATAAGAGTGTCTCCAGTTACATAAAGAAATGTGAACAGAAACATGGGTAGAATCCATCACCCATAAGTATTATTGACAGGGAGCTTGCTGAAATGATCTCAGACTGACTCCTTGCTTTCTTTATTATTAGGAGATTTGTATTTGGGATCAGCCAATGTGAACGTACAGATTTGGAACCATTTGTAGGTTACTTTCAAGCACAATGCAGTTTTGACACACAGCTGTTCAAGAAACTGCATCATTTCTATAAGTTGGTTTTCACTGAGAAGCTCTTTACACATGAAAAAAACATGAAGTTTATGTTTAGTTAATGCATTGTTATATAATTATAGGACTACGGACACACCAAATAAAAGATATCAAGCTTTCGAAGATTTTACTTTCTTAACTTTATCTTAGTAGTAGTTCTCACTGTTCCTTTGTAATTGCCTCAGTCAGTTCTAAAAGAATGCTTTAGTCATCTATTATGTGGACAGCAAGTACCTGTTAATGCTGAATGTATATCTGCAGGACAGCTGCATGCATCTGACCTGAGGCAGGAGCTAGGAGAAGTGAACAAACTCTTTTATTGAGCAGCATTTGTTAATGAGTTTAGTGTAGTTACTTTCATTAAGACTTACTGTGAACTTCAGAAAATTTGCTGCTGCTCTGTAGGTGGGCAGAAATAAACATCAATAGCAAGAATGCTGATATGTGACGTTTGCTGGACATAGTTTTCTTTCAATTACTCTATAGAATTTTCCTGAGCTACTTTAATGGAGATTTAGCCACAGCAGAACAGAACAGTTACCATGAGTGAGACAAATAATTAAAAAAAAAATTTCACCTTGCTTGGATGAAAACTATCTACATTTAATTTCATTTCTCCAGGTGCTAATTTCCAATAAGTATTCTGTATCCCAGCACTGCATAAAAATAAAGATACATAGAATCATCAAATTATAATATAACTTTAAAACTTTATGGAATGTACAATTCATTCTCATTGTGCCCAGATGCTCTAAGACGTGTGATTTCCTCACTGAATGCATCTGGCAACATTTCTCACTAAGAAACAAGTTATAGGATACTTTTGTTCTTCAATGTCTTTCACATGCAAATGATAAAACTCACATGCTTTAAAACATCATTTTGCCATTTAAATTTGCATCCATTTGCACCTTTACTATGCTTTTGTAGGAGATAGCAAAATTTCAGAGAACTATTTTTTAGAAATGGAGTAACATAACTACCTGTGTAGAATGTACACCTCAAGATATTACATAGCTTTTGTAATGTAATTGTGGAAATGAACTTTATTTCAAGCTCTAAATATGTTAAGAAAGTATTCACATTAAGTAGTTCTTATTTCAGCACTGCTATTTTACCTCCATCATTTCACAGAAGCTTCATTTCCTGCGTTAGAGACGCAGCAAGTACACTGGCATTATGAGCATTTGCAATGTGCATAATCTTTGAGCACAAAAGCAGAATTACTATAATTAAAACTGATGAAAGAATTCAGGTACCTCACACAAAGGACCTCTAGGAAGAATTGAAATCTTTGTTAAGCTATGGATGCAAAATGTAGCACTTAGGTAAAAGCGCAACAAAGTGTGACTGAACAGCTACAATTTTAAGAAGTAATTGCTAAGGGTACACGGAGTTAGGTCATTTAAAATTTTTTTTAACCCCTTTATATTTCTATTTATTTCTTTAATAAATGTTGAAAGACCTACAAAGGGTTTATGAGAAATTATACCAGCCACTTTAGTCGTAAATAGAGAGGCACTTTCTTCCATCTCCTCCTCCACCTCCCACCTGTACAAAACTGAGTACCATAGAGGTAGGTTAAATACGTGAACAAAAAAGGGACCTGGAATAAGAACAAAATGTAAGCTATCTGTGAGTAAATCAGTGGGGAGGGTAGGGGAGATGGAGGGGATTTTCTTTGAAAGGGCTGGTAGGAAAAGAAAAAGCTACTTTATATCTTCAGGAACAATATTGTATTATGTCCCTTGTTGTCCTTGATAATCAGTATGAAGACCTATCCGCTCCTGCTTCCTTTGATCCTTGTATACTGTGCCCAAAGTATACATACTCTTCATTTTCAGTCACTCTGCTTGGTTTCCCTCTGGCTAAACTAACTTAAGCAGTATCACCTCCACCTCATTTCTCTCTTACACCTTCCTTTTCCCATCTAAACAATGTTTTATGCTTTTCATCAATTTACTGCCTTATATTAGGTGACCTTCAGTATTTCATCAGGATATAGAGAACTTTGGAGTGCTCTACCTCTAGCTCAATGTTACCAACATATCTGCAAGCTAATAAAGAGTTAGTGTACACCCTGGTGATTCTGGAAAGATTTATTAAATAAATGTTTGTGAAACATTAGACTTAGGCTGTTTACATTAGTGAAACTCAGCTATTTTGTATTTTTAAGGGATTTTTTAATGGAAAGGGAAACATAAGTTATTTAGAGGCCTTACAACCACATAAAATTGACCCATTAATAAAATGTGTTAATGTGTATTTCTGATCACAAGAGAGATCAACTCCTTTGAGATCACAGTATATATTGTACATATTATTTCTCTTCAAAAAGTTATTGACTTTATGGGATTGTGATCTAAATAAGTGAACAGATCTTATAGTTATCACTAATATTTCAGACTCACTTGTTTAGCTGCTGACTTGAGGATGAATAATAGCACCCGTGCTTGTTCCTTATTTTAGAGAGCAGACAAAACACTCATAGAGCAGAAGTGTATTAATACACTTCAAATGGCAAATAAGCTAGCACATTCCAACAAAAGTATTAAAGGACTGGATTAGAAAATCAAAAGGGTTTTTGTGGTTTTGTTTTTATTTTTTGTCTGATATGATATTAGGCATCAAAAAGTCTAATACAAAAATATCTAGTACAAAAAGTATAGCCCTGTATTTGAACAGATATGGCTCTAACTGTAATCAATACTCTGAGGGAAGAGAAACCAATTCAGAAGATTGTAACATTACAATGGAATTTGAATGCTATTCCCCTTATCAAATAGCATGTTATTTTCCCAGTGAAGGAAATTTTTAGTATTGAATAAAATAATACACTTTGAGGTGGTCTGTGATGAATAAATATTAGCCTATACAGTAACAAAAATACAGGGAATTGTTCTCAGGACTATGAGACAGTATGCAGAAGTTTCAGGTATGGGACTTTTCTTAAAAAAGATTTCTCTCTGATATTTGCTGAATATTGCAAATAATCTGCTGGTTTATGGTGATAGTAGCACTTCCATGTCTGCAGAACTGGGGAAAGAAAAGCATTAAGTAAGGTTTTGATGTTCTTAGTACATAGAGGGGTACTATTACTAGTAGTGCTGAACTTTATGCATAGGTATTCCAATTATGCTTTTATGCTCATCTACATGCTATAAGGTGACAGTTGACACATGACTGACACCCAAAATGGTGGCGAGCATCAGCTCTTTATTATTGCCCAGTACCACTTTTTATGCCTTTTATCTCACATGTGTAACACCTGTGTGCCCTTTCACTCTTTTGTGATGGGTTAATACACATCACCATTCCACACTGTTCACCTGTCCCATACAGCTGCACCCCATTAGGAATGAGGCTTGGCTGTAGCCTCATTTCTATTCTCCCAAAATCTACTCTCCCACAGTAAGGAGTTTAGAAAAGGAGAAATGTTTTTGTGTTTCAGGTGCCTCAGTTCTTTAAGTCTGAATGAACAAACATATGAGTGATTTTAAATAAATTCTGTGGCTGATTCAAACTGCAGGGCACTCCATTGGGCTGATCACTCCATGGGTCTTCTAGCTTGTACTTCAGTTAATGTATAGGCAACAAAAGCACTTCTTGGTGCTTCCTATCTCTAATCCTGTATTAACTCTAGATTAGACTAGAAGATCTAGATCAAAGGGATCATTGTGGAAAAGTTTGTTGTGAGAAAAGGAAGAAATGTCCAAATTGTTAATAATTTCTAAATCAGAGAATGCAGCATATGACCTGATGGGTTTGACAGCTTCAAAATCTTCTGGTTTTGTTTTTACATTCAGTAGCACAAGACAGCCTTCATTAAATATTGCCCATCCTTCAGCTGAAGTTACCTTCATCATCATTTTTTGCCATTACCATTAAATGATGACAGGGGTTTTTGGCTGATACCCCTCTCCTCAGAAACTTCATACCAGATAAAATCTGTTTCTGGGAGCTGTGCAGGTATTACAGATACAAGCAAAAAACAAAGGAAATTGGAAGCTAATGGCTACATGAAAACCTGTGTTTAGTCTTTTTAGCTCAGTCTGTGCTCATTTGAGTTTGTATAAACTCAACCACTTAAGCTGAAGATTATGAAACTGCAGGGTTGGGCTATTCCAATTTCTTTGCTTGAAAAGGACTGCATTTGTGACAGAAATAGTTGCAATTCTATGGATACTTATTCCACTTTACCATATGCATTTCCAATCACATGTAGTCAGATAGGTGTATCTGTCTGTTGTGAGTTTTTGATGCCTGAGACAATTCTCTCTTGTTACAAGTAATGCATAACAATAAATAAGCAATAAAACATACTACTTATTCTTTAATTTTGAGTTCTGTGGCTTTGAACCCTTTTTATTTATAGCACACTGCTCATAGTTGAGACTGACCTTCATTTCCAGAAAGAAGTTCCCATAATACTCTGATATTCCTGGAATTTTTTGAAAATGGTGAATTTACTTTCTCAGGACTGGGTCTTGATGCTGCAGGTAGTAGTTATCCTTAAGCAAATTTATTTAAACTTTAATTGGTTCAGGGATCAGCCAAGCTGACTCAAAATTTATTTTCCAATACATAGTATGTAACAGCACCTTTGATATTCCAGACAGTTTTGCAAGCATTGTTTACACAGTAGAGTGTGTAATTAAATAGAAAAAATAATGTACAGAATAACAAAAAAAAAATTTAAAATTTCTTTTTTTTTGTTCATAATGCCTGGTATTTATATTGTACAGAAGCAGCATTATTTGTTTAAAGTGACACCGAAGCTCTCTGTAAAAATGTCTTTTACTGAATTTATAGGCAGAAATTAGAGAAAAGTGAGAATTGAATAAGCTAAGAGAAGTTACAGTTTAGTTTAAATCTGTGAAAATTTCCAAAGACTGCACTGGCTGTCATTTTTCCTAGCATATTTGTATAAATTGTTCAGATACAAAGGCTTGCTTTGTATTAGCCAGCTAAGCATTTAGAAAGAGATTTTTGCTCATTGAATAGTGCAATGCTAAGGAAGAGAAGAATCAAAGGTATTTATTTGAAACCATTGCATATTTGACCATTGAAAAAGAGACAAGTATTGAGAAATCATTGTTTCTTGAACTAACTTAATTCTGCTTCATGGTCTTCCAATATGAATTGCAATCCAATTTTAATTTTAAAAACTATTTTTAAAGCCATTTTGTGTCTCCTGTCATTTTAAAGTCTACTTGTACTGCGAGGTGTCTGTTTATCACAAATTCTCCCCTGCCTACTCATAGACATAAAAGCACAATACCAGATTTTTTAACCCTGTTCATATGCTTTGAGCTGCAACTGCCAAGTTTCCTAAAGTGCCACAAAGTATACTTTTGCCTAGGAGGCATTTTAAGCGTTAAATACTGTTGTTCTGTCTGAAGGGTAAACAATTTTTTAAAACTTTTAGTTATCTAGATTTTGTTGGGTTTTTTTTTACTATTATGTGTTATGGTCTATTCGTCATGTATTTTACTACATTGTGGGGCTGACTTTCAGTGGGACTTAGAAAAACTCAGCAGCAGGTCCTGGGTTTTCCCAAGAGAAAGTCACTCTCCTTTCCAAGGATGGTTCTGTGGAGAATTTTAGGTTCTCAAGAAATGGACTGATACAGGTTTTGTAAGCATCCCTCGTTCTCAAAACAACAGCTGCTGTTTTCACGTTGCTTACTTTTTCCCTTTGTGTCCTTCTCAAAACATGCTCTCTCTGCTTCTCCAGTGGTGGTAGAGAGGCTTTGTGCCATTCAGCCAATCACGTAATTGTTAGCAAAAGACTCTATAAAAGTCACCTTGTTACAATCAAGCTTAGCCTTCCAATGATCATGAAAAATCTTTGGAGTTCTTCATTTCATCCTCTGGGAACAGTGACACTACATCTCAGTTTTTTGCCTGCTCTATTGCAGGCTTGTACATAACCTTCCACCGAAATACTTGTGAAGTCCAAGACTTGCACTTTGTGTCAATTTCAAGTGTTTTATTTGGGAAATGCTTGTACCTCAAGCTCAGACATTCATCAGGTGATTCACAACCTTATACTTCAGAACTTTTGCCATGGACTTTTAGTCTGATTTAGGTACTTAAATATTCTTCAATACATGCAAGATTAGATTAATTTCATCTAACTCCCTATGTTTAAAGTTATCATCCAGATTCTCTGTATTTAGAGATACATATCTGTGAATGCAGATCTCTTTGTATCCTAAGATCTGTACTGATTTCTAGAAGAGATATTATCAAATACTTCAGAGTTGAATCTTTTAAATGGCCACACTGAAATTGTTTGACTTCTGCACTCAGAATAGATATTGGCTAAAGGGCTATATGGGTGAAATAATTCATCAAAACCATTCTCCTTTTCAATTTTAATTGCTGTTCTTAATAAGACAGAACCTGTTTCAATCAGCCCAAACCTTGTCTAAATATCTGCACTGTAAATATTAATATTCAGATATGTTTGAAGATTTAGAGCAAATCACAGTAAACATAAAGAACCAGAATTTAAAAAGAATGCACAGCAGCTATGCCTTGTGCCATTGGCTTGTCTGCATAGATGTAAATGGAATTTCTCTTAATTGAGTATTGACAGTAAGAATGAGACAAAAAAGGTCATTAGGTTTTCTTAAAATATGAGTAATATTTTTCTTTGCAGACTCTCTGCTTTAGTTAGTTGAGATATATAATCTCTTATTTATATTTGTAACACCGTCTCTGTTCTGTTCTTGAGAAATGCATGTGAGAAAGAGAAGTGTAATAAACCCTGTATTGATAAGTGTTCTTAGAGATACACAAAACCTGCAAACTGGAGCCAGCATGAAAAGCAAGCATTTCAGCTGAAGCCCTTTTTTCCTTTATATCTATGAACACGAGTAAATGCATAAACACACATACACACACACACAGAGTCAGCTGCACTAAATGCATTTAATCAACCTTTAAAAAACAACAAAACCCACTCACTTCTGCAATTCTCATTTTATAATTTTACTACAAAAGTATAGCAGTGAATGTTACTCCAAAGATACTGGATTTGTCTTTTTTGGGCTTAGTGGACTTTTTCAAAAGCTTCAGCTTCACAGAGCAGTGCATTATTTAGTGACCTTCTGACTGTTAAGACCTTCTTGTGATCACTGAAATTGATTTAGTTCTGTTAGTATGTGTGTGGTTCAACACTCTGACCTCTTCAGGCACTACCTGAAGAATACTAAGCAGCTTCAGAGAGTCTGATACAGTGTGAATATCTTTTAAGGTACTAGTTATGTTTGGAAATTTTAAACCAAATTATTAATATTAGAGTTATTTCATTATCAAAATATAATTTGAAATAAAAAATGAAATCTCATATTCTGCAACAATTTCTAGTCTTCCAGTTTTGTTTTGTTCCAACAGTTTTTGGATTTATACTTGTAAAATTTGACTAATGTCTTCCAAAGTATTAGGCAATATGTCTGTCCTGCTGTCTCCTCTCATCTCTTGACAAATGTAAATGTTTGTGTGCAAACATTCTTTGCTTAATTAAGAGGAAACATAGTTCTTCTGTGTTTGCAAAAGGTTTATTTCTATTAAGAAATTAAAATTCTTTCTTGTTATTCCAAAGGTAAAATTGAAGTACTTCACTTTTTTGGCTTATTTAAAAAGGCAATTGTGAATAAGAAAGTGAGTTCTCAGTATTAATTTTATTTGGTTTATATTTCTTCCCATTAGATATATCAGGAATACATTAAATATGTGCTGGTTTTGAAATTTTCTATTTAATTATGCAAAACACTGCTGTTTCTGTACTGATTATAAAGTCAGCCTTTTTAATAGATTTATCATGCAGTGAAAAGTAAAATGGTATTAAAAGTACAGCAGCACTTGGTAACAGGATCTTGTATTTTTTGCCGACTCTGACTTCTCCCTGCCCTGATACTTTCTGACATTTTTAATTTGGAAGGGAATATATTGGTTGTCCTATCTTTAATTTGGAAGAGAATATGTTGGTTGTCCTATCTTTGTAACAGTAGAGTGAGACTAGCAAAGCTGCCAATCATCTTCAGTGTATATTGAGTAATAAATAATGTCTAAACTAGGAAATAGGAAATTTCCTGCAGGAAATGAGGGGCAGAGGATTTCAGGAGACATAGTTTTCTTGCATCTTAGAATTTAGGACACACTGGTTTGCTTTGCAGCCCTTACATACTTTTGTGTGACCTTAAAGAAGCATGCAAAGTTTGCTGCACTGTCATTCTTGTTTACTCCAGTTGTGACCATCTTCAAATGGTTTAATCAGAAATCAATGATCATATTATTTTTCTCCACAGTGTTTTTTCCCCACAATGAGACCTCAGGTTCTCTTACAGTCAGCTGTCCTCAAAAGCACAACACCCAGATTTTTGGGGTTGAGTAGGTAGACTTGGCTGTTGTATTTTTCTTAGTAAATCATTTAAAAGCAGATTGAGCTGACGGGGAGATGGAGGTGGAAGAAAAAAAAGAAAAAAGGTTCTTGGTTTCCATCAGACATGAGCTTGATGTTTTCATGTAAGTGAATACCTCAGTCTCTGGTGTAAGCATTATTTTATGTATGCAAGCGGAAAGCTTAAAGTGTTTGAGGTAATCCTGCATCTCATGATGTTGGCCAACGTGACATTGTGCTAAAACAGTGGTCTGGAGCAACACAACCACCAGCTTCCTCCCAGCACATTAAACCATTAAATGCATCTATGTAAGTCAGTTTGCTACAGTTAGTTACTTTTCTGCTTGGTGGGTGAATGCTCTGGTTGTGCTCAGATTAGAGGCCACAAGCTGTAGCACCCATTTCTGACAAACTGGGTCAGGGATATGCAGACCCTGTGTGTACAGGCCACATACAGATCAAATGCAATACCTGTTTCCTGAGAGTCATGGATATGAAACTGGGGAACACCTTTGGCCTGTAGTAGGAATTGAGTTCCATCAGAGAATCTGTAGTTCTGCATTTAAAAAAGACACTTTATGTGGTAGTGTGCTATGGCCCAAAGTGAATTCTGGTGGTTTAAAACATGTCTGTGCATGTGTGTGTATGTGTTCCCTTTTGGTTAACAAATGCTTACAGACAATAAAGATACAAAACTCAAGACTATATTTGAAACACAAAAGTGTGCTTAATTTGGTACCCAAATCAATCAAACCAAATACTTAAGACCAAGATGTGTATGATGTATTAATATATTTCCATGTATCTTTCTGTTTGTATACAGACAAAATTAATGTATTATATCTACATAAACACTTATTTCCCTACTGTCTTATGTCAGTTTTATAAAATCAGTGGAAGTTGTGTTCAGCTGAAGTGTAATATCAGGTTTCCCAGCAAATTATTTATTCAAGTAGCTCCACTGTCTTGCATAGTCTTTTCCATTGCTGTTGTGGCTTGATCCTCAACTATTCTACATTCTAAGTCAGAATTGCTTTCACTGAGTTTATTATAGATCAACAGGAATGTTGATTTCATTGTAAGTAATGTGCTTTCAATGACTGATCGTTCTTTGGTTTAAAGTAGTTGTTATTTGTCACACTGACAGGTACACCTACTGCGAAATGCTGGCGATGAAGTTACCATCACAGTTCAATACCTCAGGGAAGCTCCATCATTTTTAAAGCTCCCATTAGGTAAGAGGAAATTAGTGAATAGGAGTAATTTGTTGTCCTCTTTGCAGTATTCTTGTAATAAGCTGACAGTGACAGAAATAGAAATTCAATCCTTGAGTGCTTTGCAGGAAGAAATAGAAAATTGTCTGTCTACTTTACTGTTAACATATAAGAATCAAATGCATACTGCCTTGCTGCTTATGTATAATTTATTCAAAATAAAACTGAAAAACATCATTAAAATGCAGTACAGTCATGGGTGATAGCTGAAAGTTTTTCAATAGAAGCTTTGCCTGAATACAGTAAAATAGTGTTTGCAAACATTTGAATGATACATTTACACTGAAAGGTACTTTAAGGACACTTACTAAACAAATGGATAACATTAATTGTGTCTATTTCATAAATTACTTTGTTATTTTGATTGGTTTTGTCAGCAGAATTATGTTGAGACAACTGAGTAGTTTAACAGTAGCAATACTAAAAAGTGTATGAACAGTACAGTTCAGGGAAGTTTGGGGCTCTTTTGGTTAGCAGATAAAATATTCAAGTTGCACAGTTGTGATCAGTGTTGCAAGTAGAAAAGTGTTCATAATAAATCAGTTTATTTAATCAGATTAAATAATTTTGCACCAGTTTATTTTAACAGATTATTTTCTCTCCAAAATAAGTAAAAAGTTATGAAATGTGTCTCGTTCTTTGGATTGATTTAGATTTTGTTTAAGTTGCACTCAACTATGTACTTGTTTTTTCCTAATTTCAACAGACTCATAGGTGTCATAGTTTAGACCTTGCCATTAGAAGAGTAGCAATTATTTAATCTAGATATTTATACCTGTCAAAAGCCAACTTGACAGGCCTCTACTAAGCTGAACTATACATTTCATGCTAGAACCTTTCTTTCAGTGCTTACTGCTTATCATTTTTATTTGAAAATATATAGTCAATGTTTCTTATAATGAATCTTCAGGTTTAGTCTTCCTATTTTTCCTACTAGATAATGAGACAACTCTAAAATTATATTGACAATGCTTTGGATAACCGTGTCCAAGCTTAAACATGATTCTGGCAAATTAGCAGTATCTTACCAGTAGTGTCTGTGTGGTTGGACGTATTTATTTGTGACTATGACAGTCCTACTGGAACTTGTATCTCATTTTGTAGACTGAGTTGAACTGTATTGCCCGTTGTTGGTTAATCTTAGCTGAGAGCTAAACTCCCACTCAGACACTCTCTCACTCCCTGTTCTCAAACAGAACATGGTGTACAAATAGAACGAAAAAGCTCTTAGGTCAAAAGAGATTAGCTATTAATTACTGTAATGGCCAAAGCAGAGGCAATGCGGGGAAACTTAGATGAATGTATTGCCTATTGAAATAGATTTAGGCAATGAGAAACAAAGACAAATAATTTGTCCATCACCTTCTTCACTGGCCTTGACGTTTATCTGACTTTTGTGTCACTCTTTTCCTTACTATTGTCCCTGTTCTTCTGCATTTTACCCTTTGTTAAAGAGTTTCTCACAGGTGCTACCAGCTCAGCTACACGGACCAGTGGTAATGTGGGATCTGGCTGGAACTGTCTGAGTCTGGCACAGGGCAGCCCCAGCCATTCCCCACTTCTGGGGACATCCCACCCTGTAAACCCTTGCCACTAAGACCTGGTACACACTCTACACAAGCTGGCTGCCACCTTCACAAGCAGTTCACGTAGGTCCAGAAATATTGGTGCCCTCTTCGTACATCATGAGGAGTTGGCTTTCTCCCCAGGAGATACTGCAGCATTCCTGTCTGGGAGGCTGAGATCATGGCACTGCTTCCATAAAGTGCTATTTCTGGAAACAGAAAGCAGTGGTCATCAAGAGGCATCTCCCCTCTCAGTGTGACCAGCTAGCAGTTTTTGGGGTCTACCTCTGATTACTGTTGTTCAAAGAAAACATTTTCTGGAATAGCAATGACGGTGCCATTTTAGACAAGCTACCAGGCTATCAAGGAGTGCAGCAGTGCTTCTGAAATGAAACATCTTGTGTACAAACTGCTTGTTTTGGGCAGCTTATCAGATTTGCTTCCTTTATGCAGAGCATGAGGAAATCTTTGGCAAGCATTACACTACCCTCCTCAGTCCCATGCACGACTCAGCCTTATATCACATGCTCAAAAAAAAAGAACTTGCTAGGTATGATCAGACATGTAAGAAACTTAAGAAATTACCCTTCTCCTGAACTGAACCTGGACCTCCACAAGAGCTTACATGCACCTCTCCAGAATGTTCTGTGTAACCATTCAATAGAGGCTGAAACCAAGGTTTGTGAGTCAAGTGATCTTTGGTAAATGGCTTGATATAAATATTCATTCTTGTGGTGAGAAAATAAGCAAATAAGGTGGATAAAATTATGGAAAATAATTCTGATTTAAGACAATAAATAAACTAGAGTTACAGAGATTAGTAATGGAGTTACAGAGAATAGCACCCCATTTCAAGAAGAGCTTTTCACAAGTCCATGCACAAAAGGGAATTCAAGTCATGAGGCATCAATGACACATTTAGAAAGCCAAGCAGCAATTCCATTATGCAATAAAGAAATTTCCAAATCACACTACAGACAGGATTTAAGTGCATACATGCATAATTCTGAAGTATCTTGGCCACTCCTGCCATCCCAGAAGACTCAGGCACTTGGTCCCCTACCTTCCAGCATTGGGTCAGACCAGCTGCTGTGCTGGCAGTTTTAGTGCTGTGGTATGTTCACTTTGACTGCAATCATACTGTCCTTCCCATTAACCCGTATCATCACTATAAGCACATCATCAGGAGTAGCATCTGCCTCCCCTGCTTCCTTCTCATACATCTCCCTTCCCTGCACCATCTCATGTCATGGCAAAAGCACAAGATCTCATAACATGGAAATATCTACCTGCAGTTCTCATAACATTTTTTATCTGTTTCACTCCTTCATAATTGCCAACAAAAATACAGAATTTGGCGTGGGTTTATTCATGATTAAGTATCACCTAAGGATGAGATGAGGGCTGCTTATTTTAAATATCTCATTCTCAGTGAAAAAGTGCTTAATCCTGCAAACAGTTAAGTGCACAAATAGATCCCATGAGCACAGCCCCTCTCAGATGACATCTAGCTATCTTTTTTCTTTCTAGACTTTAAATATAGCATATGGATATTTAATAGTTTGTCTTTCTAAAATACAAGTAGTATTTCTGTCTTGGTTTGGGGCATTAAAAATTATTCCTGTGTTTTATGGCTGGAATAGATATTGTGTGATATATACATATATTTTTAACATCAGCAGGTATTTTTCTTGATCTGATTTCCAGGTTCCCCTGGACCATCCAGTGATCACAGCAGTGGAACTTCATCACCTCTCTTTGACAGTGGCTTACATTTAAATGGAAACTCAACTAACACGGTATGCAAATGAATAATAAAAACATGGTGGATGTGAGCTCTATAAATTCTTTTCCCATTTTGAGCTTCAAAATGCTAGAGTAAGCCTACCCTAGTTTTGTTCTTGTTTTTGTTTGCTTTGATTGATTTTTAAGTGCTTATACTGTAAAATTCGGTACTTACAAAGTCCTTAACACATGGCCCTGAACTGCTAGGTTTTTACTCTGAGACAGCTGAGAAGCTTGGAAGAGTGAACACAGTAAGATTTAATCATTATTTAGACATGAATTCGTGTGAACTTTTGTCATACTTTGTTGAATTGTAGCATTATACTGTTTAATTTAATCCAGCTAAAGATGCTGAAATGCAGGTGAAATTAAGAAAATAATGTAAAGTTGAATTCTTGAAGCACACTTTTTTAATAGGAAAGATAGGAGGAAAAAGAGAAAGAAATAAAAGAGGAAAAAATATCTCTTTCTTTAACCCAGAGGATATTCAGTTCTTTTTTCTGCAGTGAACAATTGTGATTAAATAAATTGCAGCATTGTGGGGAAAGAAAAGAAGTTCTTTTCTCCAGGAAAAATAGTAGTCACCAAAAGAAGATAGGATGTCTTAGTAAGCAACAGTGCTGTCCTTTTAGTAAGGAAGTTTGAAGATGTAAATACTAGCTGTGCAAGGACATGGATCTTCATTCTCAAAACCTGTTCAACACCTAACAAATCTCAGCTCTAGTCTTTCAGTTGGATATTAAATTATACAGAAAGAGTATCCACTGAATAGGCAGAAGGCTTCTCCTCTGTTTTCCCTTTTCATCTCAGACAGTGATTTAATTGTCTGATGCTTACTGTACTTCTCTGAAGCTTTGCACTTCTTTGAGCACTGTCTGTCTATACTACTCCCTAAAGCTTGTTTTCATCTGCTAAAAATATATTCATATATGATAGTATGAAGGCATTATGTACAATAAATAAAAAAATAGAAATATACTTTTCTTTGCTGACACCTGTACCTCAGTGTTTGGTGTCCAAAATGGTCATATATGCAAAAGGTTTCATGTTTATTTGTTTGCAGTTATCCAGATGATTATTGACTTTAACTGCCTTGTACTGTTGTCTTAGTAAAGAATCCAAACTTCAGGATCCAGCATTCAGCCAGGACCCTGCTTGTCTACCAGGTTCTCTGCAAGCAAAATCAGTCCCTTCTGCAAAGAGCTTACATTATAAGAAAAGGGCTATGGCTAGTGATTGCATTAGCACATTTTAGTAAATTAGCACCTACTAAATGCTAGAATGAGTGTGTTGTGATGATTTTTAACAATCATTATGACTACTGTGGCAATTGCACACTTGGAACTCCTCATATTATAAAAATGTAAGTAAGTAGCTGGAGTTTTGTTGACTTGTAACAGAGTAATTTAGAGTTGCCAAGATAGCACACAAAGGACTGGGTATAGGCTTGAAATATAAGCAGAAAAACAGAAATTAAAAAAGATGCAATACTGAGGTACTAGATTGATTTTATACAGCACTTAATTTTTCTGAAGCCTGACATAAACTCACGTGAAGAGCTATGTATACAATAGACACTATGACCTAGAAGTGGAATAAACAGGAAAATCTACATCATAGATCACAAAAGTCATGATCTCCCTTCACAGAAAACAAAATGAAAAATTGGTAGAATCTTATTGTGAAACTCAAAAGCAAGGAGTGACTGGATTATGGAATGATGCACTATATGATCAAACTTTTCTCAAGCTGTGAGTGTAACTGACCTGTGATCATACCTTGAAAAGTGGTTATGAATGTGTGTCAACTACCATCTAGTATGTACCATCTATCTAGAGTGGTTCTATTTTATTCAGTTAAATATTTTCAGTTTTATGATAAAGTAAAAGCAGAACTGACATTTCCTGTAGTGTTATTGCCTAATAAGGTTAATGATATTTGAATCCTGTTTTTACATCACCCTGATAGGGGAGATCTGACTCACTTTGATCACTGCATCTTGCAAGTTTGTGTTGCATTTTTCTCTGCCTTCCCAGCCCCGCTCAGGTCCATGCCATAATGAACAATGCACCTACATTTATAAGTGGGATTTCTACTCCAAAAAGCACACCATGTGAAGGAAAGGACAGGAATGAGAGCTAACGAATTACTGTTAGTCCAGTTTTACCAAGCTGTCATTTTGGATGTCTTCTGAGAAACAGCACTGAGGCACTACAGCTGGTTTGTATCATAGGGACAGCAGTTTAGCCATCTTAGCAGCAAGCTCTTTCTTCCTGATAGGACTGTACCATTTTCAGTTCTGGTGCTGTCTTGCCTCTGTTAGACCTATGTCTGTCACCTCTGCTGTGAAGCATCTGCTGTATGTGATGTGATACCATCTTCATGATTTGTAGACATCTTTTATAATATCAGAGCAGTTTTCAGTACAACACTTTAACAGGGTTCTCTGAAGCCCAGAGAAGTGAGCTGAAGTGCTCTCTTCACATCTGATTATTTTGTGCTTGGGCACTACTGTGACAAATGCTAGAGGGATTGACAGTGGCAGTCACATTCATCTGTACCTTATAAATGGTTTATTGAACACAATGTAAACTTCCAGAGGGCAACATGAAACATAAAAAGGAGGTGGTCTCAAAGCTAGTGAGTACAGGTTGTTTACCTGGAGAGTTCTAACTCTAAAACAATGAAGAAAGGGCTATAGAGATATCCTACCAGATGTCCAAATATCCTAGACATCCAGACCAGTTCTCTGGAGAAATTAGTGGTGGAAAAAATACTGTAAATAAAACAAATTACTGTTTAAGATAGCATGGTGTAATATGACAGTTACAATGCAAAGGCAGAATATACTAGGTTTTCATTTGTTTGAGAATCCAGCTTCCTGGAATTGTCTAAAAGTGATGTTCTAACAAGTGAAGCGAGACCAGAGTAAATTGTTATTTTCTGTGTGTTTGTGTAATTTGAGAACTCAGATTTTGATAGTGTATGTTCAGGTTAGTTGATTAGATGACACTAAACAGGCACTTAACATTTTTCTAAATTGCTTTAAAATATTTTTTCTTTGATGTCTTTGTTTTATCTGCTAAATTAAACAGTTTTGCTTCAAAAAACAGATTGCCTACTTCATCATCAACTTTTTAAAAAAGAAAAAAAATACAAATGCTCAGCTCTTGATGGGACCAGTAGAATGCTACATCTTTAATGTCTATGGTAGTCCTAGTTCCAGAGTGAGGGAATTATATGACTCAATCCCAAGCACTAAATGGCAAGAAGGGAAGAGGATTCAAGACAGGGAGGTGGACACTCTTGTTTTAAGAGTAAAATCCATTCTGATGGATACCTTAGGGGAATGGATGACCAGAACATTGAATTGAGATTGAATGGATGTCCTATGTATGAAAGCTTCAATACTTTTGCTTTTTGGAATATTCCTGTAGTGTCTTCCATTTTAGTATAAACACACCATTCTTAAAGCTTACTTTATTCTTTAGTTTTTGTAATCCTGTAGCTTGCTTTAAGAAGAGAAACTTTAGGATTTCAGATCAATATTTTTTCTATTAGAATGATTTCATGTGCAATACTGGTTGCCTCTGCCAACTCTTGATTTGAAAATCCATTATTTTCTCCTGCCAGGTAACTTTGAATTGACTTACAGTTCACAGTGTATCATTTGGCAATGTAAATTCATAAAATCATTAATGTAATAAATACAAAAAGTATCTCACTTAGAGGTACACAATGGTTATGAAAGTAATCATCACCATGTCTTCCATTTTTTGCTGAAGGAAAAGGTAAAACAGATGAACGCAGCCAGCTGCACTTAAATAGTTTGGACTGCTGCTGTGCTGAAGACCTTTATGAAATGAGATAAACACACTGCAAGTAAGTTTTCCTCAGTTAATAAAATATGAAGTGACGATCCCTTTTCCACCTCAGTGAAAAATAATCCAGATTTTCTGTTTCTGATTATACGTCTCAGAAATCATAGCAATAGAAGCTGGAAGAAAACTTTTAAATAACACCTTCCTACTTCACTACAACAGAATTGTAAGGAAAATCTTTTGGAAGATTTTGAAATGTTTTTTTAGATTTAGCTGTACAGAAGTGTTTTTCTAATTGTAATTAGAGTTGATTGGGACTTTCACCATGACATTAATGAAGTGAATAAAAAGTATCTTTACAAGTCTTATCCTTTACTTTTATTAATGCCCATGGTCACTGGTAATCCTTTCAGCAGAGTTATTTCTTCCAGTATTTAACATTTAATTGATCAGATTGATCACTTCTTCTGGACAGAAATTCCCCAGTTTGTTAGGTATCTGGTTTTAGTTCTTAATTATATATATTTTCCCCATACACAGCCCTTGCATGTGAATACATTTTTTTTTTTTACAATTCTTATGAATTTGCTCATTTCAAGTTTTCAGCAGCAGCAGCAAAAAGAAAAATGTTTCTAAATTTGTTGTTAGCATAGATGAACCATGGCAGTTCTGGTACGTGTGTATGTGGCATATAGAGAAAACTGATAGCAAAATTGAGGTTACAAGTTGTCCCGCTAAGCTGTATCTGGTGTCTTTCCACAAGCTCCGGGAGCAAATTGACACTGATCTCAGAGAGAGAAGCAAGACTCAAGGCTCAGATTTATCCTGAGGACTGTGTGAAATTCAGACAGTTTCCCTAACCCTGAGCTAATTTTTCTAAGCAAGGACAGCATGCCCCATCTGGGGGTATAAAAGGCTGCCAAAAGCTGTGTCTAATAGCTGAAGTTTGGGTACACTTGCGTTTGTTGTGAAAAACTGTAACAATCTCAACATTGTATCTTTTCCTTATATACATTTAATGTTGGGTTTTGGTTTCTGACTGCTATTGTAGTTTTTGAGCAGTCATAATTACTTTCTACCTTCTGTGCTGAGATTTAATATAAACTACTCTGGTCCCTGTCCTCTACCCCCAAAGGAAGAATATATCTGGAAAGGTGTTCCAGGCAAGGGTGTTGAGGTTACTCAGAAACCAATTACATACTAGCCCAAGGGAAACAAATTAAAGAAAAAAGGTGCAAGATTCTGACAAATAGTCCATATGAATTCTCTAATAATATCTTACTCAGGCTTTCATGAAAAAAAAAAAAATAAGGTATTCGCACCTAGCAGCACAGACATAATGAAATATTCATTAATATTTCCATTGTAAATCACCTTTAGAGAAATTTATATAATTGAAAGGGTTTTAATTTGTTCCTCACTGATAGAATAGTAATCCAATTGATTTAAATGCATAGCTATTGCAGTGAATAAGGCAGTGTAAGTCCCTAACATGTACTGCTGTGCAGGCTCTGTGTAAACATCATATATAGATGCTCAGTGTCTGTAAACTCATATATTAATTAAAAAGATTTAAATCTCTTAAAGACCAATCATTATATTTCAAAAGCACATATCTGATGCAGCATTAGAATTGAAAGTATTTCTTTTCTCTGATAGGAAAGGAGGAGTTTTTCACATGCTTTTTCACCTTCCTCCCATTTAATTAAACATTTGTCAATTAAAATATTGTAGATAGAGCTGTGTAGTTAAAAGGTGCTGCTTTCAGTGAATTTTGAAGACATCATATTACAACTCCAAATTGTTACTTCACCTAAAAGAGTATGTTTCCTCTATAGAAGCCTTTATCTATTAAATGATTCGGTGATGCATACTTTACCAGGTAATTACTGGCTTCTTAAAACTGTCACAGAATTGTGCACCTGCACCTAAGAATTCCATTAAAAATAAATAAATACAGACCCTCTTCTGAATTCATGCTGTATCAAAGGAATGCACAGGTATTTTGATATTGTAATTAAATCTCTCTGAATTCTGAGACAAGTTGAAATCTCTGGCTCTTACTTGCAGAGATATCACCATAATTTTTTCTGCTCTCTGGGCATCACAAGAGTTTCACTCATGTCTCTACTCCTGGCTATACATTTGGTATTTGTGTTGTTCGATGATTAAAGTAAACTAATGTGAGACTCTTCTGATGCTGAATGGAGCAGTCATGTTTTCTTCTCTGATCAGCATAAAGCCCTTGCTTTCTCTCTGCCCTGTAATAAGTATTAGCAAACACTCAGCCATACGTAGGTCAGATAGGTTCACTGATATACTGAAAATCAACCTACCTATATATGTATATATACATACATTTCAATCACAGACCAGACTAAAAACTGTAGAGAGAGCACATCCAATTCACTCTGAGTTGAATGTTGCTGGGTGTTGTTGCAAGAAATTATGTAACTCTAATTCTCTTTTTTTCAGAATAAGTTTGTCTATTTGAAAAGAGTGTTATATTGAAGGCTTTTTTTTGAGTATGCTGAAACATATTTAGTAATGGAGCTTTGACAAAACACATTCCAGCTGGCATCAAAAAGATGCATAAAATCTAGTATTTCCTAATCTAAGTGATTGTCATGAAATCCACTGAAAATTAATGGCCAATGTTTTCAGTTATTGCTTACGGCAATGAAGCTATGCCAAGCTATTTTAGCATTTCAGAGTTTAAGTCATATCTGGAAGAAACTCTTAGTCTTATGATTTAATTTTAGGTAGTCCTGTGAGGAGCAGGGGTTTGGACTCAGTGATCCTTATGGACCCCCTCAACTTGAGATGCTGCATGGTTTATGTTTCTATAATTTAAGCTACAGAGTTGTTTTTCCAGGAAAATATATCAATATATAAATGTCAAATATATTCATGTTGCTAACATTTTCATATACATATTTTACAGAGAGATATTTTATATTCTTTTCAGAAATTCTCAGCAATGCTCACTAAAATGGAAACAGCAAAAATTACTTTGAGAAATAAATAACAGCATCATCTTTTTGAAGCAGTGTTGACAAAGACAGTAATCAAGATTAGTCGTACCTCTTACATGTGTTTTGTAGAAAAAAACTTTATGGAACAGGATCAAGGCTTTAATGGTGCACTTTAAAATATTAAATCCTCTAAAGCAGAAAATGGATAAATTCCAAATTATCAGTAAAAGGTTATATTTTTTCCTAATGGATATCACACTTGATTCTTATTTCATAAAATGGTAAAATCATAGATACATTTAAGTTAGAAAAGACCTCTAAGATCATCAAATCCAGTCTGAGCTTAATCAAGAATGGCCAAGTCCAGCACCAAATCATGTCTCTAGGCGTCCTGTTTACATATCTTCTAAATATCTCCAAGGACAGTGAGTCAATCATTTCCCTGGGAAGCCTGTTCCAATGCTTGACAACCTTTCTGTGAAGTTTTCCCTGATATCCAACCTAAACCTCTCCTGGTGCAACTAAGCCCATTTCCTCGTGTTCTATCACTTGTTTGAGAGAAGAGACCAGCCCCTACTTGGCTACAGCCTCCTTTCAGGTAGTTGTAGAGAGCAATAAGGACCTCCCCAGAGCTGCCTTTTCTCCAGCCATTGCCCTTCTCAGTCACCTGTGCACACCCTGGGTCATGTTCAGTTGTCAGCTACCACACTCTGGTCCTTTTCTACCTTTCCAGGTGCACATGCACAGCCTTTCCCGTATCCATTAGGTCTTGTAATAGAAGATCAGGCTGGTCAAGCAGGACCTGTCTTTCCTAAACCCATACTGGCTGTACCTGATCATCTGGTTGTCCTGTGTGTGCCACATGGTAGCACTCAGGATGGTTGCTGGTCAAAGCCCCGTTCACCCTGACCTTGGATACTTCCAAAGATGGGGCATCATTTGCCTTTCTACAAAGCAGACACTGTAATATGAGATTAAAAATACATTTAAAATTAAGCTTAATCATGCTGAGTAATGTGACCCTGAGTATTTCTGATTCCAAATAAGTTAACCCAGCTTCAGCCTTCCTGAAGCCCATGTATAATGAAAAGGATGTATCAACTTGAAAAAACACTATGGCTGCTTTCAAGGTAGGGCCCTAGCAGCAACTGGAAATTAAATTACTAGAGAGGGTTCAGAAAGACTTTCTTCTGATGACCTGATATTTTTCTTGTAGAGATTTAAAATCAATGACAGTCTAAACAAAAGTAAGGTAGAATAACTGAGTTTCCCAAACTCTGCAAATTATATATCACAAAAAGATGAAAAAAATGACAGTCTCAGCCAGTTGGAAACTTTTCCCTTCCTTCCTATGCTCTTAGTGGAAACTTAATTATAGAGGCGTGTCTGATTACGTCTCCCCATTAGCGGTGGACTTTCTGGACTTTTTCTACCTCTTGGAAGACTTTTTGGTTGCACCATAATGAGTTGTTGTATAGTTGTTTAAGAAAGCACTAAAGCACTTGCCTACAGTGTCATTCATAGGTCAGTGATTGCTAATGGGATACAGAGTCAGACCCTCCTCCACGTCAACAGTACACAGCTGTCCTAGGTAGGTAGTGATTATGTGTCATTAAAACTTGATTCTTGCTCACTGTTCTGTCAAAAACGAGATTTTTGTGTTCAATCCATTTCTTAATGGGCAGGTGTTACAAGCAAATTGGCATTAATTGGCAACATTGTTGGTGACCTCAGCAGAAAACTGAAGGTATAAAATGATCGAGAGCGTAAAAGCTGCGATTACAGAGATGATCTCTATTTTAGTGCTTTGGAGGAATGATGTGAAGAATTTTCAAGATGAGCAGCAGCAGCTGTTTAGTGGAGAAACACCATGAAAGTCAGCCAGCTTACTGCACTGGGTCAGACCAAAGAACCATCCAGCCAAAAGGCTTGTTCCCAGAAGGTGCCCTCAAGAGAATGCAAGAACAGAGGAAATATGTGCAGTTATTTCTAGGGAATATTTCTTCCACCTCTGCTGGCTTCTGACATAGGTGCTTCCCGAACAAGTTTGTTATATAGACTAACATATTCATTCTCTGTTTTTATGCTACTGTCTTTTACTTCTAATCAATAGCCCTGCTTCTTATGTGAAAATGCCAAGTGAACCACTGTTTCTTAACCTCTTTCTCTGTTATTTATTTTTTTACATATCTCAGTCATACAATTTCCTCAGCAGTTTCTTTTCCAGACAGATGAATCTTTGTTAACCTAATTGTAAAAAGCAATTCTGTTCAACATCTAAATTTCAAGATCTAAATTTTGAGTTGTAATCACCAGTTCATATCCTATTACAGTGTGGGAAAAGTTAATATTGTTTTTCTTCATGTGCGTTGCTATACATTTATTTACTATATTTTTAGCAGTTCTTTTATCTCTCATTCAGTATAATGAGCTTCTTCCGCAGCTCTTTCTCTTGTTTTTTTACTTGCTTCCTCCTCAGTTTCTTGTTTTTAACCATGTGTTTTGAAGAATTGAATTATTAGTAGATTTTAGGTTAAATAGCACAAAATGAGCTGCTGCTCCTATGATAGTATTTTGTTTCTATGCAATGGTCTTATGGACATATGAATTCCCTGTTTTGTCCTTAAGAAGATGAAGAGAGGTAATTCCAGCTTTATGCTCTACCATAAACGAGTTAGTAGAATATGACTTCATAAGAAATACATATTTGGAATTTTGACTAGTTTGACCCCTTCAAACCCTTTTGCTGTTCTTGGCTATTAATTTCAGATCATGCAGTAGGGTTTCTGCAGATATAAGTAGTTTGGAACTGTGGGAAAAAAAATTACTCCTTCTAGTTTATTTCTCAAATATCAAGTCTTTGAAATTGTCTGGGGAAGACCCATTTGCTTTAGGAGTTTGCAGCAGTTTTAACAGTTTAGCATTTTGACATGAATATTTCTATGCTGCGGTTTCATAGCTTTGGGGTTGATAGATTTTTGACCAAGTGATGTTGGCCAATTTTCCCCTACAATTCATTAACCTAATGAATAGCTGAATGAAATTCTAACTTTTACTTACATTGAGATACTTTTTCTTATGCTGATACCCTGCTGAAGCATTTGATTGAAGTGTAAGGGACTCAAATGGAAACGTTAAATTGTGTATGTGACCTACTTTTTTTTTTTTTTTTTGCTGTGAAATACTCTTAAATTACCTAGAATATTACAGAATATTTATCATGTTGTTCAATAACCTGATAAAAGAAGTGCAACTAATAGTTCATAAGAAAAAATTTTTATGTTTAAATTGTCTAGATGTTTTCTGCATCTTGAGAGCTTAGAGGGTGGGAACAATAGATTATGTTGTTGCAGGAATTTTTATGTTCCTCTATTTTTTCATTCTTGGCTTTAAATTCAGTGATCATAATCAAGTATTTATATTTGACTGCAATAAGCTACTTTCTGTTTTATTCCTAGACATTTTGGTTTCCAGGCAGACAGTTAGATTATGTTGATCCTTTTCAACTTCAGATTGCATAGAGTTCTGTCAATTGTTTTAGTTTGTGCAGAATTCTGTAATATGTGTCAGATTCTTCACTGTGATACTAACAAATTTATTCTAGATTTTAAAGACACCTTAGATTTTTGTGTCTAATTTTATAAAACAAAATTAGTCTGTTCACTTGATTATGAAATACTTGTACTGCAAAAACACCAGGAGATCTCAATCAAATGAGAGCAGTACGGTTCTAGGGATAGCAAATGCTCTAAATGAAGCTCCTGTCCCCAAAAAGATTGCTGTCTACATTTCTTAGTGTTACCAACTCCAGCAATTTCATTACAAATTTTCCTTTTACTAGGAAATTGTACTTCAGTCATTAAGTCTCAGACATCCTGTTAGAATGTGCCACTCACTATTTTGATTTATTTAAAGAAGTAAATAGAAAGACCAGCTCTTGTTGACTGTAAGAAGGAGCTTTAGGGGGGAAAAATAATCCTCTAATAATGCTCTAATTCCTTATGAGCAAGAAGAAGAAATAGTCAATTCCCAGAATACTTTTTATTTTGTGTAAGTTTTATAGCTTTTGAACACCTGGGCAGAACAGAACTGAATTTGGGTCATTCTGTGGTTTCTTTGCTTTCATAAATACTACTCAGTGCTTATTTACAGCTTATGTAAAAATAACTAACTTTCAACTCTGTTCTCTACTGGAAAGTTCTCTGCACAGTGCAGGATAAAAAATTTTAGATCAGAAACAGCACAAATGCATAACTTTGACCTAAATACATATGTCTGTAAATCTTTCTCAGCCACCTTTGTGTAAATTTTACTGGTATCTTTATAAAAGAGTGAAATGCGCAACTCTTGCCTTTCTAGTAGAGGCATTTGAAGAGAGACTTCAAAGATAAAATTTCAAAACTCATCCATCTATAGTATGATAACACAGGAATTAGAATTTTAAGTCTACTCTTAAATTAGAATTTAAATCTACTCTTCAATGATATAATAGCTAAAAGTCACAGTACACAAATACATTTTCTAGTGTATTGTTGAATTAGGATACTATTATGTCCTTTTCTCTGATGATAGAAGCATGCAGAAGAGTTATACAGAATAAATTAATTTAAACTACAAGTGTATATTATGTTTCATTTAGAAAAAAATCATGGCATTTATTACTGAAAACTTTCCTTTCTAGTATCAGTTATTAATATTAACAAAAATTTAGATATCTTTAATGTTAAAGTAATACTGAAATTGCATCAAGAGCAAAATATCAAGATGGGTAGCATATGGGTTTTCATTTCTCTACCCCATCCTGAGTTTCCTGTATACTTTTATTGTGATGATTATTCACTTCTGAGACAAACAGAGCCAGAGATGCATATTCATGGGTTTTTACTATATTGTCTTATAAGCTCTCCTACTGTTTCTCATTTGTTCTGCACAGGCTCCATCATCACCTTCTTCACCCATAGCTAATGAACCAAAATACGAGAAGCGCTGGCTAGACACCTTGTCAGTTCCTCTGTCGATGGCTCGAATCTCCAGGTACAAAACCGGAACAGATAAATTAAGGTTTGTAATCTAAAAGGGGAGGCACTGGGTTAGTTAGCTGTACATAGTGTTTTGATGTGGATTGTTGGCTTTACAAGAATTGAGTGGAGATATGAAATTCTTCTTATTAAAAGCTATGCAGTTCATCTTCTACTGAGATTAATGGTATTCATGGTGATTACCAAAGATAAGGTAAAGCTCCCACAAACATGTTTCTATAATCTGTTGTATTTTAGGAATTCAGTTAGCATCAGCAGCCAGTACAAAGGTTAATCCCGCTGTTATGTGAATGAATTTTGAAGCTACTACATTTCCTTCTGTATCGCTTATAGGATACTTCTATGTTCCAGAATTCTAATATTGTCAATTAACTCTCCTTTTTCATTATAAATGATAACACAGTGCATAAATATCATGCCTGTGCTATCATGTCATATAGATATGCTTGTATCAGTGTCATTTAGAAACTCATATTGACAAGATTTTGGCAAAGTATGTGGTACAAAATATTATATTTTTGATCATAGAATTTTTTGCATCTCAGAGACATAACTAATGGTTCATAAAGTAACTGTGGAATAGGATGTCAGAGGCTATTTTACTGGGCTTCAGGAAATATGAAAGCAAAAGTGAAGTTTAATAAAGCTTCAATGAATAATATGCTTGAGAAAGTTTAACACATTGCAGCATACATAAGCTTTTTCTGCAAACCGTTCTGTGGTACAATTGTCTCAAATATACCAGTAGTTGTAGGCCAAGCAGTCCACAGCAGTCCAGTTATTTTCCTTCAATACATATTAGTGAGATAATTGGAGTCTCTATTGAAGAATCAATATACAGGTCACCTGCTATGAGGAGGTACCAGAAATTCATGTGAATACCTATCTTGATCTGTGCCAGATTTTTTACCTGCTTCCTAAAAATGACCTGAAAAGCATTATTTTTCTAGTGGGACAGATATGCTGCTTTAACTTTTACAGCAATTCATCTTCTAAGGCAGTTGGCAGCTTCTGTCCCAGACTTTGTGCTAAAGCATCTCAGGTGAATAATAATAAATTGTCCAGAAAAGTTTTAGCCTCTTCCACAGACTTTGTTTGAACTCTTAATTCTCTTTTATTTATTGTCTCGTCACTTCCTCCACCACTTTCTTCCTCCCTGACAAGTTCATGCTGTCCAGTCTTGTCCAATCTATCACAGACCTCCAACCATTCAAGTCTTAGACATTCAGTGAATTAAGTAAACAAATCTCAGTGTTCACATTTAGGTATCAACTTATCATCAGTATTCTAGAATCCAAAGGATAAGTGGAAGAGGATGGAACATGTAAACCTCTGACTTCAATTACCACCCTGATAGTTTGAAGCACTTTCATTCCTGTGCTGTGCACTTTACACATTAGATGCAGAAATCCCAAGGGATTCCAGTTCCCAAAAGAGTAGCACGTGCATTTTGAGAATACTTTGAAATAAAACACCTTCAGATATTTTACTGGATCTGGCTGAGATGGAGCTTATCTTCTTTATAGTAGTCCATATTGTGCTGTGTTTTGATTTGTGACTAGAGCATTATTAATAGCACACCAGTACAGAGGTTGCTGGCCAGGGCTTGCACACCATCAAGACTTTCTCTTTTTCTTGGTCTACTCCTACACAATAAATAGGCCCAGGGTAGGCAAGAAGTTGAGAGGTGGNATTTATTACTGAAAACTCTTTCCTTTCTAGTATCAGTTATTAATATTAACAAAAATTTAGATATCTTTAATGTTAAAGTAATACTGAAATTGCATCAAGAGCAAAGATGGGTAGCATATGGGTTTTCATTTCTCTACCCCATCCTGAGTTTCCTGTATACTTTTATTGTGATGATTATTCACTTCTGAGACAAACAGAGCCAGAGATGCATATTCATGGGTTTTCACTATATTGTCTTATAAGCNATGCTTGTATCAGTGTCATTTAGAAACTCATATTGACAAGATTTTGGCAAAGTATGTGGTACAAAATATTATATTTTTGATCATAGAATTTTTTGCATCTCAGAGACATAACTAATGGTTCATAAAGTAACTGTGGAATAGGATTTCAGAGGCTATTTTACTGGGCTTCAGGAAATATGAAAGCAAAAGTGAAGTTTAATAAAGCTTCAATGAATAATATGCTTGAGAAAGTTTAACACATTGCAGCATACATAAGCTTTTTCTGCAAACCGTTCTGTGGTACAATTGTCTCAAATATACCAGTAGTTGTAGGCCAAGCAGTCCACAGCAGTCCAGTTATTTTCCTTCAATACATATTAGTGAGATAATTGGAGTCTCTATTGAAGAATCAATATACAGGTCACCTGCTATGAGGAGGTACCAGAAATTCATGTGAATACCTATCTTGATCTGTGCCAGATTTTTTACCTGCTTCCTAAAAATGACCTGAAAAGCATTATTTTTCTAGTGGGACAGATATGCTGCTTTAACTTTTACAGCAATTCATCTTCTAAGGCAGTTGGCAGCTTCTGTCCCAGACTTTGTGCTAAAGCATCTCAGGTGAATAATAATAAATTGTCCAGAAAAGTTTTAGCCTCTTCCACAGACTTTGTTTGAACTCTTAATTCTCTTTTATTTATTGTCTCGTCACTTCCTCCACCACTTTCTTCCTCCCTGACAAGTTCATGCTGTCCAGTCTTGTCCAATCTATCACAGACCTCCAACCATTCAAGTCTTAGACATTCAGTGAATTAAGTAAACAAATCTCAGTGTTCACATTTAGGTATCAACTTATCATCAGTATTCTAGAATCCAAAGGATAAGTGGAAGAGGATGGAACATGTAAACCTCTGACTTCAATTACCACCCTGATAGTTTGAAGCACTTTCATTCCTGTGCTGTGCACTTTACACATTAGATGCAGAAATCCCAAGGGATTCCAGTTCCCAAAAGAGTAGCACGTGCATTTTGAGAATACTTTGAAATAAAACACCTTCAGATATTTTACTGGATCTGGCTGAGATGGAGCTTATCTTCTTTATAGTAGTCCATATTGTGCTGTGTTTTGATTTGTGACTAGAGCATTATTAATAGCACACCAGTACAGAGGTTGCTGGCCAGGGCTTGCACACCATCAAGACTTTCTCTTTTTCTTGGTCTACTCCTACACAATAAATAGGCCCAGGGTAGGCAAGAAGTTGAGAGGTGGTTGTTTTGTTGTTGGATTTTTGTTGGATTTTTTTCCCTCTTCTGTTTGCGTATTAAACTACCTTTAGTTCAGGTCATGAGATTTTTTTGTTCTTCACATTCTCTCTTCTGTGCCTCTGGAGAGGGCTGGATGAGTGAATGGCATGGATGCTTGGCTGCTGGCCCAAGATCAACCCATCACAGATATTTTTCGTGTAAGAGGAACTTAGTGCTTTCAGTTTTAATCTTTTGGAGAGACATATTCTCTTGTGATGAATCTCACTCCCATATGTATTTAGTATATATTCCACTCTTTAATTACTAATGAGTTTTTATTATTGTTGTATACACTCTGAAGGAATATGAGATAATTCAATAAAGACTACTACTGTCCCACACTTTACTTCTAAAGTAAGTGCTCTTTGCTTGTTTTGCTGAACCAAGAAAAACAGCTATATGAGTATTAAAGGGATATTGCCTTGAGGTTAACTGTGGATGAGGTGTTTCCCATATTCTTACTAAAGGTGGGGGTTTTTTTTTGCCTGAGGGACACCAGACTGCTCTTACCATATACTGTGAAATGCATGTATACATTTTTACTATTATCCAACTTGTATCCTTTTTTTTGCATTTTTCCATGTTCATATATGCATAGGGTCCAACATTTGTCTTCTGTAATTACTCTCTAAAATCAAATATCTAATTTGCATTAAATAAAACTTCTGATCAGTCTGGATAAAAATCCCGCTTTCAACCGTATCTACACATCTCTGTTCCCTTTTACATTGCAGCCATCAGTCTAAAGCCACTGGAGTGAGCCCAAATTCATTCCCCTGAATGGAACACAGATCCTTCTGACAAATTTCCTATTTTTGCCATACCCTGAATATTTATTTGCAGCCTATTTGTATACATGGGTTGACAGCATGCCTGTTTTTCCTGTACTTCATGGGTCCATGAGTCTGTCATACTTGTAACTTTTTGTCTCCTGCATGTCCTTTATCATAACTGTGTATTGTTGCAATGCTTCATTATGCTTTATGCACTAACTTGATCTTGCAAAGGTGCTCTGGCATCAGAGCAGCCAGGTTACTTTTTAAGTTAGTGTTGTTGAAGTATTGAACTATAATCTATAGTGTCACCTACACAGCTGTGTGCCTTCTCCTCAGCTAGATGGGCTGTATGAAGGGTCTTTTTCCCTACTTCCTATCTGAATTAAATTCAGAGAGGTCTGTACAATTCTTTCAAAAATTACCTATAGTCCATTGGCTTTTGACATAACTTTTTAAATATGCAAAACATTATAGCTTTTGGAAGGTTATTAAAGATCGTCTATCCACCACAGGAAATGCACACTCTGCTTTCTTCAATCCTTCATTTCCCTGACAAAAAACCATCTTTTTCACCTGTGGAATTCTTGCAGTTGGCCATGGCAGAATTTACCATACTTTTGTTAGTATACTCTGATTTTTAAAAAATATATAGTATTGTTTAGCCTATGTATAGTGCCTGTTAATTCAACTACTCTTGTTGTTCTGATGTGGTAAACTGCCATCTGCCAGTGTGGATATTTCCTCTGACCTGATTCATGTTACTTCTACCTGATATTCAAGATTGTTTAATATTTTCAGCATTATTTTTCTGGCAATGTAACACATATAACATTAGAACAAGAAAAACTTTCTCTTATAAGGTTAGGTAGAGTCAGGTATTTACTAGAGGCCCTCTTTTTGCTGCCTTTATTTTAAAAAAAGACAAAACATTACAGAGTATGGCATGTTAGCACTTCGCTCAAAATTAATTTTTTTTAGAAATGCCTTACATAGATAGAGTTGTCTGTTAGAGTATAATATACTTTTTAGTGTGCCTTAGATCAAATCTGGTCTAATCTAATCAGATTAGTCTGTATTATTTCCTTTGTGGTTAAAATGTGCAGTTTAAATTCTTCTGTACTTCAGTTGAGTTTCCCCATAGCTTTGCCAAAAAAAAGGCATAATTTCAGCATACTCTTGTGTCATGAGATGGCCAAGATCAAATTTATCTGTTTGATTCTTATCTGTTGTTCATGTGAAGAGAAAGGCAACTTGCCTTTGGCTTTTCATTTCACTTGACTTTTTATTGTATTTTTCACAGGGAGTCTTTAGACTGTGACTTAATTACACAAGAATATTTTTTTCATACATTTTAAATTCTGCTGATGCTGTTTGTATTAACAGAAACAAGAGAGAATGGGATAGATATTTTCCTTCAATATAAAGGAATGGCTGAAAATACTGCACATTGGGCATGTGAAATATGTTTCTCAATACCACAAAACAAAAGCAAAAAAATTTCCTCAGAATATTTTAAAGGAAAGATAAGAAACATAGTAGATGTCATTCCTGTTCTCAGTGGAAGATTAAACATTGTACTAACTACTGAAATCACCTTGAATTAGTGTATTTCACATTGTTGATATGATTGGAGTCTATCTGAAGGTATTTATATATGCAGCATGCTAATTAGTCTTTTTGATTACTTAGCAATTCAATAACTTTTTTAGTTGTTTGCCTTTATTATATAGCACTATTGCTTCTATTATTCTAGACTTCTCAGCCATCCATCAATGTAATTTTCCTCTGTAAGTAGTAAGGTAATATAAATGCAGTGAGAATGGTACTGCTGTGAATACTCTAATTGCTAGTTGGCAACAGAAACATTTTTTGACTGTTGAGGAGTGAACTGGTCAATAAATGTGATGTAAGTTTAACAGAGAAATAATATTAGTAAGTTTTTCTCACCCAAAGGAATTTGTGGTTCATGTCATAGTTTGGGGTGTTTTGTTTTTTTTTTTAAGATACAAAAGTAAAGATGGGTTGTGTTTTAGAAGGTGGAGAATCTTATTCATGCACTGTAGTCTTTCATTTTTGTTATGAAATTGTTATTTGGGGAAATGCAGATAACTATTTTTAGTTCTTACAGCTGATACTGGTAGTAATGTATAATAATTTTTATACAGTGTATTGACAGAAGCTTTGAGTAAAGGTATAGTATCTATAACATCTTGAACATTATGAGTTTAGAGACTGAAGAAAAAAAGGCTTATTTAGAATATGGAAGACTGAAATTGTGAGAGGAATGAAAGTAATTCAGGCCCAGAAGCTATGAGCCCATGTATCTATGATACCAATTACAAAAAAACCTAATTAGATTTAGGTGTTATTTTCTATTTCTTGGTATTCCGACCATTGCAATTACTCCAAAGTATTGTGTATTTTAAATTTTTTTAATGCATTCACTGGTTTCTTAACAGATTCTTTCTGAAGAATAGTAGTTTCCATTTATCATTACAGTAAATTAACAAAATGCTTTTAATTAGATAAATAAATTGAAAACTAAGAAATTGAATGAACTGTTTTGAAAAACAACTAGAATTAAGTACAATCTCACTGAGTTACAAAACCTGAATGAACTTTCTCACAGTTTTCTGACATATCAGTTAGAAAATAGGTGTAGAAGCATAAATGTCTGTGTTACTTCAGTTATCTTATGTGGTTGCTGTAAGTGTATCAAAATAAAAGTTACAATACCAGAAGCAAAATATTCCCCCAAAAACCACAAACATAAAATGCAATCCAAGTTTATGTTTAAGCTTCTGAGCTATGTAGTTTCTGTTAATAGTCCTGTTATATGTGCACATTTAAACATTTTGTAAGATACAAGGTTCTGTGACATTTACAATACAAAATACCATTACTTCTAATGTGACATTTCAAAGAGATTAAGTAATTCAGATCCTGCTTTTTGGAGAATTTCCACTCAGTTCTACCCACAGATCTTAAAACTTCAGTTTAAGTAGACATTCTAGCAAGAGGGCCATGTAGTACTGTAAACAAGCCACAAGAAAATGTTGTAACAAAAGCAATAAAAACTCAAATGTCAAAAAATCATGCAAACAGGAGAGAATACTAATTCAAAACCTGGGAAAATGCAAAGCTGATCAAATCCATCTGTCTGTATCAGCATGGTAATAAAGATTAAAAAGTTGCTGTCAAGCCTATATCTAGATTTTTGTAGAAATATTTATATAATAGAATACCTCTGTAAGTCTAAGAGAGATGGTTTCACATGCCACAGATACTAAAAAGTATGAAAATATGCTTTGCTGGAATTTTTAGCCCTCAGTAAAGTAAAAATTCAGCTTTTCCCATTTCAGCTGGCACTGAAAATACTTTTTATCTTAGAGAAGTCTTTGAATTTAACACCTCTATAGTAGCAAACTGCTTGTGTGGAAAAATTTCCTTACTAATATTAATTATAGTATTTGTTTAAAGGTGTCAATTTCAAGAAGAGAACCTAAAGTCTGCCAATGCTCATCTGTTGTTCTGACTGCCACGCTCACAAAGATAGTGTTTATTTTATCACAAGAAATGAATGCCATAAACTCCAGAAAAGACCAGGAATGCAGGTCTATTCATCATTTCACTGTGAAAGTGAGCTAGAAAGACACTGAGTATGGAAAACGGTGCCTCATGCTCCTCAGCAGAAATGCTTGAAGGAAACAACAGATAGGGAGACAAATCTCAAAGTAAGAAATGTGATAGCAGTACAACAGAAATTTCTAGTATTTAGGAAATGCAAATATTCAGTTCTTGTTCTAGTTGCAGTAGTCAGTGGCATAACTGCAGTAATAAAAGATGTAGCAATTTCCTCAGTCTGTGTTTTAAAATCATCTTAGGGCCTCAGGGAAAAAAAAATACAGACCAACAAAGAAAAGAAAAACCCTACAACAACTTTATAGCATCTTGAAACCTTTTGAACTTACTATTTGGTATTAAATGGAAAGCTCCTCCTTGGCAGCTAACAGGAATAGGTGCTTTGTTGTGTCTCTTTTTCTTTTCTCTCTTTTGAGGAAATGGCAGAGAGAAATGCATGTCATTTAAGACTATAGGATTTATTTTCTCATGAATTCTAGTGCCATCTTGGTGATTGCTTTGATTGTTTCACTTAAAACAAAAGCCTCAGGATTTATTTTGTTAAGCTTTTATTTTTAGTTTGGATATCTGTTTTTACTTGTAGCCTTCTGTACACTATACTTTTCAGAACACAGTGTGGTACATGGAACAGTATCAATATATTATGGGATCTTCAGAGAGAAACGTTTGTAACTGAAAGCAAGAAATAATCATGGTAAAGTTGACTAAGATTCAGGGCAAAAACACTGTGTTACTAGCATAGACTCCATGACTGGCATATGTAAACTTTGAGAAGCACTGGCTGTTTTTTAGCCTATGTCATTTACACTGAACTGCTTTCTGGTAAAACCACTTTCCTGCCAAGTCAGCACAGTGGGGACAGCAGTGCCCCAAGGGTCTCAGTCTCATGTGCCTGGTAATGTGACCACCACTGGCACATCAGAAGCCTTGAACCAGCCTGAGTCCTGGGAAAAGAATGTCATGGTGTCAGTGTGCTGAAGCAAGGAACAAGCTCTGCAGGCAGGGCTTGGGGATCCTGACAGTCTCCCCAGTGAGCAGGAGTCAGCTGAGCACAGGCTCAGTGGTGAAGTCCCATATAAGGGGCTGCATTAGCAATGACACAGTCAAGAAGTTAAGGTAAATGGTTGTTCCCATCTATTCTCTTCTGCTTGCATTCCTGAGGCCACACCTGAGGTAGCTCCCTCTGTGTCCAGTTTTGGTCTTCCTGTGGAAAAGATTTGTATTTTAAGAAAGTTAGTGAGGAGAGTGGACTAGAGGACTTGCAGGATCCCTCACACCCTATTTGATTCTGTGCAAATATCGTGTTAGTGAAGTGTTAGATCTCTAGATGGATATTGAATATTATTAACTGTTTGTAATTGACCACCATATTTTAAAAAAGATAAAGGACAGCGGGAGTTTTAGTGTAATCTATACTATCACTAGCGCCGTGTTTCAAATTATAAAATATTCAGTAGTTTTTATAATAAAAGCTGTTTTTTTTAAAATTTTGATTGCCTGTTTTGGTTGCATCGGTTGTTAACCAAGGAGTTCCCTTCTGTGATCTTTCATCAGCCACTTACATAACTTTGTGCCACTGGGATAAGGCATGCAGGTCTTTGTGTGTCTGCAGAAGCTGAGTTAGTATCTAGACACCCTGTGGCTCCATGGAGAGCACATACTGTTTGGCTCTCTTGAACACTCTGGACAGTCCTCTGTGTAAGGATCCTAGCATCTTAGCTTTGATATTTGAATGGGATATCTAAGCTGGGCATTGTGAATGGCTTGTCCTCACAGCATGAAATTAAGTCTGTTTCCAGGCACTAATGTGTATAAATGCTTAAGGGCTGACAGATTCTCACTGTCTCGGTGGGATGTTGAAGAGATCATACCATAAGTCATTTCATTACAGCTCTGTTGGGATCTTTGTCAGAACCTTAGGTAAAAAGAACAATATGCTTGGGAGGTGGTTATTTTACTCAGTTTACTTGAAGGCAATAAAAAGATTTTTTTTCTAATCCTTTCTTTCTGAAGAGGTGAAAGAGATTACTGAAATAAAAGTGACACAGAATTGTGCCATTGCCATCGACTTTTAGTAGTTTCCATGATTATTCAATCATGAAAGGAAAATGGACAGTCGGCTGACACATATCTAAGTCTTCAGACCAAGCATGTTAATTTTTGCAAACAGCAGATATAATGCTTTACAACTCCTTTAAAAGCAAAGCATCTCACATGTATCTATTCAGATACATTGTCTTATTTATTTTGTGTATGATGGGTAGTTTATATTACCTTTTCTAGCAATTATATAGAGTTCAGTATTCATGTTCACCATCAAACTCCTTACAAATGACAAAGGTTAGGTTAATAACTTTTTCACTAAGTCAGGAATGAGTAACTGCCCATTAACTTCTATATGTCATTTTGAATGTTGACATACATCATCAATTAAGCAGTAGAGAACTTCACCTTAGATCCGAGAACCCAGCAACTTCATAGAGCAGTATTCTGATTCAGTCGTTGGCTTTCTTCTAGGTTGGTACCAGAAATTAAGCAATATAGCATATAAGTATAAATATCTAATTTACAAATCTAGAAGGTATTGGTGATATTCTCCATATTGTACACAAACCAAACATATGCACAATCATTGAGATAATTATAATTGTCTTTCACAATAGTATATAGCTGAAATCTAATTCTCCTGGCAATCACAGGCATTTAAATAGTCTGGTTATCTTTCTGAAGTTTAGTTACTGTAACTATGGTGTGTCACTTTTTTAAAATTTAGACCAGTGTAATTCCATGCCACTACATAATGAGTTTTTGTTGTTCCTACTGGAAAATTTTAAGAGTTAAAAAAGCATATCCCACCAACATTCTGATGCAGGGGATTTCAGAGGTATATACGCAGTGCCTAACTTACTGCAGAGAGTGAGGAAAGGAAAGCACTGGCATTTGCAGAATAAAGTTGCTATAAACACATAAAAGTTGCATTGAAAGTTAATAAAAAGCAATTGCACATTAGCCTGTGCCAATGCTGTTTTAAGAAGACTATTTATGGAAAATTTTTGAAGAAACTTCTAAGAACATTTTTCAAATTCCTATTACATAAAAGTGCTTGAAGTAAGCATTGCTTTGAATGCTACATAAAAAAAGTTTAGGAATCCAAGAAATGAAAGCTAGGGAAGACAGTGCTTTGAATTTTCATACATTCCTAGTAAATAAAGCCAAAATGCAATAAATAAAATTGACATTTTGGTTTAAAAAAACACTTTTTTTTTTTTAAAAAAAGACACAATGCATATTTCTTGAATACACTACCTTAAGTTCAGTAATTATGAACATAATAAGTATACCCAGGGGAAGTAAATGATCACCAACACATGTATATATTGGTACAGAGAAAGTACTTTTTGTATCTGTTGCTCTTGGTACTGCCCTGTTATCCTTGGTTTTGTTGCCTTTCTATTGATTGGTAAATTAAGCATTCAAAAACTTGTCAGAAGGCATAAAAATCACTTGAACACTGATAAATATTGGGCAGTTTCAGAAAACTGACATATCTTCCTTTACGGATATATTTCTTCTTACTGCAGATCTAATGCATTTGAAGTGCTGGCACTCGATGGAGTTAGTACTGGGATACTTCAGTTTTATACAGCCCAGGAGAGTGCTGACTGGCTGAGAGCAATGTCAACTAACATCAGTGATTTGACACTTCAAAATGTATGTTACTTTCTGCATATTTTCTTCTTTATACTATTGTAAAATTATTTCTAGTTTTCAAAGGGTAAAAAACAATTCACCTTTAAGTACAGTATATAAAATGCATGTGTATGGGGAGGAAAAGGAGAAAGGAAAAAGCAGGGAGAGAGATTGCCTGATCAAAAGTATCACGACATTTTCAAGGCTTGCAGTGTTAGCATAGAACAGAAATCAGTAGAAAATCAGATTACATTTACAATTTTAAAGATTTTTAGGGCAAAATATGTATCCATACTGGTCATTTCACAGAGCTTTAGATGTGACTAAATATTTCATTTTTACATTTTTGTAGTTAAACTGTGCTTGAAATTAGCATTTGTTGATTTTGAAACAAGCATGTGAAAATTCTCTAGCTAGTGAAGTATGATATACTGAGGCTTTCTGGAGACAGTAATTTTACATCTCTAAGTTGTCTGAGAGTTGATTTACTTAAGGTGACATTATTCCATCTCACTTCCTAGAAGTATAAAGATGTTTATGCTATTTTAAGTTAGTCCTGTAAATTAATAAGTAACAATTGCCTTTGCAAGCAGAAGTATTAACTAATCCCCAGAGAAACAGAAAATTACTATTTGGACAGCACATTTATTATTCCAACAAAGAGCAGCTAAAAATATTGATAATTATGGAAACAACCATGAAGTTAAATAGGGAACTCAATAATGTACAATTTTGAAAATGTATTTGCCTTTAAGAAATGATAAAATTCAGTGATGAAAATACAATAGCACAGCTGTCCCCAAAAGAATTCTGTGCAGATTTTAATCTTTTCTTTCTCTACACTTCTTTCATAAATTATGATTTAGTAGCCTGACTTTTATTTGTGATTTTTACTGTGAATGAACTGTTGCTTAGGATTCCAGATTATATTGTGTAGAATTTGTATTAGATTTCAACATAAATCTTTTAAGTCTGTTGGTTAAAACAGACTTAAAATTTAATTTGTTTTCCTAGTCTTCAAAAGCTACGTGAATCACATTTGGTCATAATAGTTCATTTATTCCACTAATTCTTTTAAAATATTCAATTGCTTAAGCAATCTATTTGTCAGAATCAGACATTTTTGCTTATGACACATTCTTTTTAAATAGTATTTAGTGACTCACATAATGTACAGGGTATTATTATGTAATAATTCTAAGAAAGTGTATGGTAATATTTCTAGAGCAATTCCAATTCACAGTTACTAAGCCTTTTTTTTTTTTTTCCTAGAGAAATTCACTGAATAAAAGCCACTCCAAGGATATAAGGGAATAAGAATAAAAATAAATGCAGGCAGCTTTTGTTAGTCACAGGGTGCTATTCTGTTTTTTTCCAAAGGACTATGTGCAGTAGCTATGTGTCCTGACACAGTATCTTCACTGTGCTGCGACCTGTCAGCAGCAATATTTTATTATAAACTGACTACTTTCTTGGTCTTCTCCACTATCTATTAATAGTGAATTCTGTCAACAAAGTAGTCCATCTGGTGTTCATAGAACTGGCTGCTCTCAGGAAGGGCCTGAGAAACAGCAGTCATGATGAATGTCCATGTTTTGTGTTCTTAGTGAGTCACAAAGTAAACTCTATGCAGCTCATATGAGAAGCATGTAAACTTTTTTGTTTGGACAGTAGCTTTATCAGTTTTGTCAGGTGTGCAGCCTGTGGTACAACTGGAAAAGTCTGGCCAGAGCATTTATTTAATTGTTGATCATCAGAAGGGGAGATGCAGTAGTAAGTGAGAATCCCTTTTGTTGCAAACTGTTTTTAAGACGAGGATTGAGAGGCTGGAGTACAGCAGAAGGCTGGACAACTCTGCCTCTGGGCAGCCAGAAAACACAGACCACTGTCCACAGAGCTTAAGACAGGACCTTTGAATCAGGCTTCTTGGAAGTCCATTTGGAATCCTTTTTTGTTACCTTAGTCTTATAATTTCAGAAAATTATTCTTTTCTTATCATACCTCTGACGCTGACATTGGGGAATGAATCTTTAATTCCTTCAGAGCTTTTTCCCATTTCTGCACTTCTCCACTTCTGTAGAGTGTCTCCCCATTTTCCAGGACCAAAGACAATCACTGCTCATTCAGAAATTGTTTCAGAGGGTTCCTTATCTTGTTATGGGTTATTTGCATGAGCACTTGCTGACTCGAAGTTCAGTTGCTTCTCCAAATAGTTAAACTGTTGATTTCCTATTCTGAGCCACACCATCATCTCAGTATGGAAATTAATTACTAGATACATGGTCACAATGGACTTTTTTGGTAACATTGTTGGCATAATGTCAACATCATTACCTGAGCTATTATTAGGTTTTTAAGCAATACTTACCATTATTCATGTTTTACTTCCACACATTTTTACATTTTGTTTTGCTGGTACTTGTTTCATGACTTTAGCAACTTTTCTCACACCTTAGTCATTCTTACTTAAGCTTTGCCTATTTGTGTTACACTTATATACTTTTTTTGTCCTACATATTTGCATGAAATTTTGAATTATTTCTTTTAGAATTTTAGTTCTTAAAGGGCTCCTAGTAAGGATTAATTGTTTTTGTACAGTGCACCAAATCTTTCCTGTATCACTTTACCCTAATATACTTCATTTTTTTATTTTACCCTAATAAAGTCATGTTCTGCAGCTCTTTGTCAGATCTCCTGCTGATGCCACGAGACAGTCCTAGTGTAGGTAGTGCAAAAATAGCTCTGCCACAATGTGACACTTGTGCTAATGTCAGACTACTCTTTTGAAGTACTACTGAAACATCTAACTTCTATACAAAGGCAAGCTCTCTGGGGATCAGATGTATAGGAGGAGTCATCTTTCAACAGTGGAGATGTGAGAAGTTATCACTGCATAGGAGTGCTGCCCCTGTACATATTTAGAGAATGTTACTTGGTAGATGAGAAACCATGATTCTGGTACCAGCCTGGACTTAATTCTTAGATGACAGAGGAGCACAGGGAATGCTGCAATGTGGAGAAAAATGTAAGGGTGTCTTTGCAGCCCTCATTGCTGATACATGCTTTGTATGCTTAGCTCAGAAAATCTCCTAGTCACAGTCAGCTTTACAAGCAACATGCATTTACTTTTATTTCTGAGGATCCTTGCCCCAAATTATTCATCTCTCTGTATGTATTCTGTTTTTTCACGTACTTTTCTACCAGCATGAAACTACTCTATCATTTTCCTTTGTGATTCAATCCTCATTTTCAATGTTCTCAAAGCTTTTTACATTTATCCTTGGCAGAAATAAATACAGGTGAATCAGCACCTCAGATTTATTTCTTTGTACACCTCTTTTCTTGCAGAAGGAGGTGCAATTCAAGAAACTGAGGGAAGAGCAGTAACAGAAACTGGCAATGAATCTTCCATGATGAAACAAGAAGCACAGGAAACAAGTTAATCTGCCTGTGCTTCTCACTGCTCCTGTTCTTAATTTCTTCAGCTAAAGGGTTCTTTGTAGGCTGAAGTGACAGTGCTGTAATAGCTATGATTTTTTAGGAGAAAGGTCTTTGATATAATTTATATTTCTCTCTCTGTTTTTCACCATTTGAATTGGCAGCTATTAGATATATTCAGGTTTTCTCATGGATCTTAATTATTGTCTTTGAAATATAGCACTGAGCATAACTTTAGTCACAATCAGTTGAAGCACGTAAAGGTAATGCTGTTAGTTCATTTACATTATAGAGATTTGTTCCTTGTATATAAAACTTCCTCGAGGTTTTGTGTTTTTTCCCAGTGTGTTCTAATGGTGTTTTTAAAAAAAATCTGTAAATAAATGAGCAGGTCATTAGCAGGTCAGAGAACAAGTTATGATGCTCTTGTTCCACTTTAAACATTATTTATGATTTTTATCAATCATTTCAGCAGTTTCATTGGAGGATGGTAGAAAATTAAAATTTGATATTAAAGTAGGGTTATTCATCCAAATCACATTTATGCCCATGACAGCTTTTGTAATTGTATATGTCATAGTCTGTAAACCTTCTCTTTTTTCTCTTCCTGTAAACAAGTGTCTGGGGATATTCTGTATTGCAGTTGTGTTAAATTTCTGTTAAAATAGGGAGAGACTTATGAAATATGAGCTTTAAACATACATTAAAAAAAAGAAAGAAGATTGAGAAGGTCTTGCTTTCTTTCCACAGCAGAATGTGGGGTACATGTAGATGGAAACAAAATCCTTGTGTGTAGAAAGCAGTATACAAATTTGACTGCCTCAATGATTATACAAACAATTCTATTCCCAGGGTGCGAATGCATAATATTCCTTCACTGCTGCTTTTTGTTGTTTTAAATGCAAAATTTCCAGTTGAAAGTACCATAGTTCAAACTGTAGAGGTTGTAAAGGGAAGTCAGTAAGGATAGGACTCACATCCCCTAAATTTAGCCTAGCAGTAAGCAGCCACGTAGGATACTAATACAGCTAGGAAATAAATAGGTGCCTGTCAAGATCCTTCACTCTCACTGTTTTCTTGAAAGAGAATAAAGGTATATTATATGTGAAATAAATCCCAGCCTGGTAGGCATTTAGATTTAGGTAAATGGTTATGAATCATTTTAGTTCCTGCCCTGTATGTATCCATTTAGAACAGAGTATAGGAATTACAATTTGCTTAATAATTCCTTTTCCAAGTTGCTTGCAGTCTTTGCAGACCCAGTTCTTTTGTTTTAGTTCCCCTGCTGTGTCCAGCTCGCATTTCTATACTGCAGTGCTGAGAGCTCATGCACTGCCAGCAAGGTAAATGTATCCCATTTGTATTCCTGTCTGTCTGCACCAGCTGTGGGGACTTGTGAAGGGCATACGTGGTGCCAGGTGAAGAGTTTGTACTTCTCAGCCCCGTGACACTGGGATGCAACATGATATAGAAGCAGATCTTTTTCCTCTCCCCCCACCTACATCGGAGCTGCAGCTATCCTGCTTTGAACAGGGAATGATTTGCCTGTGAACATCTGTGGAGTCCAAAGCATTCTTCCTTATTATCCTTACCAATGGGAAGCTGAGCTGGTTATTAGGGTGCTCTTCACAATATTCCGCCCACTTGGTGCAGAAAACCTGCATGGCCAGGCATGTCTGAACCCATTTACTTGCACTGGTTTGTGCTATAGTAATCTTATTACTGAGTATGGTTTTGGACACTTGAAAGGAAATTATATTTTCTGTGTGTCTAACATGGCTTTTCTGTAGTTACTTTGTGCATGTATTTGTGTCTGAGGCACAGGAGAAAGTTGGACTTGATTATGGGCAGGATGTATCAGCATTTCTACTGACATTGAAGTATTCCAGGTGACTTTTCATTACGTCCTGCACAACTCTTCTAGCAGGATTAAGCCCACCACCAAATCAGACTGATGACTGCTTCCTTCTGGCCATTTCACCAATTTGTTTTAACCAAGTTACAGAGTGAGGTTCTTGAGTTCCAGCTGGTTTGTTACTGATGGGGCCCCATGGGCACTGAGAAGCTCAGCCACCTCCTCTCCCAGCCAGTGCTCCAGGCCAGCTTTGGCACAGTGCAGCCCTGCAGGTGTGCCGGGCTGAGGAGGGCACGCCTGTGTGCATGACCTGCCAGGAGCCTTGCTGGGCCCCCTCTGTCCAGTCAGCAGCTGAATTCCATTCCATCCTCATGGTTGCTCCCTGCCTGTGCTAAGCTGTGGGTGCCAGCCCTGCAGCCCGTGACCCGCCCCTGTTGTGGCAGTCCCTGCTCCTCCTCTAGGGTGGCCGGGAGCTGGTGGGGCACTCCAAGAGCCTGGCAGGATCTCCCAAGACACAGCCCAAGGTGACAGCTGGGCCTGGTAGATGCCCCAGCCTCCCAGCAGCTTGGCCACCTCTACCTCAGACCCTCAGTCACCCCCAGCTGGCTGACCCACCAGCACACCTGCACCATTTAATGCACAATTCAATTCCAAAGGGCTGCAAAAGTGAGCACATGAGGGAAAAGAAACCCTGATGGCCTGTGATGGGTTAGGACTGACTAGAGAGCTCCTACAGCCCTGAGCATTGCTATCACCCTCTGCCCATACAGTCACGACTCCTGTTGTCATCCTGCCCCTCCACATTGCCTTTTGTGCTGAGGTTGTTTTGTTTATGATCATAGATACTTCACTCTGTGGAGGACAATGACTTGTTACTGTCATCTGTTAGGTGCAAGTGTGTGTGTGTATAAATCCTGACACATCCTGAAGGCTGTGTCATTACCATAACACAGTCTGTTGGCCTATACAGGTGTACTGGGTCTGGCTGGGATGGAGGTAGCTTTCTTCATAGCAGCAGCTGCTGTGTTTTCTATTTGTGGCTAGAACAGCATTAATAACACACCAGTATTTTGATTGGTGCTGAACAGTGCCTGCAAGGGATGAAGGCTTTGACTTTTTCTCACTCTGACACACCCCCCCCACTTCAGCAAAGGATGGAACAAGGAATTAGGAAGGGACACGGATGGGTTAGCTGACTGAAAGTGGATGAAGGGATACACCACATCATTGTGCTCAGCAATTGAAATCACATAGTGAGGAAAGAAAGTGTGGGTTTGTCTTCCAAGATAGCTGTCGCTTAGACCCTGCTTGTGAGAGGCAGAGAGTGATTGCACTTGAATTTTTCTTGTTTCTTTCACTTAAGCATTGTTCATCCTGACTCAGATGTTTTCTTGCCTTTGCTTTTCCTATTCTCTCACCCTTCCTGCTGGCAGGAAGAAGGGAGTGAGCAGCTATGTGGGTGCTCAGCCACTGGCCAGAGTCAACCCACTGCAGCAGTCAATGGCATCACCATATTAACTGAGTTACAGCCACAGATTTGATCTTACAAATCTAGTATGCCCAAGATACGAGCAATAGCCCTGGATTTCTTCTACTTGTTTCCTATGGCAGTTGTAGTTTTCCTTGTGTGTAGTTGTAGGGTTTTGGTCTTCCATCACAAGCCTTTCATTTCTAATAAAACAAGCTTTTTGATGACAAGGTCCTTTGGAAGGACTCATCAACTCGAGAACAGTTTTCAGCTTACTCCTAGTATGTAGGGAAGTGTGGTTTTCCACTCTAATATATTTCTTTCTAAATTCTTATCTACAGTTAATAAAATTGCACTTTAAAAAATGTTGCACTTTAAAATATTTGTGTACTGTATATGTCAGTATTTGTCCACCACTCATATGTGTAAACTATGACTGCCAGAGAAAAGTCAAAATGATCAAAACTCTTCATTATCTAAACAAAGAGGAAAAACTTTGTCTTGGAGAGTAAAGTAAGAGGAAAGCCCATGCAATTTCCTCTTTAAATACATCTTATACTCTATGGTAATAATTTCACAAGGACTTAATTACAAACCTCATTTAAGAATCTGCTTAAGCAATTGTTTAACTGAGACCTAAGTGAGATGTGTACAGTACAGCATAGTATTTTCACTCAGACTGACAAAGTTAAACTCATAAATGCAAAACTTTATGAGGTATTTAAGGAAAACTGATTAAAGGCTTTTGTCTTTCAAGTCCTTGGTTTCGCAAATTCACTATAATAATAAAAATCTAGTATTTAAGCACAGAATGATAAAATTTCTTACAAATATAATTCGGAAGTATTAATATAGTATTCAATAACTAAATCAATCAATGCTAATTGCATCACAGAAACTTTTCAGCATTTTAATCACTGTGTGTTCTTACATCTCTCTTTCATAGATGAAAATGGCAAATAAATGCTGTTCTCCCTCTGACCAGGTAAGACTTTGATTATATTATCCATTTTTTTTAATTTGTGTGATTACATTGTTGGAAAATTTGTAGAGCTTATAGTCAGTTTTAAAACTGACTAGTGGATGGGCTGCAAGATCGGTGATGGGAGAGCAAAGTCCCTCCCACTGTAAGTAAAGATCAGATTTGTGACCACTTCAGGAACCTGAACATGCTTAAGTTTATGGGACTTCATGAGATGCATCCCAAAGTCCTAAAATAATTGGTTGATGTAGTTGCCAAGCCACTCTCCGTGATGTTTGGAATGCCGTAGAAGTCAGGTGAAGCCCCTGGTGAGAAGTAGAAAGGAAACTTTGCACCCATTTTTGAAATGGATAGAAAGGAGGAACCTAGGACCTGCCAGCCGGTCAGCCTCATCCCTGTTCTTGAGAAGATCGTGGAACAGATCCTCCTAGAAGTTGTAATAAGGCACTTGAAGGACAGGAAGGACTTGGGAAACAGAAAGCCAACTGTGTCCTGGGCTGCATCAAAAGTAGAGTGGCCAGCAGGTCAGGGTAGGTGATTCTGCCCCGCTGCTCTGCTCTTGTGAGACCCCTCTACCTCTGCATCCAGCCCTGGGGCTCCCAAAATAAGGAGAAGAACCAGCTCTAACAGATCCAGAGGAGGGCCACAAGGATAATCAGAGGGATGGAACACCATTCCTATGAAGAGAGACTGGGGGAGCTGGGGCTGTTCAGCCTGGGGAAGGGAAGGCTCCAGGGTGACCTTATCGCAGCCTTTTAGTATCTAAAGGGGGCCTATAAGAATGACTGGGACACACTTTTAGCAGAACATATTGTGATAGGTACTAATTTTAAATTGAAAGAGTGTTGATTTCAGTTGGCCATAAAAAAGAAGCTTTTCTTACATCAGGGGTGGTAAAGCACTGGCAAAGGTTGCCCAGAGAGGGGGGGCATGCCTCATCCCTGGAAACATTCAAGGTCAAATTAGTGGAGCCTTGAGCAATCTGATCTAGTTGAAGATGTGCCAGCTTTTTGCACTGTGGTTGACCTCCATTACGTTTAAAGCTCCCTTCCAAACCAAACTGTTCTATAATTCTGTGGTTTAATTATTCTTTTTGCCATGGCTTTTAATTATTAACTAAACCAATATGAAAAACAGGTGATTATGAATGGCAGGGGAAAAGGTATTGGATTTGGATATCTTTTGTTGGATGAACTGTCTACTGCAAATACTTTAGTAACTATTCAAAGTTTTTTCCTTATCAGTTTGGGCACACGTAATGAGTTCAGCTGAAAAAAGGAGGACAGACTGTCCCTCGGTTTTCAAAAAATTTTGGGGACAGTCGTATGACTATATACATATCACTAGATTTCCTAAATAAACAGGCTAGTCTCCATAAACTGCCTAAATAATCAGTGTAGAAATCTATTCTGTTCCAGAGAGCTGTTCAAATGTGAAACTTGCTATCAGTGCTTTAAATCATCCTTTAGAGGAGCCACTTTTGCTATCTTGACTTGCCTCAGCCTACCATTTAAAGTGGGTGTCTAAAGTTAGGCAGTACAAATCTATCTCACTTTTCCATTCCAAGTATGAAAAGGACAATTAGGATCTTAATTTCAGAAGTTGAAAATTTGAGGTACAACTGACAGCAACAAACATTGGATTTTTCTCTGCCAAAAACTGAGAAAAAAAGAATTCATAATGAATTTGGGCAGATCAAGTTAGCAAAACTAGAAAACATAGAAATAGTAAAGGAGGAATTATGAACAACTCAGACTTTATATGTCCTGTGATAATTTGCTTTAAAAGCAAACAAAATGTGAATTCTCGGGTGTATATATATCACAAGGGTATCATATAAACTTGGCAATGATAACTGAAAGCAGAAGAAGACTGGTGCTGGCCTAGATTAATGGAGCCTGTTAGTGTCAGTTACATAATGTTTGTACAGACCTGAATAGCTCTTATTAAGGCAATTGATTTAAAACTTAAAGAAAGGATAACCTTAAGAGATTGAAGGTCACTTGAAGAACTGCCTTGAAGTAAAACTGGTGATAGCTGCAAATTTATCTTTCCTTTTGAGCGTGGCCATTCCTGAAGAATTAAACAGGTCCTTAGAGTTTCATTACTGTATTGCCTGCGGTGAGTTTTTTTCATTGCTTTTAGAGTCCAACTTAATCTTTCATAAAGGGAGAAGGTTGGATGTGGATAGGTTTTATTCAGAGTCTGTTTTTCACAGGCCATTAAAAACCTACAATTCAGGGTTATCAAGAACATAAAAAATTACTTTGTTAAACCTGGCTTTCTTCTTTGTCTTTTATATTGGCTCTGACTTATTGCAAACTGAATCTCCAGAACATAATGAATTCTGTACACATTTAAATGAAGAAAATGGGAAAGGACCAAGATATTGGTTCTTGGGTCTAAACCAGCTTTATTTATGGATCTCTTTGCCAAAAGGTGTCAAACAAACATGGTGTGATTCTTGGCCTGTGCAGGGCTGTAATTTAGACTTTGATGATCCTTGTGGATCCCTTCCAACTCAGAATATTCTATGATTCTCTGATTCTATGACTTTGCCCTGTGTCAATGACCCAAAGTTAGAGGTATTAGGCAAGGCTGTAGAAATTGTAGTTATTACTGATGTGTTTGTATTGTTAAAATAAACAGTACCAGGTCATAAAGTTAATCGGTTTGGCTACTTCCACGCTTTTAAATTCCTTTTTCCCACCAAAGTAGGGTGTTTGCATTTAAACTGCCTGTTGGAAATTATTTCCACCAAAGCTAAAATCCTAGACTGTATGTGGAAATTGTTTGGTGTATGTATGGTGTGCTAGTTATATCAGGACATGTCATAATAGTTACTCCAAGTCAAGGACTACAAGATTTTAAGAAATATTCAGGGATTACACAAATTTGAAAGGTATTAAATAAATAGCACTGCTGAAGCTCTGGTTCTAAGTGTCTATGTAACCTCTGTCAATGATGAAACACACAGCATCTAAGCATCATAACTTTTGATTTTGCTTGATATAATTTATTATAATAGTCTAGAGATTTGAAAGCACTTGATTCTTTGTTAGATTTGGGACTCAATTTTCAAAAAATTCATACTGCTGGATTGATTTTTATTTTTAATGAATGTAAATTAGCCAATTTTCTCTCTGTACAGATAAAAATACCTGCAATGTTTTTTGGTTTATTTGCTGGATATTTTTTTATGTTTTTGAGACATAAACTTTTATCATGATTATTTCAGGGGATTTGTGTCTGCCAAGTGACATATCTAAACATTAGGAAAGGGCAAACATTATGGTTGCTAATTGAATAAAGAAGGAGAAGTTGGACAATTCGATACTACTCAATTTTGCTTCAATCCCTGTAAAGAAATTTGAAATAAATAAACAAAATATCTGTGTGGAGCAGAAAGATGACAAATGACTGCTCTGAAGGATTTTTCAATAACAAATCATGACAACCAATCTAATTTTCTCTTGTGAACATGTAACATATCCTGTGGATGTGTGACAGGAGGTTGCTGCAACGTGTCTTGATTCCAGCACGGTTTTTGACAACTTCTGACATTAAAATACTTTAGACAAGTATTATACTGATTTGGTTGTACAGATTTTGTTGGATAATCCAATATTAGGTATAGATGGTTCACTTTCAAAACTGACATATTGACTAGAAGTGCTGAAGAGGTCTGACCTGGATCCAGTTCCCTGGAATACTGCCTTTATGGTGCGTGAGCGAAAGTCAGCCTATTAATTTTGAAGACATTAAGCTTTAAAATACCATGTTAAACATATGAATAATCTTGCCATATTGAAGAATGAGTCTGAAAACCAGGGCTGAAGCCAATTAGGACACAGCATATGTGCCAGAATAATTAAGTATATGTGAAAGACTGGAAAAACTGAAGAGGTTGTTTCTGGAAAATGCTTGATGGTTATCTGGAGGGAGGGGTAAATTCTTTTAGAAAGGTTTGGTTCATCCACCATTGTCTTACTAGAACTCAGAGATGCTCCTATCTGCAGAAGCCAGTCAGACAGTGATAATATGAAAAACAACAGGTTCATTTTTAAGACTTATTACTGTGGTTTATTGTTACGGTTTATTATTACATCGGCATGTTGTAATCAGGTACAGGGTTGACCAACAGAGACTCTTAAAACTTGCATTCCTTTGGTTTACCTTATATTCATTTTTTCCCCCTTTTTCCCCTCTCAAATAAGGAATTCACCCACACTTTACTGCTTCTCCATTGGCTCTTATTTTTTCAGAGTTTTATATGCTCATTTGTTTTTTTCAGCCTTAATCTGCAATACCACCACAACTGTCTGTAAATCGGTCCCCTTTTTCATTATCTTTTGGCATTCTTCACCTATTATTCACTTTCTTTAAGTGTATTTCACCTCCTGGTTTACTCTGTTATTTATGTTTACCCCCTTGGCTTCAGCTACCAGCCAGCTCCTCCCTTCACATCGTGAGCGATGTCCAGCAGTTTCTCACGCTGTTACCTTGTCAGTTTAACATCAGGCCAGGCTGGCTGCTTACCTGCATGCCAGAACCACCACGTCTGCTTGGTTGCTTTTGGGAAAGGCAGGATTGTGAGCTGCACCTAAGCCAGCTACTGCAGGACGTTCTGAGCATTCCTGTTGCTGTAAGGCCTTGGAAGCAATACTGCCTCTGATTTTGTTCACTATGTTTCTGAAAAGGTGTTGACCAGAGGTTTTCTGTGGCCTCTGTGGACAGGTTGAAAGAAATACAGAAGTATGAAAGAAATATTCAATAATGATGGCTTTTTGCTCAGAGAATAACATGCGAAAAGCAGCAAAGAATGATGCCACACAGGCTACGTATCCTTGTTTGTGGATTTTTTCTCCATTTGTGAACTAAGTAAGCTTTTTTAATTCTTCCACCCTAAGGTGAAAATCTTTTGAGCCTTTAGTAGATAGGGCAAACAAAAAGTCTAATTGTGATTGCAGTGAGACTGATTCATGCTTGACATGACAAGTAAAGTGCTAGAATAGATTATTGAGAGAAAATAGGAAGCCTCCACTAGCAGGGGTCCTGAGAACATTAAGAAAGCATTTTTTAGAAACAAAATAGGTATCATGGCTACTGCATTTTTGAGAGGGTAGGGTACTAAGTTTTTCAGAAGCCACTTTTCTACTCTGTGTCTGATAATTATAAAATCATAATTCTAAATAAGAAACTTTTCAAATCTCAAGGGTTTTCTCATTGTTCCTCATACCAGAACTGCTGCTGCAGGCATGCCATGAACATGTTTGCCTGGCTTCATCCTGCAGCATACAAGAAACCCTGCACTTACTCTTGAAAGACCATTTTTTCTTCCTTGCTCTTTCTCTCTTTTTTTCTCAAAAAAAGAGAAAATTGTTTATAAAAATATGACATATAGCAATGAAATTACTTTATCCTAATGGATATTCTGGAAAAGTTAGGTTTTTGAAGACTATAATTTTACAACTTACATCTGTACAAAGAGACCACATAGAGATAGAATTGAGATCTTCTTTGGATTTTTGTCTTTATTTATGTGGGAGGACAGCTTTTCATTTCTAATGAAATTGCCTTGATTTGCTTCAGAGACTTTTTCTGGCACCTTAGATCCTCAACTGAAAAAATATACTCTAACAGAAGAAGAACCACTTAAAAACACTGTACTTTTTAACCTCTAGTCAGCTGATATGCAGTGCTGTGAGGTAAATATGCTCTGTGAGATAAACAGCTATAGTTGGAAATGGTTTCTTCTTTATTTTTCCACTTGTAGTTATTGTTGCAATATTGCTAAAATACAAAGCACACATATAAGAAAAAAAAGTTGTAAAGGATGTGAGTTTTCAATTTTTCTGGAGTTTGGTTAGTTCTTGCTGCCTAAATAGTGCTACTGATCTGCTATAATATAAGAACACATAACCAGTAAGGCAACTTACTGGTGGTAGCTGTCTTCAAGAGAAAGTTTTGTGCTTTGGATCCTAACTTGAACAAGAAGGCTGTAATGAGTAAAGGTGAGAGACATCAGGTCCAATTTACCAGCCTCCTTGTTAAAACAAGCAAAGAGTAGAAACTCTTATGGCTACCCAAAAGGACTTGAATGCTAAATTTTGCCTGGGCAGAGAATGCCTGGGAAGACGTGTGAATTCAGATTCATACCTATCTTCATGGCTCCCTTCAGTGTAATGTAGGTATGTTGCTATTTGTGGTGTTCAAATTGTGCCCAGCTTCGAATTATAAATTTTGTTCTTGAACTAAAGCACAAAATACACTTGAGTGTCATAATTTCTAAGTTTCTCTATACTTTGCTCTCTAGAACATTTTGTTTTGAATATTCAGACATAACTGAATGCAACCGAGGTACAATGGAAACCAGTAATGTAATATATCAAAACTTACAGCATTCTAATCTTATTTTTTATTTTTATTTTATTTTTAGTTAAATTTTATGTATGGGTAAAGATTGCTTGTCCCCCCTCCCAGTCCTGCCCTAATATGTATTCTCTTCAAAATATGCCAGCTACTGTTTGTTTTGGAAAAGACCCCCAAAAATGATTTAAGGTGCCTCAAGATGTACTTCTCTTTGCTTTCTTAATTTGTTATAGTTCCATTGTGTCTCATGGTATGATACTGGTTCTTACCTTGCAGGTCAGTCTGGCATCTCTTGTAGATTCTTATTCCACTTTAATTACATAAATGTATGTCTGTTCTGACGTGTCATGCATAGACATCTACTTGATTTTCTTTTTTCAGTTCTCTCTTGAGTATGTTTTGTATCATTTACTTTTCATAAGTATTTAACTAAAAGTACTATATACAAAATGTACTGACTGCTTTATAAAATTTAACTCATTAAATTTCTATTCATTGCAGCATCTAGATTCTTTATTGCTGCAGGAAAACAATAAGTGCAAATAAGAACTTTCATTTATCTGCTATGATTGGATTACATTTTGTTAGCTACTTGTTTTATCTCCTTGTAATGAGTGCCATTGCTCATTTTCTTCTTACAGGAACTTTTGGAAAGTGTATTAGAGCATGTTAGAAACTTAATAATATATCAGTGATGTATGGGTAATATTCAAACAGTAGTGAAAGCAGTGCTGAGAAGGGACAGTTTGTAGTATAATGCCTTACGAGAACTCCTGAAAATGTCAAATATCAGGTTTCCATCAAAAAAACAGATTTTTTTTTATCCCAGACTAACATTCCCACCATGTACTAAGATCCAATTAAAATCTCAATAACCCAGTAAACCACAGACAGCTTTTGTTCCATACAGATTTTGTTGAACTACAGATTTTGTTGAACTCTTTCTCCATTTCTGAGGTCTAAAAGACCATTAAATAAACTAGTCAAGAAGAAAGACATGTAGAAAGAAAATTAAAAACCCTAAAATTACATTGGATATCATTCTTTTTGTCTGTGTTATTTGATATTAAGACCCTGCTAATATCATTGTAGTAGACTAGTAGAGTAGCAACAATAATATAGTTTTTGGTTTTTTTAAGTAATGTGGTGTCTGAACATCCTGTTTCAACACTTTTGCTGACTACTATAGAAACAATGTTTTGGTGAGAGTTATTCAATTTACAGAATAGCAAATCAAGAACTGGAAAGGCTACTGTATTTATTTTGCTGGTTTTTAGATCTACTTAAAATGTTAGTGCTGGAGCTCAGTAGAACAGAATGGAGAAGGATTGTCTGGCTCTACATACTGATTTATTATTCATTTATTGATAAATTGATTGACAAAAGACAATCGATACATTAAATACCAACACTAGAAAACAATTTTTGAGGTTTTCATAATATAAGTATGAACATTTATCCACACTGTTAGCTAGTGCTTTGACGTTTCTTCCCCCTGCAACTCATTACTGTCTCTTAATGGAAAATGAGCAAGCTGCTCAGCAATACTTGTACATTCAGGTTGGTGATTCACTCTAGATTTACGTCCCTGTTTCAAGAGCAATATATTCCTCTTAATGTATGCAAAATGGAGCCTGGAATGGTTTTTGCTTTGTTATTTTTCAGTAAAGACATTCATGGTATTCTGCTACCACATTAAGGCATTCTTATTTATGTCATTCCTTTATAAATTTGTATTGACCTCAAAAAGGAAGCATGCAGTTTTGCTTCTTCATTTCATTTTTTCTTAGCATTAATTTATCTGGAAAATAAACACATGCATTGTAACACTGCTAACATTGTGTAACTACTGAATTTGATATCTAATTCCTTGAAGACATAAATGTGATAAAGCATATATGAAAATGTATAAACTCTGAAAGACCACAAGTGTGACAAAGACTTTGTTAACAGTTGCAAGAATTAGTCTGGTGAAAGCTGTTTGATTTCAGATAAATCTAGTGATTTGTTTAGAGGTAGTTCTTTAGAGGTACGTGTAATAAAAATATCCGTATGTCCAAGTTTTGACACTGCTGTAGATAAGGTATTTTGGGTTTTATAAACTGCTGAATTACTTTGGTACATGTAGGTTTTCTGCTGGCTCAAATAAGAGTCTGCCTTGACCTGCATAGGTGGCTTTTAAAACAGGGATTATTTCAGATAAGATTCAGACTACCCATACTACAAGTTTAAGTCTCTTCGAGGACTTCTGACACACGGGCATTATACTGTGTGCTTCAAAAATACAGAAATGGTTGCAAGGCAAATGTGAAGTAGATGATGCATCCCATTCCACTAAAACCACTCATGATCCACTGAGAAAGAGAACTTTAATTTTCAATTATTTTCTTTTACAGGTCATACATATGGGATGGGTAAATGAGAGACTTGAAGGAACTGATTCATCTCAGATCTACAAATTCAAGTTTCTGGCCCTGAAGGGTTCATCCTTCTACATTTTCAGCACTCCTCCGGTAAAAAAAAAATTGATATTTTTGTATCAGTTTCGTTGTAAATGGAAATCTGTTTGTTACATCTGGGCTTGTTTTCCTTTATCAAGTGAAGTTTTCAGCTGAGATTTCAATGTAAGTTAAAGTCACGGGTGTCACTGAATTTCAATGAACTGTAGATATTTAGCCTCTTTCAAGGTCCTCTGAAAAGCTTGCTGTATGTCTTGTTTTTTGAAGTTTAATTTGGTTGGTGAAGCCTAATATTTCTTCCCTTACTTATTTTAAGGTATTTTTTAGATGTAATGAGTTGGTAGTTACTCTGCTTTCTGAAAGACAAGATGCATCATGAAATAAACTGTCCATACTATTGGATGATACTTGTGGATTTTTCACGCAAGCAAGGGATCAAAGTGCTAGGCGTACAGTTTGAACAAGTGTTGCTTTGATAATTTATATACCTCATAACAAGAATTCTGTTTCACAACAGGTGCCCCATCTAATATTTTTCTAAGAATTAATTTAGAAGGGTGAAATGGAAATGAGTTGAAGAATTCTAAACTGTTTAAAAATTACCCATACTTACCACATGGTAATATTTAATCCTTTCTTTTTTTCTCCAGAAAACCTTTGCCTTAAACAAATCATAAAAGAATAAAATGTGGACTTAGCATGAAATTTCAATTATACAACTTGCTTACAGTTTTGCTCAGAAGGTGCTCAGTCTCCCAATTTTATCTGCTGGTCCAAAGAAAATCTGATCCTTTATATGTGTACTTGGGAAGCACATGCTTTTCAAAAGTTGGGACCCATCTGGCAGGGACCCTGACCTGGCAGACCCCAGAGAGCTCCCGTGGCACTGGTTCTGTGCCACATGTCCCAGCTCGGTAGCTGAAAACACAAAAAACAAAAAAACTGTGCATAGAGCTCTTTCATTGTTTTTAGAGATACTTGATGCTACTGCTCTTACCATTGCTCCTGTTGAGGTTTGGGTTTTTTACTATCTTAAGCAGAAAAAAAAAAAAAGAAACATTATTCAATCACAAAAATACAAATGTTTCAACTTGTTTGATCTTTAGAAGATCCAAGTTTAACATGTTTTATTTCAGAGATGTTGCTATTGCTATTTGAATTCTGAATCAATGTTGCATATCAGTGTATCAATATAGTGTGCACAGAGCAGATGACCTATAAATTCTACACTTGTCTTAATCCATAATTTTACAACTGCTTGTAAAAGCATGTAGTACACTTTCCATTCTGTGTAAAAGATGATATGAATGTAAATACAGCTGCTAATTTTCATAATAATGGAAAACGTAGTTATATATGAGAAAAAATGAAGAAAATTGTGGAAGAAATGTGGGTATTGTACAATGAAATAAATCACTATGACAAGTAATACTCTATTTATACACTATTTCTACAATATCTCAGATGGTGATTCCAGAAATTTAGAGGCTTCACCACAGAAGTAAATATCAAGAATGGTGTCATTAACAGAGAATGGTCTTTTTGCATCCCTGAAGTGGCTTATCTGGCTGTATTTAAGAAATTTACAGATTTCATTTACAGACTGCTGTATTAGAAGTGTGACCCATTTCTGAAAACTGCATATCTGAAAAACACTGCTGAGCCAATAGAAATTATTATTGTGTCAATTTTAATATGAAAGCAGTACTTTATTACATTCTAAAAACATCTATGAAATTCCTGTCAATTTTTAGATATTGGAAAAGTTCTAAATTCATATCCTAGAAGAAACTGAGAAAAAAATATTCTAAATTATCATTCAAAATCAAATTATTTTTTATATCTTTGAAAATTTCCAGAAAATAATTTAATGTTTTTTTATGGAATATGGCATAGATATAAGGGACATTTCCACTGTTTGATTCTTTATGCTTCCCTTATAGTTCATTATGGTTTTTACATTAAAGTCTTCAAGTAGCCATATCCTTAGATCTGCTGTGTAACCCTGAAACCCATCTTTTTAAAATGTGATTAAATAAATAGCCCTGAAGTGATGTAACATGAAGGCAGCTAGACAATCACTGCACGGGCTGTTTATAATTTTAAGAAAATAGTAAATAAAAGACTATTGTGAAAGTAACAGAAATTGTTCCATATTTGTCAGTATAGAGAAGTTTGCACAATGTCATTAAGACAAGCAGTATTTTAATGCTGCCATGTAAGTTCTAAATACTTCTGCTGATAATTTACATTGCACAAGATGTCAATGTAACATATTAGGAGTGAGGTGGAAATAAGCTGAAGAGCTTAGACTTGACCACAAACAGTTTTGGTGAACTTTCTAACTCCATACACAAGACTGTATTTTTGTTGTTACAGGATTTACTAGGATCTGTGTTTTAGTGTGTATTTTATACCTCACAGTTTGAGTTGTTTGGGGCATCTTTAGGCTTCATACAATGCCATGTCCTAGTTCATCTCAGAAACAGGCCTTGATTTTTTGTTTTCCTTTTTAATACCTTATAATATTTTTTTTAATTATTCTTGGTTTATTTTTTTCCATTGAGGAGTGAAGAGACTAGTGAAATTAATTACTCTTTACCTAGAAATATATAATCTTCTCTTTAGACCTTTTTAGTACTTCTAGGCAGGTTGGATGCTTCTGCTTAATTCTCAGATAATGCAGCATTTGCTTTAATTCAGTTATAAATACCATCATCACTTTAATTTTTTTTCCCTTACATTTTAGTCTTTAAATTTATTCCAATATTTTTAATATTTTGGGGGGCTCTGGAGACTTCTAGAATCAGATTCTGTGTTCAGAGAAAGTCCAAGAGTATGTTATGTTAATTTGATTTTAGTGATTTTTGAAGTATGATTCTCTTTTACATTCACCCCATATTTCTTTGTTTAGTGGTGATCTCTGAGCAGACACTAAAGCATTTTATGTCTATTTTATAATTGCAGAGTTCTCTTCTAGGGGGTAACTTTGCGAGCTAATTGTTTACTGCATGTGTGTGTCAAAATGAGTTTAACTTTATTGTTTCCTCTATTTTAAATCATAACTTTTTAAAGAAAAGTCGATGATTAACACACGTATTTAAAGGCAAGTATGTTTGGAATATGAGTTTGAACTAATGCTGAGATGATCCAGTCTATCTAAAGCTAGATTTCATCCGTTTGTTTATTTTCAGAACTCCACCATACTGCCTGTTTTCAAACCATGAGGAAATTGCAGAAACTCACACTAAAGTAAAAAGTACTTCTGCAACACTTGGGACTTTTGTAACTCTATGAACCTATTTTAGTCTCTCATTAGAGACTTAAAATTGCAATTTCAGGTTCCTATTTTTTGTAACTCTGGTTTTAATATCTTTTTGATCAGCTCAGTGTTACCTGTGAGTTTACAAATGTCACAATTTTGCAATGTTCCTGAAAGGATTAGTATAGCTAAATGTCTACACAACCAAGCATTCAATGCATACTGCACTGGGTTAGCTAAGGATTTGGTCTGCCAATAATAGAAATAACAACATTCAGCTCCTCTTGGTCATAAATTCATGTAGTAGACAAACATGAATTAAAGTAGAAGCTTACTGATTGCTAATTGAAAATCTCAGTGTATTTTGACACGATTTTTGAAACTATCTGAACTGAATCCATATGAATGCAAGCATATCTCATTAAGTCATCTATTCTGAATATAGCTGTTTGAAATGTTTTGTCAAATGCTTAATAAAAAATAATAATACTGTCTTGCCAAGAAATTGCAAAGTATAGAATACCTGCAGGAACAATTCCAAGGGGAAATAATGAGAAAAACTGCTTTATTGTCTAAGAAATATACTTGAGTATCTCATTTGTCTTAGGCACTTATTACCCAGTTATTACGTGTGTGGTGATGGATAATCTGCAATAAACTGGAACATTCTTTAAACCAAATGAAGGATATTGCAATTTTCATGAACTTTCCTGATTATTTCCAGCTTTTCTTCTTGACTATGTTTATTTGTGAGTTTTTTAAAAGTAAAGCAGTCTATAACAGTAACATTTTAAACTTAGACATACTATGATAGTTCTGATAAAACTCTAAATAATGTCAGCTGTCTGTTTCGATTCAAGTATTCCTTTGTGATATGTTTATTTTCCCTCCTTAAAATTCCTCTCAACATGTCATTTGTGTTCTGAGCACCTTGCACCCCGTGATATTCAGACTGTTTCACTCTCTAGGCATGGTAGCCTTTCTCTGACATACACAGGTAAAGAAAACCTCACCTTTTATAGGTGCCAGCAGTTTTCACTGTCACTGCCTACCTCTGCCTCTGAAAGAGTCATGAGGTTACACAGCATCAAAAGATGAAAAAGATGAATGGAATAATGGGAAGAATTCTGAAGTATTCAGAGTGAATTTAATGGCACAGCAGTGTCACCTTTGTCCATCATTAATAGTGCAAAGAACCCCAACAGTTAAAAATTAATCTTCAGGAATCAAAACAAATGATATGAGCAAATGAAAGACCATTCATATCTCAAGAGCTTTCAGGTCATAGCCCATGTCACCAAAGCCAGTTGCATAAACAGCAAATGGATCAGTGCTTATGCTTCTATGTCTAGCCACCTACAGCAGTAAAGGGCTCTCCTGCTGTTAACTGAGATGGAAAGATCCTTTTCTTCTGAGAAGTTCAAGACCAAATAATGGACTAGCCTCCATTCTACTCTAAACCTTATTTTGCAAGAAGCATGAATATCCCTTTGGAGGATCAACAGTAATGGGGAAAACATGTATTATTTAATTATTTTCTTTTCAAAACAGTTGTCAAAGTACAAAATATTTTTCTGGAAATAAGATTAAGCAAAGACCTGCAATACTTACTCTATTGTGAACCTATTTAAATGTACATTTCTTTATGAATTAGCTTTATAAATCGTCTGTTTTAGTTGTTTCAAAACTTTCATTATTTCTTATTTGTACAATAATTAAATTGCAAAACTCAAAATATTGAATGGACTTACAAGAAGATAAATAGAAATGGAAACCTAAAAAATAGAAAGATATGTATTTAAAAATTGCTACCTTTTATAAAGTGATGGGAGAACAAGTTAATACCTAAAATTTCTATAAATTTCTTTTCTAAATCAGCTGACATTGGATTTAAATTTGAAAAATTTTAAGTGGTACTGTGTGCTTTCATAATGTAATTTTAATGTAATGTTTTGGGCTTTAATTTTTGAGACATTGCTCATAGTAAAACAAAATGTGTAACCTGTTTTACATATTCTAGTGGATGTATTTTATTCAAGTGATGTTTTCCATTTGATTGTTAAGATATAGAAACTATCAAATGGAGAATCCTAGAATGTGAGTCCCTCTGTATCCTGAAAAGATGTGGTGCTAGAACTTCTAGAGTTCTTCAGTCCCATTTCAGTAGGTGATTCATAATATCTAAAGTAAATAATCTAAAAAAAAAATCTAAACCTAAGAGAAATTGGGAGAATAGATTATTAAGAATTAATTCAGATTGTTAAGATTAGAAAGAAACCAACACCAAATTCACATTAGTCCTCCAAAGGACTCTGAAGTAATATTTCATAATCAACAGAAGCCCCATCAGAAGCCTGTAAATGATGTAGTGGTTTGGATTTTCATCGCGTTATTAGAATTCTGTTTAACAGCTTAGAATTTGAAGACACTTGAAAATTAAACTTTAAAATAAATTTTAAAAGAATGAAAACATGTTGGTATCTCCATGCAAATCATCAGGAAAAATACTAAATTTTTTAAAAGGCAAATTATGTGCTACTACTGAACACAGAGATAAGGAATCTGTTATTGAATTTCATAGTTTTTTCTAGTTAAGTTTCATCCACATAAACCAGATGTTTGACAGACAAGTTTTTTCTTTATGATAATAGTTTTAATTTATTTTTTCTGCTTTCTTGCTTTTTGGTGGAGTGTGGAGATAAGACAAAGCTGTAGAAGCCCTAGAATTTTAAATTATCCACGTTATTATTAAAGTTACCAAAATACTTATTTCCATATGCCAAAAGCCTCAGAGTTGCAGCCTAGTCAAATCCTTCATCTATCTATGCAGCCATTCCTGTGCGTTCCCCAAGAGCTAGGATCTTGCTCTAAAACATATAATCAAAAATGATGTGTATTCCCATTGAATTTTTCCTGTGTGAGTTCTTTTTTTTTTTTTTTTCTTGAACTAGATAGGCTGGGTACTGTTTTCAAAAGAAAACAGATTATCACATCATATCATAAGTATTAAAAACTTCAAACGTCATTCTTGGTATTTACATTTTAACAGCCTGTCATGTCAACAGGATTAAGTAATGAAATCAAAAGAAAACAAAAAATCAGTGTTTTCGTGTTCTTGAGTACACAGTTGATATTTTTCTTGATTATAAATATTGCAGTCACATAGTCGTTTTCCATTTTTAGACTAAATATTGAGTTATTGCCTCCCTAGTACATGTAAACTCAGAACTGAATTTAGGAGTACATCTTTATCTATTGATTGTAAGATTTTTTTCATATTGAGACATGAAGCTGAATGACTCTGTGTTTAAGACTGAGTTTTCTGTGTTAGCATCTTGAGAAATAAAAATGCTTATGTAACTAACCACAGAAATTACAAAGACGTTTCCATCATACTAGGAAAAGAAAAAATGAGATTATTTAACCCCTTTTAATTCCTGTTTCTGTAAAAATTTAATACTATTTGACAGTCTTTTCTAAATGCTGAATATTAAATGTAGTGATGTGCCTGTATTTAAGGGATCCAGTAGAAGAATGATGCGTGAAACTTTTTTAGTTTTTTTTCATGTGAATATGATTTTCAAATAAAGAATGTGTTGATTTTTTTTTATATTATAGGTAAGCACACTAGACTGGGTACGAGCTGAAAAAATCTATAACCTCTGTGAGGTTCTATTTAAAATTCACAAGGTAGGTTTCCCAACAGTTCCAGTGATTTTGTTTTGTAAAGAAAGTTTACCTTTTCATGTTTATGATAAGTTCAAATTAATCTCAAATAGGAATAACTAGCATTCAAATAGTGCATCTGTTGTTATAAAAAGCTATTTGCAATTGCTAGTGCAAGTATAAGAAAATAAGGAAAACAGGTTAAGTTCTAAGTGAGCAAGTTACTAACATGCTTTCTTATTGAAGAAAGTTTTCAGTGTTAGAGCTGTATCTCACTGATATTAGAAGTATCAGTGAGACACACTGCTAAGCATAATGATATTTTTCTTATTGGGTCAGATTTTCAAGCAAACATGATGAAAAATGCTCTTATTGTAATTCTTGATCCATATAAAGATATTTTCATTATAGTAATTAAAAATATAAAATTATGTCCTTGTTGTATCATATGTATTGATCATTGTATCAAGTATTGTAGTGTGTTTTTCTTTATAAAGGGCAACATCTTGGGTTTGTGTCCCAAAGAATTAATTTTCTTCCCCTAACTAGGTACAGTTGTATTTTCTATCTAGCTTGTCCTGATCGAAGATTTGGAGCAAAATATTAGCACTTTGTGTAAATAATTGACTAATAGAATATATTTTCTAATAAATTGCACCAGATAGATTAATGTTGTTCTCCAACAAAAACAAAACTTTTGCAGGTGAGATAAGGCTACTATGAGAGCCTATTTGTCTAGAAGAGTAAAAAATGTTTTCAGAAAAAAAGAAAAAGTCTTTTCAGATAAAATGCTATTTCAGTGAAAAATTAAAGCTCATCTTTAGTTCTCACCAGCTGCTGCCCTTCTCTGCTGTTTCACCTTTGACCATGCACTGTCGTGGAAAAGGCAGGTTGTTGCTGTTACCTGTAACACATCCTGCACTGAAGCAAAAGCACTTAAGGTTTTTGGTTTGGTATTGGTGGGGTTTTTTGGTTTGGTTTGGTTTGGTCTGATTTGGTCTGGTCTGGTCTAGTTTGGTTTGGGGTATGTAGGTTTTTTGCATTGTAGAGGTTTTATTTGTTGGGGTTTTTTCTGATGCAAGTTATCCAGGACCATGGGAAGGAAGTGTTTTGGCACTGCCATGCCAGGAAGAGAGTAGTCCTGGAGCTCAGGACTAGAGCTCAGCCCCAGAGGCATAGGAGGAGAGCCATGGCATTATTTTTGTATGACCATGTCTCCAGCTGGGAACTTACGGGCAAATTCGGGTCCTGCCCATCACTAACATACCAACAAAAAGTAGATGTTCTGTCACAGATCACTTATTTAGTCTCCTTCATATTTTTATAATTTTACTTTTGGCTCCTAAATAAGTCAGGCACCAATGAAGTATATACACATTAAGCCTTTTGGGAAGATTTTGCTGTGGCTTGGGTTTTGGTTTTTCTTCTATAAATGTTACCACTAAAACTGAGTTCTTCCTGGAATATTTTGGTAATTTCAAGGATATTCTGTCCTTTGAGCAACTTCTGCAGTACTTTTTCATTAAGAAAAAGAAGTTGGGAAATAAACTAAGCAAGATTCAACTCTTTAATGTTCTTGACATTTTAATAAATGAATGCTTAATTGCCAGTCTTCATGAATTCTTAAGCTAAAGTGCAAAAGCTCAAATTGAACTCCTTAACCTCTTTTCTGTTGATTCTTTGGTATAAACGACAATGAGGCAAACAGAACAAATCCAAAAAATTAAAGTTTCTGCATTAGGTAAGATAGAGTAGTGTTGTAAAAGCTGCCACTTGGGAAGGGGCTTCTTAAGGATTTTCAGAAGCTGGTTAGAACTGGTGCAAAATTGTGGGAGAGTGTGTTATTGTATCTTTTCCTGAAAGATGGATTTTAAGGAGAAGTGCTCTTGCTACACAACTGTGTTTATTATGATGCAAGAGTTACACATGGAAAATAGCAATCCAATATGGAACATAAATTTTAAAACAGAATGTTTGATGTATGGGTGTATGTGTGCATATATATAAATACACAAATAAGTGAATTAAAATTCATATATATAATATGCCCTTGCATATTTCTGTTCATTTGGTGGTAACAACCAGATGATTTGAAGTATAATGTCTTGCATGGCATGTGTTTATTCTTATAGCTTGGCTCATAATTCAAACTCCTACTGTAATCCTGTACATTTTTAAAAGTCATTTGTCTTAAAAACATCTTATTTTCTTTTATTGCCTGGTATTTGCACACTCAAATTGAAAAAAAAAAAAGCTAATATAGTAGTCTACAAGCCAGGATATGCAGCATTGAGTCTTGAAACAGATGTAATACCTGTCACTCCATAGCTGCTGAACACCAGAATATATGCAGGAATTTTGTTCAGCTTCCTTTCCAACAGTGCAAAGGAGTGCTGTAAACTAACTGAGCTTCATCAAGTCTGTTCTCTCCTCAGGTAGCTGCAGGGCCAATTTTGACAGCACAGTGCTTTGTACCCTGGTGGCAATATATGCTGCTCCCAAGATGTCCCATGAATCATTGCTAATTATTTTGGAGTTTCAGCCTTTTCTGCCCCATGATACCACAGAGAAAAGGGGATAAGGAAGGATTCTATCTGATAAACAGAAAAATAAAAAATATGTAATTTGGAAATTCAGGCTGTGAATGTACTTAGATGTATAAGTAGTGGCTTTTTAATTTTGTGTTCTTTTCTTCTATATTTATGTTAATCAATGAAGTCTTGAAATATTAGGGAAATTTCTTGTATTAATTTGTTTACATTTACAAAACATTCTATTGCAGGTATATTTTTTACTATGAAAGTTTAATATAAAGTTTCTCTTTATCTTGAAGGTGATGGCAGGATCTTGCTTCAGTCTCCTTGTAGTTACAGAACAGCAATGACAGCTACTAGAGGAAATGCTCATGTTGTCATGCCCAGAATTAGCCCTGGGGTGCTTGATAAATTACTGCATTCCTTGGAGTTCAGCATATTGGGACCCCAGTAGAATGGAGTAATTATAGTCTCCTGTAGAGCTGGTACACAGCTCCTGGAATGTATTGAAACGTTCAGGGATTTCCTTCTTTTTTCACTGTATAAAATGTATTGGTACAAACTCACTTTAAATTACATATGTATTGCTTAGGTAGTTTTGACAGTATTTTGGAACTGCAGTAGTAGCTTGGATTAAAAGGTAGTGGATAGAGCAAATAAGAAGCAAAGAAAGAAGCTGTCTTTGACATAATTATTTAACTCCTAGAACATTTCTTCAACATAATTGTTGACATAATGCCATAGTATATCCAAGTACCCATCACTTACAGAAGACAGTGTTGCTTCAATTGTTTGGTTTTGCCAGATGAAGAATCACATACTGAAACATATCTTTCAGCTCTGGCTTGCTGATGATTGCTGGCTACAAGCAAGTTTGTATTTAGGTATCCACCAGGACTTCGATCTTGAAGACCAGAGGCCGTATTGTTTCAGTGTTATGGTGGGACATGGCAAGAGCCATTATTTCAATGTAGAGCTGGGCAGTGAGTTGGCAGTGTGGGAGAAATCATTTCAAAGAGCAATTTTCTTGGAAGTTCAAAGAACAGGGGTAAGTAGTGAACAATTTAAATAATTTAATCTGCAAAATAAGTATAACAACATTTTAAATTCTTTGTGTGTTTAATAATTGCATTCCATTGATGTCCTCCATGATGAAGGCTCTGAGTATATTAATATGCTGAAGACTTCTGAAAGCTTCATCATCACATCACTATTTTTCTGTCAATGACTGTGTAATAACAGTCAATGAGCATGTTATGACAGATTGGAAATTGAAAGTCATCACTTGTAAGTTCAACTTCATTGTTAAAAACTGAAAATTAATACATTTTACCACTGGAAAACTCTCAGGAGTTTATTTAGTCCAACTTGAACATTTTCTTCCAGAAAGCTAATTTTCTTCTCACATAAGTTAAATATGATATGTTTTACATAATGCTTCTGTATTCAAATAAGAAATACTTTGCTCTTATATTGTTAATTGTGAATTGGGATTGTCCTTGTTGATATGGAAGAGTTTGAAGACAGTATAAAAGTGAAAAAAGTTTGTAATAGTCTTGAATTCTCAAAATTAAACAGCAGATTATCCCTTTCTACTGGCTAGTAAAACTAGATGCACACTCTCAAGTGAAGTGGACAAATGTTATGGGAGTGTATGCATTGAGACTATAGGCCTTCTCCAATTAAAAATATATTTACACAGTTTAACACGAATGCAAACTTGATTTGGTGTGCTCAAGTTTGCAGTGCCCTGTGGACTTCCTAAAGACATCTGAAGTACTGAGAACACTGGATCATAGCATTGTATTAACACAACTTGCAAGGAGCAGGAGTCCTATCACAGGTGGTTAATCAGCTTGTCTAAATTTCCAGATCTCTGGGATTCTAAACAGTCTTCTGGGCTCTAACACGGTACTTACTTAGAACCCTTCTATTTGTCTCTATAGACTGATGAAGGAACAAAAAGATTTTGTAACAGTTCCTAATTCTGAACTTCCAAGAAAGAATACAGTTCTTCAGGAAAAAATTGATCCTCGTAAACATTATCCATATAAAAACCAGAAAACATTTAATTAAAATTAAGTATAACAAGCATGGATATTAGCTGGCTCTTCATATGATTAAATTTCTGAATATTTATTGTTAGATCTCAAAACTTGCCTTTCCTTTAAATCCTTAAAATTAAGGAATGATTCTTTGCTTGTGGAAAGATCTTTTATCATTTGAATTAGTCATCCAGACTCATTTCACACAAATGACATTAAATATCCTGCAGCTGTGGTTTAACCTATCTGAAACCTCCAGGAAAGTAATTCAAATAAAATCCTGATTACAGTGCTCAAGTCTCCATATGTGTTTTCCTGTGTCTTAATTTTCTCTCACATAGTTGGATACATCCAAATTTACTGTAAACTACTATGTTAGTAGAGTTCAGAGTACTGTGGTCAGTCTCCAGCAGTGAAAAGTCTTTTGACTTCTTCCTTCAAAGCATAAATTCTGCTGTGAGTGCCTTTTTTTCAGAATGATGTCAAGAGCAGCATGAATGAGGTGCAATTTAATATTATATAGAATATTTCAAGTCATAGAAAAAGAGCTGGCATTCCAGTATCCAGAAAATTCAAGCTTGTCACTGGTATGTCAGTGTGTAAAAGTTCTTTCTTTTGGAGAATTTTGGAAATTGTTTTTTATTCCTAAATGATTGGCCAAGATTCGTGGAAGCTGTTGTATTGCATTGTGCCGTTTTGGCCATTCTTATTTAAATGGGGCTTGGTCCTGTTTGCTGTGGAGTGTACTTAGGATCTTGCCTATGAGTTTTTGTTAACCTTTTCCTGTACATACCCTTTGTATTTGGTGTTTCTGTAATAAGAGCTGTATTTCTGAGAAGATTCTAACCTTACACAGTTTATGAAAAGAAATGCCAAGGTACAGTGGTCCTTTTGAGTTTTATCTGCCCATGTTGTGTGATTTTTTTTTACATTTCTTTGGCAGCAGCAGTAGATGACAGAAAGAATGCAATAAAGCGGGAAGAAACACCCCTCACAATATTGCTCCCCTTTCTTAAAGCCCTTATTTCAAGCTGCAATTGTTTACAAAAATTTTACCAAGAAACTCTCAAATTAGAGTGACCCTGGTGAAATTAATCTATTTGCAGACAATGATAACAAACATGTTGAATCCATGTACTAGAAATATGTGGGTTTTTTCCTAGAAAAACTGTTGTAGTTGCTGATAGCATAACTTGGATAGATGGGGGCAGTAAAAATGCAGTAGAAGTAAGGCAGAAAGGCAATTGAAAGAGAGAAAAAGTGCTGTTAAAAAGTGTTTCCATGAGGCTGGTAATAAAAGCCAGCATTACAATGGTGGAAGATAGGCAATGAAATCCTCTCAGTCATATCTTGAAGTTAAATCATCTCCCACAAGTCCCAGCAAAAATGCTTGTCTCACCTGGAACATCCTAAACAGTCCAAGATTATTAAATGATACTCAATTAGGTAATTTTTCTTCCTTTTTTTTTCCAATATTTTTTATGGTGTATAAAATATTCAAAAATAAGAGACTAGCGCATTTTTCAGAGCTCTTACTAATTTTTTGACCCTTCAGGTTGGTCTTGTCAGTAGCATAGGTTGTTATTCCACATTTTTTTCAATGTTATCTTGAATTTCTCAATCAGTATTCTTCCTATGCCTCAGACTATTTTTTCCAAAGGAAGTTTTTTTGAGTCATCTGAGTCTTGGATATGATTATTAAATTAATGCAGAAACATCTCAAAGGGATGATTTGGATCAGTTCTGTTCAGCAGGAGGATGGAGGAGAATATTGGAATAGTGAACAGAGGAAATAGTGACAGTAATATATTTTACTGTCAGCTGTATAAAAATGGGACCAACAATTTTGTCATCTTGAAACCTCGTACATGTAAGCTTTGTTTGATGGCTGGAAGAGGACAGAGGAGAGGAATCTGCCTTACAAATGGAAGAATTCTCAGGAGACTGAAAAAACCGTGCAGTGGGAATGTCATCTACCACAGTGTCTCTAAAGTACCTGCGGCTGGTACACAGTGATAAGACATGGTTACACACTCTCCTCACTAGCAATTCTAACACAAAAGAAGGTTTTCCCTTCATACTTCCAGCTGTGATGAAGATGCTGCAAGTTCTTTCCAGTTCTTATACAGCTGAATAACCTAGTGTATTGAAACAATTTGTGTTGCTTGGACAAAAAATTGGTTTAATATGAGTTAATCCAAGAATTAAAATAGGCTGGATTCAATTCAATTATAATGGAATAATCAAGAAGTTTTGCTGCCTCATTGTTTTCCATGCTTAAATGTAAGTACTTCTAGTTAACTTCTTTCCATTTTGTTCCATGATTCAGTGACTGACATCGACAGAGAAATAAACCCTTGAAATAATATTTTTTTTTTTTTTGAGTCAGGGATATGAATGTATAGAGAAATGTTAGCAGTGAAATTCATATTCCTGGAGAGAGCCCTCATGTGATGAATATACATTACAAATGAAATCAAAGTAAACAAAGCAAGCAAACAAAGTAAACAAATGAAGATTAATGAATGTTGCAAGTTATTTCACTTAACACGATTGGAATCCAAAACCATTTTATAATGAACATAAATGTATGATGCATTTTTCCTGTGTTTTCCCTCTTTAAAAATCAGTTAACAGAAATCCCATATTTTGTGGATGTTTTATGTTTTGTATATATTTTTAACATGTCTTTATTTTCCTAAGAGTTAACACTAAACCATTCTTTATAGTAAGATTCTTGATGCTGCATATATGACTCAGAATCATTGTGACTCAGAATTGCTCTCAGACAGATTATGTCTGTTCCTGGATAAAGCAAAAATAATTATTGGGAATAATTGTGCATGCCTAGAGCTTCGTTTCTATAGGATTTCCACCTTAGACTTTACCTTTCTTTCTACAAATATTGTGCTGCTAAAACACCATGATGAAAATTCCTAAAAATTAAATGATAAGGGCAACTGATAATTTTGTTTTGTTTTGTAAGCAACAATTAATCACTTTTGCATATTAGTTATTCTAACTAGCCACTCTTTTCCTCTGTGAACTTGAGTCTTCCATGCTTAAAAAAGATGACAGACATGAGAGTGACATAGCTTACACAATGCTTAGTTCACCATCTTCCTGCTCCACTATGAAACATGTAAGGAATCCTCAGTCATGTTATTGATTATTAAAACTAACCAATCAACTGAAAAATCATGTAACTATTTTGAAGAAGTGGTTAACTCAATAATCTTTCTTCAGCCTTATATGTCATTGCCTTTTTACTTATTTTTCATTAAGTATCTGGTCCTGGCTACCTTTGGTATCCTCTCTTCTATCCATCTTTTTAATTCCTTTGTAATACCTTGTCACAGATTTTGCTATTTCATCACTTTGAATTCATTTCTAATGTATTCATAACATAATCTGAGAAAATGAAGGTTCTTTACATGAAAAATATATTGTTCGTTGTACAAATCCTTTCAGAATACTATTGACAGGTCTTGATTTTCACCTCTTGGTTTTCTAGTAAAGATTTATGGGTTTAGAGTTTTCTTTATAAAACTTTTCCATGTAATGTTTCCTTTTCATCGTTCCTTCTCAGCTCAGGAAATAATCTGTGCAACCTCCTCATTACAATAACTGCTTGCTGTTTGTTCTAGACTGTTACTTAATTTTAGATGCAAATCTTTCTTAAAAATCTTCTGAAAGGGTTCACTACAACTAATTTAAGGCATACAGAAGTGAATAAGTTCCTTCCATTTGACCTCAATAACCCTACAAGGAAACCAGCTTTTTTTGTCATAATTTCCGTTTAAAAGCATTCAGTTGACTATATTGTGTAAAATAACAGTGTAATAGTGACTATATACATGCATGCCACTTAGTAACCAGTCACAAGCAATAACTAGTTCATAACATGAAAAACAGTGTTTATATTTTAAATTACATACCTGCTTCTATGGTATGTAAAACCACATAATGATGAAAGATCAAAAAGAAAGAACTGTATGAAATTGCACTAACATTTTAAGACTTCATATTTTCACAAAATTAATGGATAAATAGCTCCCATATCTTGAGCAGCTCAAGAGAGAGCCAAAATTAATTTAGTTAGGCATTTATTCTTTGTCCACTGGAGATAACTATAAATTCCTCATTATTTCAAAATTAGGAGCCAGATGGAGGAAATCCCTTACATAGAAGTTCAATTTTTTTTTTTTTTTGTAAGCTGAACTTCAATGCATATTTTAGCAACATGCCTTCATATTTGCTTAACACTGAGTGTTCAACAAGTCACTAAGAATATAACTAGTGATGTGTGCTGGTCAGGGTAATGGATTCCTTGCATTCCCAGTATATGGAAGCCAAGCTGCATGGAAGTGTGGAATTAGCCCCATCTGAAACTATTTTTTTAGCATGAAAGGTACAAGTCCAATTGAAGGTTTTGGATTTAGAGAAAACAGAAGAGTTTGTGACATTCATATCAAGACAGCCTACAAGAAGTTTAGTTCCTGTGTCTCCTTCTTGCAACATTATACAAAATGTGTTTTCTAACCTTTCTTTAGTGGCATTTTGAATTGATCTTACTACAATTCTAGTTAGATGTAATCAGAATAGATTTCAGAGACTGTGTCCCCACTGGAACTTGGTTAGAGATTAATTATCTTTCCACTTATCTATCACAGCTTACTTAAGTCTTCCAACTACCTGACTCCTGAGATGCTCAGAACTTTGGCTGTCTCAGTAACCTTGCCATCAAAACAAACAAACTCATTGTTTCTGGGCATCTTTGGGAATTAAGTGGGGCTGCAGAAATAGTAGTCTAAACCACCCTCGGAGACTGAGCCAAAAGAAGTCCACTTAAATAAACAAAACCTAGCAGAAATTAGGCAATCTTGATAGGAAGTAATTGTCAGTTCTATGATCCATTATTGGACATTTATGATTCTATTAATTCTTCATGGTGACCTGAGAGGTTGAATAAACCATGATTGGTTGATCACATTGCAAGCCTTGTGAGCTGCAAATTATTGAATTGCAAAATCATTAAATACAGTTGGCAATTTTTTTATTATTATTCTGTGATGGTTGCAAAGCATATATGAAACAGAGTTATATGTAGGAGTCCCTTGAAGAATGGAAATGCCACCATATGCTAATTTCAGAACTAATTTCTGAGACAAACATTTAAGCAAAGGAAATATTCTCCTTATATTCAGGCGAGATAGTAAATAGCATTTAGATTAGGTGAGATTTATAGTGTCATTAAAAGATACTCACCCGTTTGTTACAAGAAGCGCTCAGTTTAATTACACAATTAAGTTTTAGATTGTTTTCATTATGCACAGGAAGCTTATTACAATTACAATTACGATTTAACTGGTCACCTTTAGAAATAGTGTTAAGTTCTAATTCATTTTCACACTGATGCAAAAAACTCACCATTCTCTAACAAAAATAAAGGTTCTGAGAACCATGCAGATTAATAGTAAATACATTTTCAGTAATTATTTATAATTCAACAATTCACATAACAGATGAAAATCAAGCAATGCATTTATCAGAAATTTTAAAACAGGGAGAGAATGTACCAATTTTCAAGGCTATTGAACTCAAACTCGTTTGAGTATTGAGTATTGAGTATTTGAGAATATTGAGTATTGAGTATTTGAGAATATTCTGTATTTTTAACATGATTAATATAAAATGCTGACCGTTATTTCTGAAAATATAAGATATTCTTAAAATCTCATTTATTTATGTTAAAAGAATAAATCTAAATAATTTTATATTTTATGGATTACATATATTTATTTCTAAATCCAAATATTTAGATAAAAATTATGTCATGGGAATCTAGTTTTGTTATTATTTTCTAGAGGATCTTATAGATTTGAATGAGCAAGAAACCAAGAGAGAGCTGGAGAGGGACTTTTTCAAGAGCACCTAGTGATAGAACAAGTGGGAATGGCTTTAAATTGAAAGAGTACAGGTTTAAATTTCAATTTAAATTAGGAATAAATTCTGTATGGGAAAGTGGTGAGGCACTGAACAAATTGCCCAGGGATGTTGTGGGTGCCCCATCCCTGAAGGAGTCCAAGGCCATGTTGGATGGGGCTCTGACAAGCCTGATGTAGTGGAAAGTAATACTACCTTAGAATTTTTATGCTGGATTTTATGGTTTTACTTTTGGTGTTCCCTATCATTCTCCACCCACAATTTGTATGAATCAGGGAGAAGAACAAAATTCCAGTGAAAGCATCATTGATTCACAACTGAATTGTGTACTCAGGAATGTCTCTTTATGATATTTCTGATTAAATTCCATTTTCAACTGTGAAATTCCAGACTTACAGATCACCAGAGAAGAAAAATATTTATTATTAGGTAATAACAAACTGCATCAGAATGAAGTCATTGTCTTTGCTGAAGTAAGACAGTACTGGTCTACTGGTTCTACTAAAGCAAGCGGTGTCAGCTTGATTACTGTGATTGCCACTGAGAATCTGCCTCAGGTTCATGAAAATATGCTTGGGACAATATACATGCAGGAAACTCTTAACATTGAAGTCACTGTTAATTTTTGCTTTTCTTTTATGGAAAAATGAGTTGCTGCAAAACAATGAAGCTATTCCTCAAACACGGAGATGAGAAAGCACAATCTCTTTCTGACATAAGCAAAGGCTAAAGAACACAATTTGAATTTTCCCTGCTAGAAGATAACCATTTCTAAGCTGCTGCCCTTAGATTTTGTCCTCCTGCGTCCATTTTTCTCACTGCCTTTTCCTACAGCCAATTTTAGCCATTGTTTGCCTGTTTGGCAAAGATGGTAGCAGGTCTTTTCTTCTGTCAGATTTACTTTAGCCATAGGTTCAAGTTACAGAGAGAGTGCCACAGCCAAGAGTAGGCATCCACCACTGCATTATCTGTCTTGCCAAGGAATAGCTGAACCTACAAGTCCACCTCAGTCTTCCTACAGGAACACAATTCCCTGTGGAGTAAAACTCACTTAATCCCACATGTACATGTAATCCTAATATGTGAATGGTGGTTTAATGCCTTATCTCAGTGATGCTGAAAGTTCCTGAAAAGACAGTCTGTCCAGTGAGTGCTCTACCAAGCAAACCATTCTTGCAGTTAGCTGCTATAATGTCATGAGCATTAAAAATTAAAAATTACAAAAAGATCAGATAGTTATTTCAATAGATGACCTAAAGGGAAAAGTTTCAAGTCAAGTAGTATCCTGAGAGAGCAAGCATTTAAAACATGGATGTGCTAAACCTAGGTATGATTTTCCAAAGCACTGAGCTAGTCTCACTTCTACTGAGATAAATAGAAACTTTCTTTGAAATTCAGTGAAAATACAATGAGCCATCATTTGAGTCCTTTGAAAAATCTTACTTTTACTGTCTCTCACATACATGTATGCTGAACCACAATTGTGCATAAATGTTAAAAAAGACCAACAATAATGTCTTCTTGAAATCATCAGATTACAGTACCATCTTTTATAAGAGAATGCACATTTCATACTAATACCAGCAAGATACAAAAAAAAAGAGTCATTTTAGGATATTAAGACGTAATTCCTTTGGCTGCAGCAACAGCAGATCTTGAAGGAATACACAAGACTTTTAATCACATCTGGTTTGTTTCAATGAAGGGGTTTTATTAGTATCTATCCATAATTATCAAAGTCCTGTAACCTTTTAATTGTGACGTGACGAATTCCTTAAAGGTGTGGGCAGATGAGTGGGTCTGCCATGGTTTTCAAGTGAAGATGATATTCATTTGATCACTCTTACTGAAATAATTTCACTGATCCTTTTTTACTGATATATGGAACAGGAATACACCTGGGCTTTGTGAGTCTGTTCTAGATGAAATTTCTGAACACTTTCATGCTTTTGATGAATGATGGAGTCCATTGTTGCTTCATTTTCTCATATATAATGTGAATTCAGGATAACAATGCTTTTGATGTACTTTATACATATGTTCTGAAAGTTTTGTTTTTTAAAACAAGATTAGATATAAAATATTTTACGCTAAAATAACAATTTTTTTTAAATATGAGAAAGACAAAGAATCTACATTTTTAATTCAATGATTCTGCTGTTTCAAAGAGTTTAAAAACATTTCTGTTTAGCATTAGTCATTCTATGCAAAAAGACTCTTAGAGGCTTTGCAGACTGTGCTCAGAATTAAGGGGTTTAATTTTGCCTTCTAGTATTCTCTCTATGTGTGGGCTGATATAAATTTCTCAGTACAACCATAATAACTCTGGTTGCTCTTATCTTTATTTTCACATTCTGCTTGGATTTTTTTAATGCTAAAAGGGGAATTTTCAAAAAGACTTTATTTTGACATATCTGGTCCCATATTAAGGCTTTTACCAAACTCGATATTTTTGTAAATACATTGGATGCATTAAGACACCTTACTTCTGTCACTCCTGTATGATTTAGAAGCTTGTAAAAAGCTGCTGTATAAAGTCTTAATACAAGAATCTGTCTTCTAAACATTTTTTCCCTCCCTGCCACTGTACCTTAAATGCTGGTCTACATTATGTTATTTATAATGCAGAATAAAATAACACATCATTTAGGTCCTTCTCTCTTTCAGACATTTAACTCCCTCTGACAAGTCATACAAAATTCCTCCCAGTTTTTATTGACATTGACAGAAAAACAAAGAAAAATATTAAATGTAACATGGGGACGGATTTGCTCTAAGAAGTAAAAAGAAACAAGTAGAAGTGATATTTGGAGGATGCTAAAATTTTATCAGTTCAAATTGGCTATGCTGGAGTCTTCTACTCCAAAAATATATTGTTTGGATTCATAGCATTATTTAATTTTAATTTAAATAGTTTTTCTAAGGAAAGGCAAATTTTCAGAAGGATTTTAGCATTTTTTGGCTAATTATTTCTATACAGAAGCATAGCATGTACTTTGAGTAAATGAATGCAGTGTGTGCACTACATGGATATGGCTATTGCCTAAATGCTGTGCTGCCTGGTTATAATTTATTTTGAGAAGGTCTGTGTTAAATTCTATATCATGAGTATAGTGAAAATAATGTCTGTGATCCCGTTTACATGCAATAAACCTTTACAGCTCATCTTAGAGCAAATGTATATCTATATCTATAAAGTAGTTAACAGCATATCAGGGAAAATACGTAGTTCAAGCAGGAAAGTGTAATGGTATTGCCAACTTTCCAATTGCTTTTTGGAAAATAAACAAGCAAGATCATGTGCATACCCAATTTGTATTCACTTAGACTAGAAGGTAGATATTATTTTCTGTATTTTGGCTGATTAAAAACACTAAAATTCCTGCTCAATAGAACATGGCTGTCTAAAATTAATGAATACATTGCATATCAGTGCTGTAGTTAAAGCAAAATGAGGGTTTCCTTCATGCAAGACAATAATTACCTGCAATGTAGCCAATCATCTGCTGAGTTTTTCAAACTGTAAATCTGATGAGACATTCGGACCAACAGCATTAGATTTGTAAAAGTAATATCCTTTAAAATGAATATACACTATGTCATTTTACTGTGTTACACTTAGATGAGCAACATCATTGAGTCTCACTTGATCATTAGAAAACTTACTGCCATGAACTTAGGAAAAGGAGTACTGACTGAAAAGGTTGGTGCCCTGATTCTTAAAAAAATATGTTAAATGCTGTTTTTACTGAGAATCTTTGTTGATGATCTCAGAATGTGCTCTCTCAACTGACAGTTATTGTTATTAATCTTGATTTTTAATAATTTTTCTAAAAAACAAAAGCAAGTTGAGCCCCTGTTTCTTGGACAGAATACAATTCCACATCAGTGTAACATTAAGGACTCTATGTCTTCAAAAAAGAATCCAGAGGTACTACACTGGATGCCTGTGGCAGAACTTGGGCAAATTTAAGCCCTCCATCTAAAGTATTGCAACAAACTCATATTCCAGAAATAACAAAAGTCTATTGCAAAAAATCTATTGCACATCATGGTTTAGTTAGAAGCATTTGGACTGCCCAGTCCCAGAAGAAACCAAATGTACTAACAGCTTTAGCCTACATGGGAGACCCACGTATGTGGAGAAATCAGGAGGCATCTCAATGTTCCAGGGGGCCTGCATGCTGCCTTCTGCCATCGTGCTTCAGCTTAATGTGGACAAGGACACCAACACAAAGAAGGAAACTGAAGAAGAGGAGGGTTCCTCTTTATCCTTGCCTTTCCTTCCCCAGACATCTGTGTCTGGGCTGCAGTGGTGCTTGCTACCCACCCAGTCTTTGTGCTTCAGCCTCATCACAGCCTGGTGACTCCCCATGAAGTGGTCCCTCTTTCTGTTTGTCCCTCAGGCTTTGTCTCTCACACATATCTGAGGTATACTGGTGCTCTCCTCTCTGAGTGGAAATAAGTCCCTCTTGTTATCTCTTCCCATGCATTCATTTTCCAGTTTGAGTGTTTACTCACCTCTTGTCTTGGTTTCCTAACACCTATAAACCGAGTTCAAAGCCCTTCTTTTTGTGTTAACTGATCTGTTTACAGACACATCCTCTCCCGTGAGGGAAAGAGTCATAGTAACTCATAAACATTAAAGCTGGGTTTGAAATTAATTGACTCATCATTGTTTATATTTGTAATGTCTCTTACATTCGACAGAACCCTACATCAGTCTTTCTTTTAGAGTATTGAAGCAAACTGTCCCATGTCCTTGCCCTTTTGTAAAAACTGGTGAAGAGGACCTGTGACATTATCAAGTCCGACCAGACTGATCACCACCTTGTTGACTAGACCGTTCAAAGCTGAATTATTTCATGGAAATCTCACTCTCTGGGAAAGAGAGTGAGTGTACATGTGTAGTCATTGTAACTATTAAGCCCTCTCAGGGTCTTGGAGGACAGATGCCAGATAGACAGGAGTCATGCTTCTGATCAGCAGCAGGAGGTCTGTCTGAGGAATTCTGTGATAGATGAGTCAGATACAGAGTTCTTTTGCTATTTGAACAGTGGTATTATCAACTTAATCATCTTTTTATGAGTTAAAAGAATATGACGAGATACTGATAACTGAACATTACACAGGTAAAAGTTTTGTTGTTGTCTTTTATTACAAATATAATATTCTATGGATCATTAGTTTGCTCAGAAAGCATCAGATGATTGGTCTGGGTCATATAGTACAATTTTCTTAGCTATTGCACTATGAGGCCTATTCTCTCTGTTGTTTAAACTGTGACTTAGCAAGCTGGCTGATATGCAGTGCTTTTATATTTTTTTTGTTTTGGTTTGGTTTTTTTTTTTTGCAAAATTCACTTAAAGACAGCTGAACCTAGACTTCTGATATTAAGTTTCCATGTAAACAATTGTTGTAGATAGCCAAGGGTGATCATTATTGCAAGTGTATGGGAAGCTTATTCCAAAGGCAAAAATGGAAAGCAATAAGGCTCTGTCCTAGGGTTAATGAGTCAAGATGAGGGTCCTTACTGTAGAGCTTTCTGAAAACCTGTTCAAAGTCACTGAGGAGTTGCCACGAGCAGGCTTTTAAATTTATATGGCAAAATACAAACTAATTCTGTTGTAAAGAAAACCCTGTGAGTCTGTTTTGTAAGTACAAAATACATATATATTTTTAATAACAGTGAAAATGAAGAATATTATGTTTGTCTCTAGCATTTGTGAATGATTTCCAAACTGGTTCCATTATTTCCTAATATTGAATATTTTTTAAGTACTCCAAGCTCATTATTTGTGCATAGTTCATTTTAGTATTCACCATTTGTGGCTGAGCAATTTGATGCTTACGCATTAGAGGAATCTAATTTTATTCATTTTAAAAATTGCTTTGCTCAGTCAGAGCTCAGCTAGTATGACCTTTTTAATTGGAAAATAATGGAGAATAAGTTATGATTGATGCTAAATGCCACCTTTTAAATACTGAATGAAATGTAAGGATATGTAAATGTCATTCTAATTGAAAATCAATCACTGAAATCGTTTAAATGCCAACATTGAACACCAATGAGCAAATTAATTTATTCAGAAATATTATACATTTCCATTATTGTGGAGATGATTATAATACTAATCTGCACTTATAAACTAATACTACTCCTGGCCCTTTCAAAATTCTTTTTAAAATGTCATAACTGTAGCTCAAAAATACTTATTTTAGTATAACTATTTTTATTAATACTGGAGTGAGGAAACCTTTACAATCATCCAGAAGTTTTAGACTATAGTAAAATTTTTTAAAAAACAATTCAAATGGCAGTTTGCATTTTAAGCAAGTTTTATTAATGTTTTTTTCTCTTCTAGGGCATTCTTGTGTGTAAAAGGGTTTTGGTTGTTTTGTTTTTGTTTTTTTTATTAAAAGAAGCAATCCAGATACAAAACTTTCATGTAAACAAATGTTTAAGCATGAGGCAACATTAAGATTTATGGTACATCAATGACAGTGAAGTAATGCTTCCTTGTAAGAAACAAAAAAAATCCAAATTTCATGAAGCACAAGAGTATAATCTTAAAAATGGCTGGAAAGATGTGGCAAGGAAAGCCTGGAGACAGGATCTGATCTCCACTTGTGCTGAAGGCAATGGGCTTTTTGCTGTTATGGCTGTCAACGGTGAATGTCATCAGGCTGCTCCGTATTACAGCAAATCTCATTCATGTCTTGTCAGAATCTGTCATATATCTAAGCCAGCGAGCCTTAAAAATGCCTGGAAAGAGTTAACTGACTTTCTACTGCAGAGACTATTCATAAGTTTAACCAGAACTTCTGAGTTTTGTTAATAAATCAAACTTTTTTCCTTTCTAATCTGAAAGTTTATGATGGAATTGGTGTATAGGTAGCAGTGTGTGGCAAGGATCAGTGCTAACTGAGATGTGATAGCTGTTAGGTCTTACTGTTAAATTACATTAACTAACATTCGCATGTCACCAGACCCAAATTAAAAAGTGTCGTAAAATAGAGAGATTCTCCACAAAGTTTAAATCAGATAGACGGCTCAAGCAGACAGAATGCTTTTCTATAATTAGATTGCAATGACTAAACATTTAGGCACTGTTGCCTGCACATTTGCTGGAAGTGATATCAGAAGTCATTAATAGCTGAGGTCTAAGCAGTCTTCCAAAAGTTTAGAGTAGTCAGATTTGGTTTTGTTTGCATTTTGCAAGGGTTGGTTTTCAAGAATACATTAATTTTGTAGAAGAGTGACTTGAAATATAAAAGACTTCCAATTAATGTCTAGCTGATAGACGTGATGCTGATTTACAGTCAGAAGATTTTGGCCATTTTCAAACAGTAATATAAAGCTGTACCAGTGCTGTCAGCTGACTGTCTTCCCAGCCAAAAATGCCTGCATAAAATACTATTTTAATATGATAATTTACAGTGATGGTTGTCCTCTCAAAAATCATACCTTTTTTTTTCAGTCTAAAACATATATGTGCAGTTGGCAAGGGGATACCCTGTGTTTCACAGTCGACTTTGCTCTAGGATTTACCTGTTTTGACAGTAAAACAAAGGTAAGAGTAAAAGAAAAGGAAAACATAACTCTGTATTGTTTTACAGTTATTGAAGTTATCTATTGCATTTTCTTTACGTTTATGTCCAGTATTTATTCCTCCAATATACTGTACTAATTATTTATTTAGCCCTACTGAAATGTAGTCAGTTTGGGACTTCAAAGGGGTGATTATAGTTGTATAGCATGTGAAGATACATTTTGAAGAAAGATATAGAAAAAAGTAACTTCCTTTTCAAGTAATAAAAGCAAAGAAAGGTTATATTTAGCAGAGAACGTGGTTTGTTATAATGAAGAAACGTCAAGATTTATAAAACATTACAAGTCATGAAAAAAATGAAATGTCACCTGGTTCTATTTGTTTTGAAGCTAAGGATATAAAATAGGATTAATTATTCTCCCATCATAAAAAATTTAGGTCATGTCTAAAATAAAAAGAATAAAGGCAAATGTTTTTCAAAGTCAGAATCTAAAACATTACATGCACTTATCTTGCAAAACAGTGGCTGTATAGGAAGTGCCTACAGAGAATGGTTAATGATACATGTCAGCTTCCAAGCCCTGTCTATAATGCTACTATTATAGTATGATTTAGTGGTACTTTAATGTATATTATTCTAAGTGGATTTTAACTTATTTTTGACAGGAGAAGTAAACAAAAAAAATGTTTCTGCATTAATAGAACTGTTCAGTAGAAGGTCTGTCTTCTCAAATACTTTTTAAAAATTCAGTCAGTCATTCTGAGGAAAGAGGGAACACACTGTATTTTGAAATACTGATGCAGGATCTAGTCTTTGCATGTTGGCATTTTGGGGGTTTGGGGACAAAATGCCCCCAAATTTCAAATCTATTGAAATCTTAGTGCAGAGAAATAATGACCAAAATTGCATGAAAATATAGACTAATTAAGTGTGTATCCCATTAATCAGGATAAAATTTCAGAACATACTTTTGTATACACTTCTCTCCCTCAGGGGATACTGCATTCTGGAATCCTCCTTCTTGCACAATTATACACGTTTTGCATGTAACCACAAACTAACTGTAAGAAGTAAGCTCTCTAGCCTATAGGAAGGGTTTCTTTTAAATGTGATGAATGATTGCATGTACCTTTATAATTGCATGTACCTTTATAATTATAACCTTACTTTATTAATATGAATTTGTGTCACAGTACCTACCTTCAGTATTGATGATGAGAAGGATTTAGATGAATTATTGCTGCTTAAGGAGAAAGACAGGATACCAGCAAATAGACTGGTATCTATTTTTACTGTTGCTAAACAGTAAAAATTCTGGGGAGCTCAAGTACATTTATTCTTCATCTGTGTGAGAGATGGAGATGTTCTCTGCATCCTCAAGCCTGAGTGAGGCAGTAATAGGTGACTTCTGCAGTTCGTCTTACTTCCCATAACTGTCACCTGAAGTTTACTGTGTTTTCCCATATGCATAGCTATTTCAGAATATTTTCTACAATGCGAAAAAGATTCTTAAAGTGGTCAAGCAATTAACAGTTCTTTAGGGACACAGAAATTTTACTGAAGAATCTATTTTTTTCTTGGAGTTAATGAAAAAATTAGGGTCTTCTATTGATACAAAGAATGCTCTTACACCCCAGCAGGTGTTCAAAGAGGATTATTAAAATAAAGGACAATCCCTTGTCTGCTCTGTGACTCTATATCTGGATCTTAAATTTTGGGCAACCAGCTCATGTACTCATTGAAAAACATTCTTTTTTACACTTTGAAAAACTATTTTAAAAGGCCTTCTTATGACAAATTCTGAAATAAAAAGCATGAGGATTTTTGCTTTGGAGTGGTGGGGATTGACCCTGGCTTCCTCATGAGTCGGGAAAATGAAAGGAAATTCAACTAAAGGCTTTTGGGTCCAGATAAAGGCAGGATGGTCACTCACCAGTGACCATCGTGGGCAAAACAGACTCCACGTGGGCAAATCAGTTTAATTTATTACCAATCAAATCAGAGTATGCTAATGAGGAATAAAAACCAGATCTTAAAACACCTTCCGCCCACCCTTCTCTGCTTCCCAATTTTCTTTATCTCCTTCTCTCTCTCCAGCAGCACGGGCAGGTTGGAAATGGGCGCTGTAGTCAGTTCGCCACATGTTGTCTCCACCCCTCCTTCCTCAGGAGAACTCCTCACACTCTTCTCCTGCTCCAGCATGGAGTGCCTTCCACAGGAGAGACTCCAGCATGAGTCCATCCCATGGGCTGCAGCTCTTCATGAACTGCTCCAGGGTGGATCCTTCCCACCAGGTGCAATCCTTCAGGAACAGCACCTGTTCCCCCTTCTTCAGTGACCATGGTGTCTGCAGGGTTTTTTTCACTCTCGTATTCTCATTCATCTCTCCAGCACAAGAAATTTATCTTTAAAGAGCTTTTCTAGAACAGTTTCTTTTCCTGCATATTCTATTCCAGGCTTAATTCATTCAGCTTTTATCTTTTTTGGGCCTATCACTGAGATACTTCTGTAGCCTGCATCTGCTTTATATCTCATTGTAGAGATTCTTTTTATCTTGTCAGCTTGGTTGGTTCATCTCCCCCATCCTGTGCCTCCAGCTGCTCCTCCAATATAAAGGGATCCCAAAGTGTGCATTTTCTTCCATCTTCCAGCACTCTCTACTTCTTGTCTTTCCCACTCGGTGTCAACTGTTGAGAGAGATGATGACTCCAGCAATGCTTATTATTACTAAATTGTTCCTAAGTTCTTGATTCATCTCCACTTTAGCAGTTATTACATAGCAAACATTCATCTGTCTTGTTTAGAGCCAAACTCGTTTAAGCTTTTAACACTTTTCAGGTGGTCTAATTAGGCCCTCTGGACCCAGTTAAAATCTGTTCCTGTATGTAAAGTTCAAGCACCATCGCAGTGCTGTAGCATACTTCAGTTTTTCTTCATCTCTTATATCTCCCTAAGAACTCAGTGACATTTATGTCTGCAGGGAACCAGGAGATAGTTTTTTATTTATAGGACTTTCCATTTTCGACTATTAATAGGGTTCTGAAGCCCACTGGTAGTACTGGTCTACTTAGCAAAAATATTTTGAGAAGAGGCATGTTGGAAAATGGAACATAGCAAACTTTTTTCCGTGTGTGCTTTTGAAATAACCTCCCAAGTATTTAAACTGTGTTTTTTCAGCAGTGTCCAGGGACTAAAGCACACTTCAACATGTGCAGCAAATTTTCATTAAGATTATAGGTATTAAAAGAAACATCAGCAGGAAGCCCGGGTGCAAGTTGTTATCTTGTGGGGGTTTTTGTATTACACATTTTCAGGTGATGAATAGAAAATATTCAGATAAATACAGAAAATTATCTTGATTTAAAAAATAATTTCCCAGGTTTTTTTTTATGAAATATCTCCGTAAATATCCATCAGCATATCTGTCAATCTAGAATTTGCCAACACTAATGAGATGCCATGCATAAACCTGTGGGAGACCAAGAAGCTTAGAAGTCATACATGTTACAAACCATTATGTAATGTAGGGCATATTTTTGTGGTTCCTGAGACTACATTCAATAATATTTTTGCATTTCTATAGCTTTTTTAAGAACTTCAAACCACATTTCACACGTCAGTAAGTTCAGCTTTGCAATATTTGTGTAAGTCACAATTATCTGCATTGTGCAAATGTGCCAGCTGAAACATGAAAGATCAAGATCTGGCATGGAATTGTGTTCATACTGAAACTGATACAAATATCCTCATAGATCTTCATGGAATTAAGCTGTTGCTGTCTTTATGCTATGTAGGCAATTGAAACATATCTCAGAGAATATCAAAATAGTTTAATTAATGAATTTTATTATTGCATCTTTTGCTTTCACAAAGAGTACAGAAATGTTAGTTTTAATTGCTCTTCAAAGAGCCTGTTATCATGCACTTCATCACTGCTGTAGTGCTTTATTTGAGTACATGTACATTGATTATCATTCTGTAGTTCTAGGTATAAACATGTAGCAGAGTCCTTAATCAAATATCTTTTTCTTTAGAATGTGCTGTGGAGGTTTAAATTCTCTCAGCTCAAAGGCTCATCAGATGATGGGAAAACAAGAGTAAAGCTGCTTTTTCAAAATCTAGACACCAAACAAATTGAGACAAAGGTAAGCAACATCCTCTTTTTCAATTTAGTTAAACATGACATAAAATTACTGTCAAGGCATCAGAAATCCCATTTACTGGGGCATACATATGGTGAACGCATCACTGCTTATCCTTTTTTGCTAATTCTTTAGAAGCTCCACAATAAATGGAAGCAATGTAATACCCATAATTGCACTATTTCTACAAGCCTGTTATTGTGTTATGATGGTATTTTACTCTTTCAGAAAGATAATTTCTCTGAAGTTATTCTGTCAACCTATAGTAGATATAATGTCTAAAAACTGCATTTAGAAAAGATAAAGTAAAAATAAAATTTGATCCCAAGCTTGCTGTTGAATAAAAAAAATAGACAGTTTTTCAGTTATATGGTTTTAAAAAGGAGGAGAAGAAGTTTGGCATGATATGACATAGAAAAGGAAGATAAGAGTATGGTTCAACTGGGTTTTGGTTGACAAAAGCCAGTGAAACAAGAGAAAAGTATCTGAAGACCTATGAAAATTTTCAAATACTCTTAAGTGGAATTGTATAGGTTAAAGTCACTTACAAAGTGATATTTTTCTATACTGACCATATGCAAAAGATTTATGTTACCTATCATTCTAATGTTTAAAATAATTGTAAGGAAAAGGTCCATAAACTTCCTTATTTATCATAAAGTTACAGTACATGCAATATATCTTTCTTTACGCATCTGTATTAGTAAATTATTCAGGATTTCATTAGCAAGCTTGACCTGATTTGCCTCTTGGCTCTACTGTAAAAGATATTATAATATCTGTTACAAAAGGTACAATGTATAATAATGTGTCTAGTAGCAGGCCATTTCCACTTCATTTCTCACAGTAGTCCTTGGAGACAGAAAAGGACTACTGTCTTCATTTTATATGTGATCACCTGTTGCAGTGAGCTTGCATGACTTGTTTCAGGTCAGACAGGAAGATTGTACTCATGCATAAACTACTTAGTGTATCTCTGTGCATTAAATCATTAGATAGTCCCTGCTGTGTTTAGCCAAGAGCTGCAATTCCATTGCTTGTAATGAAATTTTATTACTTTAATACTGTATCATTCCTCTTTCTGTTGTGGTAAACAATCTGATTTTTAAGTTTTTATTTTATTTTTATTTTTGTGCAAATTATATTGTTTTTAATTGTTTTTACCCGATTTTACTCTTCAGATAGAAAAGTTGTAAATTTTAGCATTTTCGTGAAAATTTAGTTGTCTGTAAAATTATTATAAGTGAGTCCATTTGATAATTTTGCAGTAAATTTTGTTCAGGAGACAGATATGTTAAAACATTAAAAATTATTCTTTTACATAGCTCTAATGAAAACATCCTGTACTTGGCAAAATTCACCTTGAAAGTATCAGATGGAAGTTGGTAAGGGACTGGTTCATATAGAATTCTTAATATCTATGTACCTAAAACACATATGTGTTGCAAATGTTGGAATATCCCATAAAAAGCTCATTAAAGGCCAGAGGAAAGGCTGATACTAAGTAGCTGAGAATTTATCAGAATTTTAGTGATTACACCTTTTACAACTGCCTCTGCAAAGTGCAATGTGCCCGCCAGGATTTCACATCAAGTGGGACTGGGACACAGCTGTGCAGCCTCTCACTTCAGATAACTGGGATATATAATCAACTGTATGCCCACCACATAAATGGCATGATTTCTTAGACTCGAGAGTTACAGGCTGGCTGGAAAATGCCCAGCACTAATACCCATAGTACAATCCAGTATTTGCCTCTGCTTATTGCACTGAAAGAGATTTCATCGGGCCAGATGCTGCTATACAGTGAAATGCTGCCAATAACAAGAAATAAAAATGTTATCAAATAATAGAAGTTTCATTTTTCCTGGATAAATGAGCCACTATGCACAAAAAAAAAAAAGCTTAATGCAGATGACTTACGTTCCCTTGTGGAAAACAGAGAGTGAAGGTTGCAAAAGAATTTTCCAGGCTATGTCTCTAATTTTATATTGTTCTGAATTCTTGGGGGTTGAAAAAAAATCACATTTGGGAATTCCATTTTTGTGTCTTGTTTACTAGCTAGATGTGATGTTTCTTCTCCTTCTATTTTGGCTTCGAAATTTTAAGCTAAGTACTTCTTCCTTTGCCTTTTAGTTTTAGGTGAACAGTATATTCCTCCATTTAAAAAGTTTTCTCTTGAAAGGAGATAATAAGGAAAAGATTCCTGTCAGTTTTTTCACCTGCAGGTTCTTCGTATTCCCTACAACTTCTAATAGTTTCCCACTTCTGTACTTCCCTGAACTTACCCTGCCTTTAGTACTGAGAAATTACAAGTAATCTTAGTAATAGCAAATATTTTTTACCCAAATTTTCAAGGTTTCTCTAAAAAAAGAAAAAAATATTAATACTTTCAGGTTTGTATTGATGCTTTATTTCCCTTTGCTAAACTGTAGCTATATATCTGGAAAGTAAGACTTTTTTCCCAAGCATATTTTAATTGAGCATTTCCCTTTTCTTTTCATCTTACTTAGTCTCAAATATTTATTGAAGAAAGATAAGAAACCATTGTTGTCAATGGAGTATTGTGAGCCATTTGAAATTTCAACTAGATGTTGCTGGTCTCATAAATTTCTTGTCTATCACAAGAAGAAAACTTAAGAGCCCTGCATATTCTTCTCATCCATGGTATGGCAACCAAGCCCTGCTATGCTTTCTGAGATGTAGTACCAAATTTAGAATTTTGGTTTCCATTTTGACTTTGATGTTGTCTGGAGTTAAAACCTGGATATCTTTATTTGGGCTTTTAGCCTGAAAAAAACCCCAACCCACACCAAACCATACCAAACCAAACCAAACCAACCAACAAACAAACAACAACAACAACAAATCAGTCTGATTGGAACACATGTCTTGAACAATACAGTGGTAATAGTTCTGCTCTGGTCGACAAATAACGTACACTGAGGCTTACCAGTGTCCTTACAGTCATGAAATGCACAGGGCACAATAACTCTATTTGTCAGCATCTCCATTATTTGCCTTTTATGTGATACAGGCTCATGTCGTGTTCAAATAGTGATTCAACAGCTTCTCAATAAAATTGTGTGCATGGTAATAATGCAACAGGCCTGTCAAGCTCTTTATGATATGTAATAAATCCAGCTCTCCTAGTGGGTGGATGAAATAAGAACATATATTTTTCTTCCTTGGCTGTGCACATACAGTGAAGGAGGTCAGTGCAGTGTGCTCATTTTTTATATTTTCAGTACCAGCAGGAAGTTTTGCAATCTTGTCCTCCCACTGCTTTAATCCAATCTTTTGTGTTCTTCTCTCAGTCTTCCTTCTAGTGCCTTTGTTGTACTTAATCTACTTATTATGGTGCATACAGTAAACTGAAAGAGCTTTGGTTATTAAAATATTAGACATGCACAGATTCTCTTTAAAAACTGACAATCTCAAAGAAAAAAGCAGCAAACTCAAATAAGGAAAGCAAACATAAGGCTGCTGTTAGATGGTATAGTGCAAATAAAATGATCAGTTACTCATCTGCCTGACTGACTACAGAGAGAAACGTTACTTTAAAAAAAATAAACTATCTGAGCAATGTATTTTTTTTTGAAAGAATTGTCATTGGTGTTATTTTCTAGGAAGAATTCACATTACATTCCAAAGCTAAAGAGGCTGCATTTCCACCTATAAACTGTATAGCAAGATAGCAAAGAGATATCGTGTTCCAGTCTTCAGACTATGCAACAGCTACATTTTCCCAAGTCAGAAAGCCATCCTTATCTTTCACTAAATCCATATTTTCAAATTAACCCCCAGTCCTCTTCCCCTTTCCCTGTTGTAATCTACATGCTAGCAAATCCTTACCCCAGCTTATCCTTAGGTGTGTGTCACTATTCCTCATCTGTGCCCGGCTGCAGGGCTGCAAAGGCAGCCAGCACAGGCATCAAGCACCCTTCAGACACAAAGCTCCACAGCCTTACCCCATTAGTGGTCTTCTTGATCAAACACTACTCTGATAAGCTGCATTTCTGGAAGCTTCTGCTGCATGAGGCCTCAGATGAGCCCCACTTTTCTGATGCCACCATGAGTGGCCACATCTAACTGAGGCCTGCAAGATAACATCTCCAGAGCTCTGCTCCTGTTTTATGATCCCAGAGAATTGCTCATCCTTGCATAAACCTAACATAAAATAGTGAATATGTGAGAGACAAGAGGAGTGAACCAGCTGCTAAACTGCATGAGGAGTGCTTATATGCCACACATTTTGCTTTTCAGCTCTGTAATAACTTTCAAAACTGGCACCACTCTTGAAAATAATCCAAAAATAGGGGACTTTCAGTATTAACTGTGGAAAATAGTGTTGTTTTCACATAAAACATAGGTTTAGTGTTACTGCTAGTCTTCCACCTCTGTGTAGGTTATATCTTACAGAAACAAGAGCATATTAGTATTCAAAAGGTTATTCACAACAGATTAGACAACTTCTCTGAGGGGCTACTGCAGTTTGATCCATACTCTGAACTGTGATGGAAACAGAGAGGACTCTGCAGTTGGGACATTGGGAAAGACTGACTCACAGTGATGAGATGTTCCTGTCTTTGACCTTTTCTAAACCCAAAGCTCTCCAAATAATGTTGTTAGAGCAGTCCGAAATCCTGTCTACAGTCTGTGTTAGGTTACCTCTGATTATCTCCATAAGCATTTATAGATTGGAAGTGCATAAAGCTGGAGCAGAGAAATGGGAACTCTGTGAAGGGCTCCCTTCTCTCAGTTTGTTTGGCTGTGTTTGGGCAGTGTGTTGAATTGTCAGAACCTAAGGTGAAACTGTTGGGTGATTTCAGTCGATTTTGGAGAAAATTTAAGATTAATAGGAATGGTTATATTTTTTAATTTCTTGGTTTTGAAGATGGAATTTCAGTAGATATAAACATTTGATTGAGCTGAAACTTATGTATTGAGGCCTGTATTATTTCATATTTCATTTATAATCATGACTGTGTACATAATTTTAGTTTGATTAAACTTAGATAAGGAGATTTAAATAGTGGCATTGTAGGTATTTTTTTTTTCCTGGAAGTGTTTATATTAATTTATGTTAATATTTAAAGTCAACATCTACTGTAAATAAAAAGTATTTTAAGAAACCTCCTCCTATAATTGCTCCTCAAATGTCAGTTAAATGTCAGTTAAAATGAAAAAAGCCAGGAGCTTTTTGCCCCCAGTATTTAGGACAAAGATGTCATGGGCTCAAATACACTCACACTTTCCTCTGCTCCACTATGGCTTCTCTGTCACTTTCAGTCCCTTCAGGGGTGTTACCTGCCCTGCCATGGAGCACCCCCTACTTCACTGGCCCTGTTACCTTTTTGGGGAATTTTCTGCCTTTTCTTACATATGTTTACCCTGATGCAGCCCTGCCTCACTCTGGGGCTCAGCTGTGTCCAGCTGTGCATTAGTTGGACCTGGCCAAAACCTGCTGTGTCTGGCACAGGGCAGCCCTGGTCTCTCCTTGAAAAGGTTGTGCCTGCAGGTCTCTCTGCTCCCAAAAATTTCCCAGTTTTCCCCAAACAGGGTCACAAAATCATGCCCCACAAATACTAGTGAACAATTCATTAGCAGTAGGACCGCTTGTGCCTAGTAAATACTTGGCCTTAGATAGCAAAATGGTGTGATGGTGAGCTTTTCTGGGACAGTAAATTGGAATTCCAAATATTCTCTTTGGGCCAGTTTTGTTTAGAATATACTCTAAAATTCTGTTACACAAAAAGTAGAAGTCCAGGGCTTTGCTTTTTGCTTAAAAACAAGCATACAGAGTGTGCCTCAACGAGCAGCTGTTAGCCAACAGATTGCTGAAAATAGCCTTCTGCTCAAACCAAAATATGTCTTAAGCGTCCCCATAATATATTTACCAACTGCAGACTTTACACATAGTAGTATCACTTAAATTGAACATGTTTTTTACATTATATTTGGTTTTTACATTGTATTTATGTGTCATTGTGTCAGACTGTCACTCTATTACTGTATGGGTTCATAGGGAAAAAGAAAGTTAACTTGTGCACAGAAGATTAAATATGTTGTTAAAAGTCAAGCAAATCTGAGAACTGTTTAGGAATAATTCTGCCTTTCTTTGTGAATCAGGGCATATGAATTTCATACCCAGCCCTGTTTGTTTCTATCATTAGGGTGTGGTGTGACTTCACCTTATCTTTCACCCTGCCTCTGGCTTCTCATCACTCCTTCAGAGGCTGACAAAATATGTGATCTCCTCACCCTACCCTCCTCGATACCACATCATCCTCAAACAAATACTTTAATAATGTTCTGCAAGGCCGAGTGCAGGGTCCTGCCCTTGGGTCACAGCAACTCAGGCCATGCTGCAGGCTGAGGGCAGAGTGGCTGGAAAGGTGCCTGGTGGGAAAGGACCAGGGGAAAGGGTGCTTGGTGGGAAAGGGATGCTGGTTGACAGCAGCTGAACATGAACCGGTGTGCCCCAGTGGCCAAGAAGGCCAATGGCATCCTGGCCTGTATCAGCAATAGTGTGGCCAGGGCAGGGCAGGGATTGTCCCCCTGTACTCAGCACTGGTGAGGTCACACCTGGAGTGCTGGGTCCAGTTCTGGGCTCCTCACTGCAAGAAAGAGCTGGTGAAGGATTTGACAGGCATGGCATTTGAGGAGTGGCTGAAGGAGCTGGGGATTTTTAGCCTGGAGAAAAGGAGTCTCAGGAAAGGTCTTATACTTTCTATAACTGCCTGAAACAAGTTACAAGTGATAGGATGAAAGGAAATGGCCTCAGCTTGTGCCAGAAGAAGTTTAGACTGGATCTTAGGAAAAAATTTCTTTACCGAAAGGGTTCTCAAGCATTGTAGGGAAGTGGTTGAGTCACCAGCCCAGGAGACATGTCAAGTGTAGATGTGGCACTTAGTGGCATAATTTTCTGGTAGACTTGGCAGTGCTGGGTTAATAGTTGGACTCAGTGATCTTCAAGATCTTTTCCAACCTGAATTATTCTATGCTGCAATATTTGGATGTTCTTTCAAGTTGACTGATTTCATTGTACAAGCTGAGTGCAATGTAAACAATAAAGTATCACAGAGTGAAAACTAAATTGACACACAGCACTGCCGGTGAATAAGGTATGGATATACGTTTTTACTCTTAACAATTTTAATTTTACAGTTTCCTATCAAAATTCAATTTTAATGTTAAGGCCATTATTATTTTCTAAGTAGTCTGCTCTGTATTCATTTAAAATGCTTATAAACCTGAATTGAATTTTTTTTCTCTTACTTCTTTCAGGAACTTGAATTTCAGGATCTGACGGCAGTTTTACACTGTATTCACTCCTTTATAGCAGCAAAAGTGGCATCTGTGGATCCAGTATTCATAGACAGTCAGAGTATTGCAAGAAGATATATGTACAGTAACTGATACTAGATTATATGTTGTGACTATGGAAAATAAATTATTTTCTTAACAAAAGTAGTTATTTCATTCACAATATTGCAACTCGATGATTTTATATAAGAAGCCTATAGTTGTGTTATATGTAATGTTAAAAGTTTTCAAAATCTGATAAATATTTTGAATCTATGAGTTAAAAAATACTAAGTCAAGGTTTGTTATCTTCAGCACTGATCTAAAATTCCAAGTGAATATTCATTCAGTAATATTTGTACAGTCATTTTGATTTCTGCTCTCATGATGATACATTCTACCCTTTAATAGATAGTAATGTGGAGTAACATTTGAAAACTGTATGCCCAAAATTTGGCCTCGAAGTCTGTTTTGAAAAGTATTGGGCATACAGAAAATTACTACAGTCTTCACTGTAGAAAAAAAGTAATTATTGAAGACAACTGCTGTAGGAATTGAACTTTCGTCTTCTTTCTATGTGTTTGAAAAATTGAAGTTCTATGGCTGGGTTCTTTCAAGGCCTGAGAGTTCAGCTCTTGCAGAACACTAAATACTCTATTTCAGACCTAGGTACATAGTTAAGCACACACTTGGCTCCAAGAATACTCAGTAGCCCCAGTGTATGTGCAAAGTAATGTTAAGTGTGTATTTAAGTATCATGGTAGATCAACTGTGAAGAGCTTCAGACTCAGCTAAGAAGCCTGACTATAGACACTTAGTTTTAAGAAACTTGCCACAGGGTATTCTTATCTTTTAATAAAGCTTCCATGACCCATTCATTTATTCATTCATAGCCTGACTTGACACCTGTCCTTTGATGTAATGCTCTATATGCTTGGGAACAGCTTTTATTTGGAAGAGCATGCTTCCAAGATAAGATGAACATAACAACACATAAATATTTTTCTGGGACATCTGCCTTTCTTTTTCCTATAGCTTTAACCTTGACTTATATTCAGGCAAAGTGGATTTTGTCCTTGCTGAGGAAAAAGATGTTGTTTTACTTTTGACATATGCCTAACCTTCCTTTTGAAATCATAATCTTAAATGAACAGATAATTCTTCTTGCTATTGAAAAAATGATTTAAAAATAAGCCATTTTAGTCTTAGGGCATATTCCCTCTAAGTGATACCAGATAGTTCAGGTTTTTGTGGTAGAAGTTTCAGTTTTTCTCACTTGTACTTTTGAGGCATCATCAAGAAAATAAAACAATCAAAATCAAGCAAGTAGAATATCTTAAGTAGATGCCATGGATAAGGAGTGAATTCATCAAAGTCCTCCCTAAATTTTAGGAGTCTTGTGAGGTGTCCTGATAAAGTTATAGCCTAAAGTTACTGTATCCCAACAAAAAGAGGTTGGTGCCTTTAAAAGGTCTCAAGTGAGGAGTGTTTTTACATCAACTCAGTGCTTAAGTTTAGTCAGCTAAATTCTCTCCTTCTGGTCTTAAGCTGTCTTGTCAGACTGCAGTGGGGCACTTACTTCAAACAGATGCTTCTCTCTCCACTTAAAGCTTGGGCACAAATAAAGTGCCTAACGCAGGTGATCTAATCCTGCCAGGAGGATTACTTCTTTCTGAGTATTATCCATAGAGAAATTAATTTGAACAGTGCAGACTCTGCTTGTAATTCCAATGTTGTTTAGGGTTCCAGTGTTGTTTCCATTGAGGCATGCTAACTCCTGGTAAAACAATATTTAGCAAATGTGATAAATATTTTTATTATTTTAAAGTAAATATTTATAGCCATTATTGTATTTTAACATACACAATCTCAATTTTATAATAATTTTATTTAAAGAAAATAATTTCAAACCTTTTATTTCTTGAACATGTATCTATTGAAAATGTTTCATTTAATTCTCAGCTTTCTTTTTTATTTTCAGCTCATTGTATTTACTTAGGTTTTAACATTCACAATCACAGCATTAACATTAGAGTATCTTTCTTACAACCAATTCTCAATTCAGTTTATTAGCATGAGTAATTAGAAGCGTCACAGTTTCTGTAGGATGAAGAATTATGGAATTAATTCAATTTTGTTTTTCTAATATTTCCTCACAGACAAAGTTCAATACTAACATGATTGTTACAGTAGAAAACTGTACCAGCTAGTACTGAACTGGTACTACAGTCAGACATCTAGACTTAATGTTTAAGAATCATGTGATTATAAACTAACATATCTCTCCAAATACTGTAATAAAACTTTAAAATAAATTAGGCCTAATTTATTAAGTAATCTTTCATTTCTCCCAAGAAAAAAGTTCTGTAATTCAAAAAGAGCATTACTAGTTTTTTTCAAAAGCAGCTGGATATTGCACTTTTTCATTAGCACTTTCAAATTTGTTATATGAAGTTACTTAGGCTGATTTTAATTAATTTTGTTATTTGTTTAATGGAATTTCTAAATTCTTTTAGTCTTTTGATGAGCTACTGTTTTTGCAACACAGTAATTTTCTTCTGCATGTCCAAATCAATCTCAAGGAATATTAGAGAAAAAATTCTTATAAATTCACCCTCTTATAAATTAAGGAGTGGTACAGCCTGGATGGACTTAGGCACTGGACTTGAATCATACTGATGATTTGTTAATATAATTTCTGACATTTTTTGCTCTAACATGATTAAAATCTGCAGAAAAAATCCTATTCACAATCAAGCTAAAGTCAGCTCAGCTCTGTTCTCAGTGAATGCCATGGTTGTGCTACCCCATTGAAAACACCAGAGCATTTAGTAGAGGGAACGTGTCCAGGCTGTGCCAGATGGCCTCAGGCATAAAAAAAAAGCCCTTACAATTTTAGCTATAAATTTAGATGTTACCAGAGCATTTCAATGACTTAATCTGACCTATAATATTTCATTTTATTTTTGCCTGTAATCATAAAGCCTGGGAGGCTGAGGCTGTGCTGATCCAAAGCTCAAATTGTGGAAATCTGACTGAATTCTTTTAAGGTTAGGATCCTAGGAAAAGTATATCAAAATTATTCTCAACCTTGAACCAGTAGGACTGAAGTTTAAAAAATAATTTTCTGGGGAAGGAAGACTAAGCTTTGCCAAATTTTGCAACCATTAATCTAAATTCCTGTATTATATCTGAACTACCATTAATTCATAAGTAACTCCAGACAAGGCCTGCCTTTTCCACAAAACCTGTAATGTGTAATCTGATCTTTGCGGTGGCCTAAGCAGAATTTAAAACTGCCTGAATTTCTTTTTAAGTACATCTCCATAAATGCTTCTATCAAAATGCTGTCAGTATTTTATAACACTTTCCTGCCCACCTGAGTATCTCCTCTGTCACAGTGCTCAAAGTGAGGTGCGTGTAATGGCAGTGCAATTTTTCTGCTTTTTGTTCACTTCTTGATTTTTGATTTTCTTTTAATGTAGTTTGCCTGTGTCCTCCTGTCAGCTTTTTCAGAGCAGAGAGGGTGAATGCTAGGAAGGAAGCACTTTTCTCCATGCTCTCATGAGAAGCAAAATGGTGATTTCTGTCCCTCTTTCCCATGCATGAGAAATAGGAGAAAGCACTGAAAAATGGAAGCAGAGGAGAAATGAACAGACAGACAGACTGTGAAATCTTAAAAAACTTCTTCACTTAGGTATGCAAGCTAAAAATACCTCTTGGAACTCATTTGACTCATTTTTGGAACTTCATCAGGAAATTAATCTTTCAGTGTAGTTCTCTTACTTTGAATTGCTATTATTGAGTTATGGAAGCTGAAGAGTTAAAGACTGCAAAGAAAAAATGTAAACTGTATCATGTAATCGTGTTTTGGGTTTTTTTTAACCTATGCTTCAAAAATGTTTAGGTACTTTTGTGTTGAAGCATGTAGAGAAGCAATTATCTTATGTGAACTAAAGACTTTGTAGTAAATTTATTAAGTGGAAAACAGATTTGTGTAGCATGCAAGATGAAATCAAATATGTATTCTAATATGGTTCAACCACAAAAAATTCTTAAGTAAAATATTTTTATGAAATTTGAAGTTATCAAATTCCATGGACATGAGCCAAAATCCACTGCTGTTTTAAGTCCCAGTAAATTATACAGGACTTTGACTGGAACAAAGATACACCATTTTAAATAATAAACAGAGGAACAAAAATGCTTTTCTTTTCTAATATTCCCTCGGTGCACAGCTGCCTACATATTCACTTAAAGGATTGATTCCTACTGAAAAAACTGCTGACTTTTCAGTAGGGAATCAAGAATGTGGATCATATATCATGCATATATTTTTCTCTGTCAAAGTTTTGAGTATTTGCACCACATTTCAGCTCACTAAACACTTCAAAATAGGAAAATAGTGGTATTCACAAATAGATCTGCTGGTAGATACCTTCCAGAGTGACCCCTCAGGAACTGCAGGCTGAGGCAGTGGATGCCTGCTTTAGGATATCAGAACTATTTGGGCTGAAAGCTGTAATCTTCTCCTTTTTTTGTCACAATGCCCTGTACAAGTTGCACTATTGCAGGTATTCCAACCTCTACTTTAAATGGAGCTAACAGTCTTTTTTTCAGTGCAAAGACATGATCTATTGTGCAAGTGTACACATCAGGAGGTGTGAGTGGCAGAAACATCTGAGCTGCATAGATCTCTAGGATTGTAAGACAACCGAGCAGGGAAAGGAAGTTAAATGTAAGAACTTTATTTTTCTTTCATCGCTACTAATTATTCTTGGAACATTATTTCTGTTATATTTCTAGGCTAACTGACTGGTTTTTACAAGACTCTAAATTCCCCACTTTGATGGAAATGTCATACTTTATGCTTATTAATGAATTAATCTAGAAAGTAGGAGTCCAGTCTGTGTTAATTATCTGGTCTCAATCCCATAACCAGTGGATAGAAATCAGCAAATTCAAGGAGTGCTTTATTCCTTCCTGCAACAGATGCCTAAAACCAGTGGATTGAATAATGTTCTGAGAAGGCAGTTGTTCTCTATCAACAAGCTATACTACCACATAGATTTTTGACAGCTCAATTTTCTGTAGATAGGTTTAATATCAGATTTATGTGCCAATACAATAAAAGTAGCAATCATGAGTAATGTTGCACGATTATGAAAATAAAAAAAAAACAATGCTGAAGTGAATGAAATTTAAATCAGAAGTTTGTCATCCCATTTAACTGGCAGAGGGGAGGGAAGAAAAGGTCTTAGCCTGTTTTCCAGCTAGCAGTTAATACCTGGGGCTTAGTAGAAAATATTTCTAAAATAATACAGTAGAAATCATATTAACATGAGTTCTATGTCTCAGGAGATGCACTGACACTTGGAACACAGAGCTACTCATAAAAAATATTAGAGACATTCTACTGTGTGTCTAAGCACTTTGTTCAATTAACATTCAAAACTGAGCTAAATTACTACTCTACAACATCCATAAGCAGAGTACATAATCAGCTCACTGTTTTCTTTTTGCACAGAAGAGAGACAAGTATTCCCTGGTGAGTGAATATGAATATCAAATTTGTTTTAGGGATAAAACTTTCCCTGTGTTTTAAAGTAGATGTCCTTTACTAAACCAGTGTGTTTTATTGCTGCATAGGACTGGAAAAAGATGCTTATTAAATATTTCACACTAAGACTTGGAGAAGTGCTATAATTTGCATCTGTCTTGTACTGTTTTCAATACAGTGAAGAATCTTTGGAATAAAGGCAGGAGTTTTCCTCGTTTGCCTGTAACTAAAAGAACAATGGCTTCCACAAAAGCCCCAGCAGTTATTAGCACATATCACATCATGGTGCTTGAGATATATTGATGCTTTTACAGAACTCAAAAGGGGAAATATGTGCAGCCAGAGAGAAGTAGGAAACAGCAACATCCAAATGACTGCAGAGTTCAATGTCACAGACATTTCTGGGCTTCAGTTCTTCATTCCAGTCAATGCTTTTTATCAGCATTTGTAGTATTATTAGAGATTTATTTTTCCCCATCACTGGGATATTCATAGCAGGTTGAAAGGAAAAGTAATCAGATTAATAACCAAATTTATATTTAATTTGCCCTTTACCTTCCTTTGGACCAAGGCCCTGTGGAATGTCATTTAACTCACTCCATATGGTAGGTAAAAATGCTCTTATGACAGCATCGGATTCTGGGTTCCTGATTGCTCAGAGTTAATTTCTTCCCAGTCCTGCAAATAATCTCCCTGAGTTTATTTGCTTGTTGTATTCTTTTGCACTTCAGAGTTTTAATAATAGCTCAAAATATTCTTAACATTCTTGTGTTTCATTTGTCATGCTAATTCTATAAATCCAGGTGCTTCTATGCCTTTTGTTGCCACATTAACCATTTCTATTCTCTCAATATTTTTTAATTTCCTTTTAATTTCTTAATAAGTTTCTTACTCAGTGTTTTATATCCTGTAGAGAAAAATTGCAATTGCAATCAGGAAATTATCTCTAAAAAGACAGTTTCTGAATGCTCATATGAAAAGGATGTAAACAAGGTTTCTCTGCTTTAATCATGCAGATCTTTTACTAATTTTCTTCTTTGAAAAACTTGTACCATACTTCAGTTTTGTCTGGTATGTCATAGTATGCACAGAAGTGTAGTAGGTCTTTGCCATTCTAATTATTATACAGCCTTCAGCAATATGTGCCTTTCATTAGTAGTAAATCCATTTATGCACCATGATTTCATGTGATTTTTACTTAATCGATCTTAAAGACACATAGGTTTTCTGGGGTTTTTTTCTTTATTTAAACAGCATGGCCAGTCACCAAGTGGTTCTTTTCACTCAGAATTGCTTAGCTCCTCTGCCCTCAAAGAAAACATTCTCCTAGTTTGACATGACTGATATTTTGTTTTGTAACAATACAGACAAGTAGGTAAGATATTATTTAAGATGTTATTTTTGTCAATTATTTTCAATAAGCACAGTCTATTCTCTACCATCCAAAGTTGCACTACCTTCCGATAGGCTGAAAATGCCTTTTGTGGTAAACTGTGTCTAAGAGTGAGTGCCATTTTTGCCTAATGTTTCCTAATCAGTTTCCTAATTTTTATTGGTACATTTTAATCTGCAATAAACACTACCCTTAGGTTTATCATACAACTGCCATTTTATCAAGGTAATCTTTCTGAAAGATTATATATTGTGTTCATTTTTCACAGCTCTTTAAAAAAAAAATCAAACTTTTTTTTTTTTTACAGGTACATTCACATCTCTTGGTCTGAAAAAATTCAATTGCCTGAAAAAAATCTTTGGCTCATGTTCAGCCAGCTGTTTACCAGCACCTCCAACAATTTGATTCATTAATGTTATTTTTTATCTTCATTTTCCTTTTTATTTCTTTTGGCAAAAAACGAGAAGAAAGTTATATTTGGAATTCTTAGTTGCATGCTCCATCCTATTTTTCTTTTTCCCACTTTTCTTTTTAATTCTGATATTCAAAACACACCCAGAATTATGTCTCTGTGACAGGAAAACATGCCATCCAAAATCAAAAATTAAGAATTCAAACTGTGTGAAATAGCCTCACAAGTGTATACATGGGCAGGTTACTGTACACTATTATTTGACACCAGAATTTGGAAATTGCCAGAACTGTGTGCAGCTCTACTTTAATTATCTGAACTGCAAATAAAATTGCAGCCAAGGAAATGGGTGTTTCATTAAACATTGCAAAAACTAGGAACATTTCTATAGCATAAGGAAGAGGGAATATTTTGGTATCAGGCATGAGGGGTTTTTTTATATTAAAATGTTTTGCAAACCATGTGGACACAACTACCAATTTGTGTCTGGCTGTTTTTCATCACCTCAAAAAGCCAGGGACCAGTAAAAATACATAGGAAGGAATTTCCCAGAGTAATTCAACTCTTCAGAAAATTTCTTGTGTAGACAGACATCTTGTCTCTGTCATTTTAAAGCAGACTTTAAAAGTATTTGTTCTGGTTCAGAGCCAAAATTTAGGAAGAAACCTCGGGAGGGTTTACTTTGGGAGAAGCCAATCCAAAATGGCCCCTCCCAGTCACTGGTTTGGGAAAAACAATTCCTTAGGAGAAACCCACAGTCCAGGGAACTTCTCTGCCTCAGCTAGCTGAAACTAACTAAAAGCAAAGGAAAGCTCTGTCCTGCTGTCTGTCCATCTGCAGACAACCGCAGGATGGAGCAGGATGCGGGGGAGCGAGTGCAGTTCCTGATAACAAACTCCGCGCTTCTTCTCTTCCTCCTTTGCTCTTAGAACAAGTCTTAAAGGTGGAAAACTTATTATCCAGCCTGAACAGAGCAGACGATTGGGGATAAAGGCATCATATAGCCAACCCAGGACACTCTAGCATCTGACAATATAACCCAGCAGCATTCACTGTGTGCTACTTGTAGTGTGCAGACTGTAGGATTTCCATCAGAGAACTTCCATCCAACAAAGAACAAGCAGATGATGTATTTTAACACACACGCCCACAAAAAAGGATACAGGACTTTTAACCAGGGTAAGGCAGAGTCATAGAGTCATCAAGGTTGGAAGAGATCCCCAAGATTATCAAGTCCAACTGCCCACTCAGCACTACCACTGTAACCACTTAACCACATCACCCAGCTCCAGGTCCAGACACCTCTTTAAACATCTCCAGGGATGGTGATTCCACCAGCTCCCTGGGCAAGCTATTCCAATGCCTGACCACCCTAACAGTGACTTTTTTTTCTAATATCTAATCTGAATCTCCCCAGTCTCAGCTTAAGGTCATTTCCTCTTGTCCTCTCACTGCAGGCACAGCAGAGGAGATTGACCCCCACGTCACTGCAACCTGTTTTCAGGGAGTTGTAGAGAGCGGTGAGGTTCCCCTGAGCCTCCTCAAAACTAAACAAAACCAGCTCCCTCAGCTGTTCCTCACAGGACATGTTCTCTAGTCCTTTCATGAGCCTTGTTGCCCTTCTCTGGACACACTCCAGTACCTTAATGTCCTTTGTGAAATGAGTGGCCCAAAACTGGACACTGTGCTCCAGGTATGGCCTCACCAAGGCTGAGTACAGAAGGGAAATCACTGCCTTGGCCCTGCTGGCCATGCTATTGCTGATACAAGCCAGGACTCCGTTGGCCATCTGGGCACACACTGGCTCATGTTCAGCCAGCTGTTTACCAGCACCTCCAAGTCCCTTTCTGCTGAACAGCTCTCAAGCCACTCCTCCCCCAGCTTGTAGCACTGCAGGGGATTGTTGAGACGCAAGCACAGGACTCTTCCCCTTATTGATCCTCCTGGAGTTGTCCTCAGCCCATTGCTGGAGTCTGTCCAGCTCTCTCTGTAGAGCCTTCCTGCCTTCCTCAATCAGATCAATGCTTGCTCCCACCCAGCTTGGTATCATCTACAAATTTACTGAGGCTGCATTCAAGCCCAATTCANGATATATATATATATATATCATATGTATATATCACCCTCTGTGACCTCTAGTCAGTGAGAACAGTGAGAATCCAAACTGTTAAATGTCCTTGGGGGTTTCTTCACAGGAAGCTCAAGAAACAGAGTTCCATAATCAACGTCCCCCTTGCTGAGCAGATCTTGCAGTGGGAAGTAGATCTAGCTGTTCTAGTATTATGTGTAAGTGATTATTTAGATCACCCTAAATGAAAATTGCTAAGTGTACAACAATCTACTCACACTAGGCACTCACTTTTAATTCCTAGGCCTTCACAGTTGTTTACTGAGCATATTTCAGTTAATAACTCCAGCCAGCTGGGAGTGTGCATATAAATGATTGCTGTGCCTCACTTGGTGAGTGGAAGTCATCATTAAGCTGTAATAGCTTGATTACCTGTGGTTGCTTATCTGTGAATCTATCCTTGGACTTCTCAGGTCAAATAGATTAGCCCCACAAGAAGTGTGCTTCAGTGGTGGGTTTGAAATTAAATTAAAAATGTAAGAAATTTTCTGCAAAATATACTTAGTGTGGTGAGAGGAAGCAAGTAGTTGCATTAGGAGTAGAAGAAAGTAAGCACACTTGATGTACTTAAAAAGTCTATTGAAATCCATCTTTATGTTTTGAAACTCAAAGGGTTTCTAATCATGTCAAAACTAGCTATTTATTTTGTACTCATGGCAACATAATTATGCAGTGTAGGAAGGTCATACTTTAACTTGTAGTATTGTCTCATTTTCGAACGTGAGATGCCACCTGTCTGTTGGTTCAGCTGCATCTTTGCTTATGTTTCTCTCTTTAAATGCATGCCTGACTCATTTGTTTTGTTATCCAGAGCCATCACCACTTACTCCTGGAGGCCTTTCATCCTGCACGTTCCTTGTGCTGCTATGTCAGAAAGCAAAGAGCCACCATTTCTTATATGCATTTTGTCTCAGATTTTTAAAAGTGAGGAAGTTTTATGTTTAGATCTAGAAGAAAAATGCTTTCCTTCCTTGAANGGGCCCAGCCAGCCAGCCAGTTTTTGCTCTTCGAAGAGCCCACCCATTCAAGCTGCCAGCAGCCAGGTTTTCTAAGAGGATGCTCTGGGAGATGGTGTCAAATACTTCACTGAAGTCTAGATATACTACATCCACAGCCTTTCCCTCATCAATTTAGCTGGTCACTTTGTGACCAGGATAGGAGAACTTCAGGTTGGTCAAGCAAGACCTTCCTTAGGTGTAGATATAACTGTAGTTATATCAACACACACATATATATATATATATGTATATATGATANTGTGGTTGCTTATCTGTGAATCTATCCTTGGACTTCTCAGGTCAAATAGATTAGCCCCACAAGAAGTGTGCTTCAGTGGTGGGTTTGAAATTAAATTAAAAATGTAAGAAATTTTCTGCAAAATATACTTAGTGTGGTGAGAGGAAGCAAGTAGTTGCATTAGGAGTAGAAGAAAGTAAGCACACTTGATGTACTTAAAAAGTCTATTGAAATCCATCTTTATGTTTTGAAACTCAAAGGGTTTCTAATCATGTCAAAACTAGCTATTTATTTTGTACTCATGGCAACATAATTATGCAGTGTAGGAAGGTCATACTTTAACTTGTAGTATTGTCTCATTTTCGAACGTGAGATGCCACCTGTCTGTTGGTTCAGCTGCATCTTTGCTTATGTTTCTCTCTTTAAATGCATGCCTGACTCATTTGTTTTGTTATCCAGAGCCATCACCACTTACTCCTGGAGGCCTTTCATCCTGCACGTTCCTTGTGCTGCTATGTCAGAAAGCAAAGAGCCACCATTTCTTATATGCATTTTGTCTCAGATTTTTAAAAGTGAGGAAGTTTTATGTTTAGATCTAGAAGAAAAATGCTTTCCTTCCTTGAATCAAAACTGAAACAAAAAAAAAAAGAGGCAAATATTCTTTTGCAACCCAAATGGTTCCTATGTTTTAAAAGCTATCTTAAAGGGTTAAAATTAAGTTAATTTAATTTAATTTATCACAGTGTTCCTAAATATTTTCTACATTCCCTCAAGCCTCCATGAATTGGTCAAATGGGATTACAAGCAGTTTAAAGGTGCTAGCAACCAAGTGTGGCCTCAGCCTGTCTTCTACACACACAGGGTAAAAAAAGGTGTGATTCTCAGCTGTTACTAGGAGAAGGAAGATTAATAATTTTAGAGAAGCATATACTACTTCACTTTCTTTTCTTGTACTTTTTTTGGTCATCTATGCTTAACTTTTCTTGTTGGCTACTTTTCCTAGTTGAACTGTTCTGCCTCCACAAAAAACAAAAAGTTTTTCTGATAATCTAACATTAGTTATAAAATGAAATTGGAGGAGTACTTACTGGGATGAATTAACAAAGTAGATTTCCATGCATCCCAGAACAACTGTTGTCCATCTGGCAATACCTCCCAACCAGCAATCCATCTGCCCAAGTCCGCAAGGCAGAGACTTGAAGCTCTGGGATCCAGCACTTGGGGAATTCTCAGCCTGTCAGTTTTCCTGCCACCATGCTTCATTTCACAAAACAGGCCCTGCATTATAGAGATGTTTCCAAGTTCTTCTCTTTTAATAACAGCAGAGCTTTAGGGGTAACCAGTCAGAAACTGGTTTTTATTAAAAATTCCCATATTGCAGATTAGGCCAGAAGCAAATTCACTGTACTGTACTGTTTGTCCTAACAAGTACTGTTATGAAGTACTGAAAATGAGAGGTGCCTGAATCTCCTTCCTCTTTGTGTTGTCCCTGATTGTCTTGGTTCCATATGATTCCATTATTTTAGCTGAGCATCCTCAGCTTTTTCATCACCATGATGATCACAGCACCCACCACTGTTGAAAATGGTGCCTGTTCATGTGAAAGACATAGAGCTGGGCTAATTCACTGCCTAGAATTTGTGCAGTTGTCTCTTGTTCACCTCGTAAAGGCAATAATGGGCTAATTTTAAGCATATAAATAGAGACCAGTCTACTGGAGTAACTTGTCATTTAGTTTCAAACATTTAATATTTACATAATTAATTTTTTGTGAGAAAAGAGTAGTTGTGGTGTGGTATGTGATTACGGTCATAAAGGCAAAACTTTTGTAAAATCCATCTTGTAAATGAGATAGCTACATTCACAAGGCTGTTGTCTGTAGAACACAAGGTTCTGCAAAAGCACTTATAAGTGCTTCTAACCACCTTTTATGCATGGCTAACTTACTGCTGTTGCATAATTTTCTTTATGCCATAGCTGTGGCATTGTTTGAAGTAAAGAGCAGGACCACATGCTCTGCTCTATAAACGGTTAGGTACACCACTGATACTTAAAAGTAATTTTAAATATTAATTCAGTGGTGGGGAAAAATATATTTAAACTGTAAAAACACTCTCTCAAATTAAAAACTTGGGATGTGAACAGAGAACAAACAAACAAAAAAGCAAACTAATGAGCTCAACTGGAACAGCATGAAACCAGGTGCTTGGGAATATGCTGAGTACTGGGAAGCTGTTATGCAGACCAGAGTAGGCAGCATACACAGTTACAAACATGGAGAGCAGGAAAGGAGAATTATTCAACAATCACTTATTTGCGCAATGTGATCAGAAATACTGCTCAATTGTTATGGAACAGTGGTCCTATCAGGGAAAGTGAAATCTTTGGGTTTCAATTTCCTTTTTGTGCTTGTGAGTGATTTTGCAAGTGCAAGTACTTTCTGTATCTCTTCTTGAAGAGTGTAAATGTGTAACTCACTGCCCTGTTCCTCAGATTATAATATTAATCATGCCTTTTGGAGAAAATTATAAACATTCTCTCAGAGGATGCAATTCCATTCCCCAAGAGGTCAAATCACTGGTGGTCACTGAAAATTTTCTCATGTCATTCCTCAGCATTGACTGTTCCTGTGGCAGATGTCTGTTCACTAGATGTATTTCTGCTGTTTGCTGTATTTTTTCACTGAGCATCCTTGAGTGGTTGAGGTTTTTTCATATCTGATCTAGTGCCTCTGGAAATCAAGAACTTTGTGTTCTCTTAATTTAATCAAAACTTCTTATTTACAACCAATATTTTGGAATTCTTAAATCTCTCAAAGATGGAGACAGGAGTTTTAACCCTATTTGGAATTTTCTGGTAGCTTACTATATTGACAATACAAAATGTCAGTTATTTCAAATTTTTACACTGACATGACATTATCATGATTAAAATGATTAATTATTCATGCTTATTGCATTCTCTTTATTCCATTACATGAACAAATTGAATATTTGTTATGTAAGCCATTATTTTTTTTTAAAAAAAGGGAATAACAATTTAGGATGTTAGATGCTCAGATCTGTATTTATCTTTGTATCAACTGGAAAGTAAATTAAAAAAAAAAAGAAACATTTTGCAATGACATTGGGGAAGTTCATTTTAATTTAACTCTTTTGGCATATTTTGTAGCATATTAGTTGAGTACTAGTCCTGTTTCAATAGAAACATGACCAATGACTTATGTTGATAGAGATAACAATCTATAGGTCACTTATGATTTAAAGTAAGGAATTTAAGGTTGTCAGGATGTTTTCAGGTTATACTTAGCTGTAAAAAATGGAGATGACTTTATTCTTTCTGAAAGTGCTAAGTGAAAAGAAGGGAAAGCTACGTGACTTTTTATGTGAAAAAACTACGTTATGTGTCCTTGAAATTTGTATTGGGAGCATTCCTACATGTACATTTGTATCAATATTCCCAGGAATTGCTATCCTAAATACCACAATTTGTTCAGTGTGGGTGGCAAGCACCGTCAGTAGCTGAGCCACACAGTACATCTGTGGGAATTTCCATCCCAAAATAATCGGTTTGAAATACGCAGCTGTTGCTTCTCCGCCCCTCCATCATGCCATCTTGTTTGCAAAGTGAAAGGCAATTGCCACTTCTTGGTGAAAACTTGCAAGGATATGCAATGGGGGAGAAGTGTGGAGATTTTTAATGGAATCAGTGCTTTTCTGCAGTGTATGAGCATCATTGACAATGCTGTCCAGAGTTGGTCCATATTCTGATCAGTAACCCTCAGTGTGGCATAAGTCTGATTCCTGGTTACTGCTCTTCAAAGAAAAAAAGGTGTACATTTCAGATATTCCTTTTAATGTTTTTTCATCCAAAGAAGAAAAAGATATGTAGACACTTTACAGGAAATGTTTCAAACCACTTCCAGCCATGGAAAGACTTTGAAAGTCAGTGGGCATTGGCAGAATTCCTTAAGAACTCAGGGCTTTAGGATTAAATAGTGACATTAATACTCAGGTATTCCCCTCTAATTGCCATTTCTTCTTATTCATACCCTGTAAATCTTTATTGAAAGGGAAAGATCATTTTTTCTTCAGTAACTGACATAAGTTTGGAACAATCAAGTATATTGCAGTCTATGGAACAAGGGAAAAAGTGATCTACAGCAGGTAATTGGCACAAGATTTTCAGTTTTAAAACTTTATGCATCATCTCAGAAGTTCTTTTTGAAGAAGAGCATTTGAATTAGTATACTCTATTGCAGCCAGTAACTATACCTTATTAAATGTTTCCTGACAGTTCACTACCTCTGTCCTAAAAATGCATTAGTTCAGCAGTTCATAATAGAGCCAAACCTAAATAGCTGTCAAAATTCTATATAGACACATAAAGATTGAATGTTGTTCATCTTTGCCATGTGGTAATTAAATGTTTGTTGAAGCTCATTGGGGTTTTGCATATTGCAGGTTTCTTTCCTTTTTGGAAGAAGGTGATACTGGGGGCTACAGTGCAACAAAATGAGCCCATATGTGGGATCATCTTAGTATAGAGAACTACTTGCAAGTAATCCTGTAATGATCAAAATAAAACAAACAAAACTTTTTCATACTCATAGTGTTTCACTATACATTTTACTACACATTTTATGTGTTTCAGTTGGCAAATTAAAATAGACATCTGAAACGCAGCATTTTTTTGTGTGCAGCTTTGCTTTTGTTCCTTTTTTTATGGGAAATGCAGCCTCTCAACATGTGCATGATTACAGATTTGCATAGTGTAAAATTACTGTAATTTTATCTGTTCAGGAAGTCAGAAAGGGATTTGATAAATAGTAAAAATTAAACTAGGAAGTAATATAAAGGCAGAGTGTATATATTTTGCACTTTTAAATAACCTTTTATAACAAGAATCTATTATCGTGCAGTATACTGTAATTCACTTTGTAGTGATACTCTTGCTATTGTCACAGTATTGTCTTTAAATCTGGATATGAATGGTTTGTATATGTATACACTTCAAAAGTGATTTCTACAATGGAATATGTGCTCCTTGTCACTGTTATTAGCATCCAACTGGAGAAATATTCACCAATTATTTTTTTTATAAATCATGAATGTACAGTGTAAATTAGCAAATCAAATATTGTAGCAATGAAGAGATGCACTTTAAAAATGTAAAAGTGTATATCTCCAAGAGTGTTATTTTGTATAGATGTTTTTAAATAAATAATTTATTGCTCATTAGTGTGGGGTTTTTTCATTTATGGAATAAATATAAGGTATTTGAAAGCAGCTATTTGAGTTTTATATTTTATCATCAGTGATTTTAGTGGGTTTCTTACTTTTTAAAATTAAGGATTTGTAATTAGAACAGTGACAGACTTGGTAATATATTCATTTTAATTCACTAAATCATTGTTGGCTTGATGTAGTTGCTGTGAGGGAGCCAAAGTGTGGCCCATGATCAGCCCCCAGTCCTTTTGGTGATCAGCCAGCTAAAGGACATTGCCACAACATCTTCCTTCAGTCATCAAGACCAATTTGGCCAGGAAATCAAGGCATGGAGAGAGGGGAACATAGCAAGGAATTGGAAGCACTTCCATTTTCCATGGTTTAAATGCAGCCAGTTGATATTTACTGAAAGGCATAATGACCACAGCATACATTTGCTTCAGTGAGAGATCAGTGCTGAAATTCTGAACTGAAAAGTACTAAACAGCAAAATGTCTGCAGCCTTCAAAGCTGGGCATAATTCAGATTTGTAACCTGAGATTTCTTCTAGATTTGTTCCTTGCTTTGCCAAGAGAAAAAATTTGGCACATTAGGACCAAGTCACCTCTATCAGGAAGATGTTTGGAAAAAGATACTTCAGAAAAGTTTTATAAACAGGGGTTTTTTTCTTTTTTAATATCTTCTAGTGTATCTAGCTTGTAAGAAGAAAACACATTTATATTCTGAAGGAAAAGTATAAATCCTGAATTTATACCTAAAAGAAAATCTGTGTGCTTTAATGGAGCTGGACTTGCTATCTTAGATAATGACAATAGCAGTGCCATCAAAGACAACCTATAAGTTGTCTTTAAATTAACACATTTCAGTCACCCCTCCTTTTAATCTTTGAATCCAGAGGTATCCTAGTATCACAAAATTGAATCTGAAGTAGGATTTAGACAACTAAACTGAAAGCACAGAATGAAAAAGTAGTCACAGAAAATGTGTTTTGTCCATAGAGGCTATAAGCCTTTGCACATCCTTGATACTCCAAATTTCCCACATATTCCTATGTGTGCTCCATGTAGGCAGAGGCCAGCTGGGAGGAAGGCTGCTCAGTCCACAGAAAGGCTTGATGCTGGAGTGCAATTTTAGAGTGCAGTCAGCCTCCCCAGAAGATGACTTGGCAGCTGCAATTTCTATTAAAATATGTACTGGCAGGTGGGGAAACACAGAGTAACATCAACATTTGTTCATGATCAACATCAACTGCCCATTGATTGCAGCACTGGGCCCAAGGGGAAAATGTTCTTTTAGCAAGTGAGCTCCTAGAGCAGACAAATTTTTAAATGCCTGCCTGTCCCTCTTCTCAGTGCAGGACTAGCCCCGAGAAGAGGCAGCAGAGGAGGGTGTGTACCTGCATTGTGGGTCCAGTCTGGCATTTTAGGTCCAGCAGTCCCTGCAGAGGTCAAGTTCAGTGTCCAGCCTGGGAGGACCAACAGGGCAGGAAGGACAGGGGGACAGGGCAGGCAGCTGGGGGGCTGTGTACTCCTTAAGCATTGACTTCTCTTTGCACGTACCCGAGCCCTTGAGTGCAGTATCGTAGCTGCCCTAGTTATCTCAGGAGGCTGCTGTGAACAGCAGCACTTCTTGGCCTCCTGCTAAGGTTGTGCCACTGTGGAGGAGAGGGGGCGAATTTGCTGGAGAGGGAAAGCAAGCACAGATGAAGGTGCAAGCTTTGGTAACCCAGCAGGCAGGGCAGTCATCTGGGGAGGTGTAGTCCTGAGCTCTGGTTCCAAAGAGAAATATGCAGAGGTCTGAGGAAGGTGTCATTTATGTGCAGCTTAAAGTGCATTTTACTCTGACGTATTGGACTTTTTCACTTCCCCGTGGTAGTAAATTGTGCTTCGCAGGCAATAGATGTAATTGCATTGCACTAAATTATATTAACTATTTCAGGTGGTTTGTTCTACTTTGTGCTTGGAATGACATAGCTGAATTACTTTCTGCAGTATGTACCTCAAAAGAGAAGAAAATTCCTAGTTATCAGGAAAAAAAAAAAAAGTGAGGTTTTTTTAGCTGCAGAAAAAATGTTCAGACAGTGGCAAATTTTAAAGTATTGGCATTTATTCTTTTTTTATGATTTTTAATACTAGCTGGGGTTAGTTGCAAACAATGATTTTTGCAAATAAAAGAAGCTGTTCTTCACAGTTCATTTTTATTAAACTAGATTGTACTTAGTCTGCATTCCAGCCTACGAGCTGAGGCTAGCAGCATTGCACCTGACAGAGAAATGGGTGGGTTCCTTTTCAAGTACCCAATGAGAAGAGGTTGTTTTCCTTTTCTTTATTCTGAGTGCTGGACTTTGTTGTTCATATGGAGCCTTGTTTAATGATTCAGGTGCAGCTTTCGTGCATCCAAAGAGGGAACTTTACTTGATAGCGTCAAAAGTAGAGCAAGAAGAGCTCAGGAGTACTTGTTCTCTATCTCTGCCATCTGTGAAACTCCCACTGCATGAAATACTTCTTGCCTACCCAGCACAGAGGATTTTAAAGCATGTAAATCCCTCCTTGTTCTATACAAAATTGTGATGGAATTCAAGAGAATAGTTAAGTGACAATTAAAAGAGACCCACAACAGAAGAACAAGGGTAAGGACAAAGAATATTAAGCAAAATAGAGAGGGAGGAGAAGAAGGGAGAGATGGAGGTAGAAAGGCTGAGCAAATGGAGGGTGAGGGCATGGGAAAGGGCTGGAAACAAAATAGAATGTGAGATCTGCTAGAGGAGCATACATGATGACACTGAGGGATGTAAAGGTTGGAGGGGTAAGTGTAGGGAGGGTGTCCTTGAATGGAAAATTAGCCAATATCTGTACCTTTGGTTGAGAATTAGAGGGGTGCTCCCCCTCAGACATTGATACTGAACATTTGGAGGTGTGTTACTGCAGTGAGGGGGCAAGAAGTAGGATGGAAACTCTGAACAGAGCTGGGTCAAAAGGCGTTGTCAGGTAAGATCACCAGGAAATCCTGGTGATGCAGGTAAGTTGATACAGTTTGTTACAAGCATAAAATTATTCAAAATTAATAGAAAAAGATCAAAGCTGGAAAGAAGGACCTTAAAAGGATATGGTCTCATATTTTAAGTTCTTGCCCAGAATACTTAAATCTTATCAATTTTAAGAGTTGTTTTGTTGTAATTTGTGCTCTTATCCAACTCACTTAGACATTAGGTGTATTCACTTTAAGGAAAAGATGAGACAGTTATGTCTCAAAGCTTTGACTCTCCAATGTGGAGTGCACAGAAAGATGAAACTTCAGGAGATAAATGAGATCAAAGTAAAATACAGCTGGAAAGAAAAGAGGAGAAAGTTACTGAAAGTTTCAACAAAAACTAGTGAGGAAAAGCAAAAGAGAGAGCAGTCTGGTATGGATGCAGACAGCTAAGCTGCCTGAACCTATTGGCTTACACACATGGGTCAGGTTAACACTGACTCATAAAACACATTTAAATTCAACTTCATTTCTGCAAAAGTATCATATCTAAAGATATGCAAAGCCTCTTGAATAACTGTTCTTTGCCATTTCATTGTTAACTATTTAATTCTCTGAGCATTTTATTCTTGAGAACTACTGTAGCTGATCAATACAAAATATTCTGAAATATAAAAAAAAAAATAGTATTAGACTTAGGATGTTACTAATAACACTTTTAATTGAGGACCTTTCACATTTCTGTAAGACAGCCCATGCAACTACAGCACCTTGTTCCCATGCCTCTTCAGCCTTCCAGCATTTTCTTAAACAGCATCTGGCCTCCAGATCTCAGATTCGAAGTCTTCAGTACCCAAAACTGAGCAAACCAGTCAGTTCATTGCATAGCATTAGCCACAAAGTGTTGGGGTCTTTTGTGAAGAGATGAGTTCTCAGTCTTCTGCAAATCCTCCTTCTTGAATATCCACATTGAGTCTATATATCCCTGGCATTCTCAGGGCTAAAGGAACATATGTACACCTGTGTGAAGTTGTACATACTAGAATATCTCTATGTTCATGCACATCTCCTTCCTGTCTTTTGGAGAACGAGATTCCTGCATCTGCTGTCCTGCAGCCAAGATGAGGCATCTGTTAAACCATTACCCAGGCCTGGCACGTGTACTATTTTAAATAGAATGTTATGGCACAAGCAGTGGAGTGCAAAAGTCATCACAAAGTATGGTCCTTGTGGGGCTCTAGCCATCTGCTTGCTAATTATGTATACCACAGCCTGGCTGTTGCACAGAAAACAAACATTGCTGCTGGCAGGTTTGTTCTGCCATATAATTACTGCGACTGGCACAGGCAGAATTCCAGGAAAGTTATGTCTTTTTCTGCCCATTGCTGTTGCCATTTTTGTGTGCTCCCCCTTTAAAGGATCCACCTGTTCTTTCTGACACCTTATACCTTGTTCTAACCTGCTTGCATCTGCCTTCCCTAGCCTGTGCTAATCTCTCTCCCTGAGAGTCAAAGCACATCACGTTACCTAAGACACGCTTGCTATGTGGCAACAACTTTGTTCCTACTGAGCTAGTGTTGATACAGCACTGGAGTATTTAGCATTTTTGTGCATATTGAGCTAATGTTGATATGTCAGTGGTGTATTTAGCAACTTCTCTGCAACCTTTCATAAAAGTCATCTTTGTAATAAGGCGGATATGTTCTCTGCCTGGGGAAATGAAGTTGTTCTTTGTGTCAGATTAGATCTCAAGAGGTGACAGTTAATTCAGAGCAGTCAACACTCCTTTGTGGTAAAATCTCCATGAAATACCAGATTTGCACTCATCAGCACTTTTCTCCCCACTGCTTTTCCCTGTCTGTGAATAGCTCTCCCCTCTGCCCAAGTAGGTGTTAACAAGGGACAGTCGACTGCATTCATCTGTTACAGACAGGCTTGAGTCAGAACAACCTGTGGGAGTGAGCACTGAGGCAGTGTCACAGACTGTTTGGGCTGGTGTTGCGCGGCTGGCCAGTTATTCTCTTGCACAGGTGCACAGATGTGATGATTTTGTATTAATGAAAAATTAGGTACTTGGGTGCTATCACATGCAGTAACCGAAAAAAGGTGAGGATCTAAACCTCTGTGTGCCTCAGGGAGAAGAGAATATGGACATCATTCTTAGATTTATGTATATTGAAAAAAGCTACCTGTTGTCATAATATTATTTGGTTTTAAATGATATATGAAGATTATAAACATGTCTGTATGAGTTACACACTCAACTTCAGACCCTGCTTAATATTTTCTGCAGGGAGAGAAGTAATTTCTTATTCATGGTCCTTCAAGAGAATTACATTATATTTGTCATATCCCAAAGCTTCTACTGGTTTTGTAGAATGGATACCCAAAACAAATGATTGATCATGTCCTCCTGTTAGAGCTCTGCGAAGTTCATTTCGTCCTTCAGAGTGGTCATCAAGAACCTGGTACTCTTCTATCACACAGTGAAGAGTCTGTGTTCCATAGCGGCCTCATTCAATCACCTTGAAAAATTGATTAGAGAGCACCCTTTCTAAACCAAGCTGTTTCTCTAGTGAAGACCTTTTCATCACTCCCATATGAGTAAATTAAACTATATTAGGAAATGGTTGGGATTTGGGTTGTGGTTGCCCTTAAGGTAAATTTTTGAAAATTTTCTCTGATATATTTTTGCCCCAGGCCAGCAAACAGTGTGCTGAAATGCCCCTAGGCATGGCTGAAGAATTAGCACAGGCCAGATGCTGTTTGTTACAGGCTGTGTAACTGTGCTCCTCTGGATTTGAAGATCTCCAGAAGCACTTTTCATGCACCTTTAATTCACTCTGCAGAAGCAGCTTTCCATTTCAGGGACTCCAGTATTCATACACAAGTTCCACCATATGGCATTCGTACCTCGTACCAGATAAAGATATCCACGTCTTCCATGTATGCCTTGTGAATAAGAAGTTCTTTAATTTGTGATGATTTTGTTGAAAACTAGAAAAAGGAGCTGGGTGTCAAAATCCTGCAAAATTTCACAGTATAATCATGGCATGGACTTACAACCCTTAATATTACAGTAACATAGATGTGTGTTTTGAGGGCATTAAGCAGTCCAATGAAATAAGGTTAGAACTTTCTGGGAGCACACATGTTTCTAGGAGCACTTGTTGCCAGGGTCCCACAGCTACAAAAACTACTTCCCATGAAATTACATTTCACTCACGTGTTTATTCCTCATAAACACAAATTTTATTATTTCTCAAGGGAACTGTGATCCTCTCAGAAGGCAAACAATTCTGCTGTCAAATACCATTGATCTGAATCGCGCATAGATTTGTTTTTTTCTGTTGTTGAAGAAAGGGCTACCTTGTGCATCAGGGCTTAACTGCACACCTGAAGAAAGGAGGGGTACATTGTTAGGGCAACCTGATATGAATGTCTTTCTAACTGTGGTGCCTACAATTACATGCAAAAGCATCCCGCTGGTTTAGAGCAATGAGCTGATCTGCCAGACAAGAAACACCTCACCCCAGATTACCCATAATTAAATGCCTACCTACCATTACATGCCCTGCAATAAGCTGCTGTGTAGAAAAGAAGCCAGACCAGGGTCATGGATGGGGGATGCCCAGGCAGAGCTCAGTGCTGCCTGCAGAAGAGCAGGGCTGGGAGGCTGGGCAGGAGCACAGGAGGGGCAGCAGGTAAGTGTTGCATACCAGTCTGCAGGAGGAGTAATGAGAAGATGGGGGGGTTGGAGGGGAGCGGGAAGGGGAAAAATTTGCTGTTCTTTCTGTAAATTTTTGGTTTGTTCTCCTCAGGAAGAGCTGGTGTGACAGTACTGGAGACTGAGACCCAAGGGAATCGTGTGCAGGAGCCCTGAACTAAGGCAGGCCTGGAGGGTCAGGACCTGTGGAGAAGGCTTTCTTTCTTCTCTTTCTTCTTCACTGCACACCCTTGTAACCACTTCAATTTTTAATTGTATTTTTTGCTATTTCCAAGCTATGTTTTATTTCATTGCCCGGGTTGTTTAATTCCAGTGCACCTCATCTTCTTATACCTTTTTCTGCAGAAATGAAAACTTGTTTCCTATAGGTTTCTTTTTTTTAAAGTGTAAATGCTCAACCATGTACAATGCCAAACTTCAGCTTTTTCACACCAAACCAAGCATCTTCACTCCTTTAAGCCTCACACTGTAAAAGCTTACTCACAGTCTGCAGATCTCAAATGTGGATGTGATGAACTTGTAGTAGAGTTACCAATGCCAAATACTGACAGCAAGTTGTGTTTTTTTCTTTTTTTTTTATTATTATTTTCCTTTTATATCTCAGGGATGCACATTATTTTCTCTTGCCAGAGCACTAGCCTGAAAAGCCTGTTGAGAATCAGTGATAAATGATTCCTTTATATCTTTTACTTTCCCCTGAGTCACAGCTTCTCCAGATTCTCTTATCATGTGTTTATTATCTATAAAATTTATTTCCAAAGACACCACTTTATATTTGACTGTATTAAATTTTTTTATTTGTCAGTCTACAATGTTATCTATTATTAATTTTGCCTCAGTTCAGGTATGAAGACGTCAGTAAAAAATGTATTCTTTTGTTGTGTCTGTGTATGTGAATATGTATATATATTTTATGTGTGTGTACATACAAATACACACACATACTCTTCCCTGTTCCTTCACTTATTTGGTAACCTATCAGCTTATTTTTCAGAAAGTGCTGATTCTTATTAATACTCATTTAAATGTGATTTGTTTCATGCAGGCTATTAGCTACTATTTAATGCTGCCTGCTTATTAATTCTTGTGTACCTTGCATCTGGATGTTTCAAGGCAGAAATAAGAAAACTGTAGCATCTCCTTTTTGTTCAGTCTGAGAGTTTTCTAAAATATACTTTAGCTACAGAATGCTTCAAACCCATCAGGGCATTAAAAACAACAGTTCAAGATTTTTGGAAGCTTGACATGACGTCAAATAACCAAGATGTTTTTATTACTCAGCCATAAGGCTCACTTGAACACTAAATATTCCAGAGAGTAGTGCTTTGTGACCTCTTAATATCAGCACTCATGAAGAATGTTTCATTTAACTTCTTCAGATCATTTACTTTCCTGATTTGTGACATACTAATGGAAATTTGGAGATTAATTTGGAAGCATATTCATTTGCCTGAGTGAATATGAATTTGGATGAAACAGTTCAAGAGTAACTCATCAGATTTAAAATGTGGTTTTCAATTAACAAAATGTGTTTGTAATGTAGGATGTGTCAGTGAACAGTCCATTTAATGAGCTGGTGGCCATCTTGAGATCATCAAATATTTGTTTCCCTTTACTACCTCTTTTTCCAAACTGATAACTCCAACATCGAAATGATTTCTTACTGTGTTGATATCTACCATTCCCTTTATCTTTGAATTGATAAAAACAAATAATTAAAAATTAAATAATAAAGTTGGAAAGTCAATGCCATGCCTGGGAAAATGCACCTACCAGGCAGGTCAGTAAAGCAGAGCAGCAGAAAGCATTTAAGTGTGAGGAGGAATTCAAACACTGCTCTCCAAGTTATTGCAACATTTGGGTCTACAGAGGGGCTTCCACATCACAACCATCTGTAGTGCCTCATTTTGGGTGTTGTATACACCCTAAAAAAGCTCAGGCTTTTTGGTTTCAGACAGTGCAGAGAGAGAATAACACTCCTCAGAATGGACTGTACCAATACTGTCCTACTGAGATGTCTGACCCAGCTCGTTAGAACACCTGAGAGCACACAACTACCATAAAACATTCTCCATGATAAGTGTTTGCACCGATCTGCAGGGCAGATTCTCTCTCCATTATGATTCCCTGTTCCTCTTCCTCTATAGATGTCACCTCATTTTCTTGAGCACTTTGACTACACCATCTTTTTTTTCTTTCAAACATTCTCACTGTCTGGATTTTCCCAATAAGTTGGTCCTGGGAGGCAGGAGGTCAAAGATTCTGCTCCAGATCCTAGTGCTATCAAAAGAAATTCTAAAGTGAGATATCCATTTGTCATGATTCGTACCATGGAAATATTTCACTACAAAGGCAGAACAGAAACATCTGCCATCCTTTGAGTATGGTCATGAATCACTGTCACTATTTGCACTTCCCAGTTTTCCCTCTGGAATTTTAAATTCTTTTGTGGATTTGTCTAACCATGCTGAGAGCCTCATTCACAGCAGGCTGAATACTAAAATTTGTCTGTCATAATTTTATTATGTGGTCATTGTTTTTGTTTTGCTAAATCCGTTTCTGTTTTCTCCTAAGTTACCAAAGATCATGTGTTGTTAGTATTTGATCAGCTTTATGACCACATGACATATGGTGTATCTACTGACCATCCCTAAATCCAAGACATAAAACTCATAATACAAAATTGCAGTGGTCTCTGCAAGAAGGCCATGCATTGGTAGAAGACAGAAAGTTCACCATTAAGCTTGCAATTAAAATGATCTGTATGAAAGAGTCTGAGTTTGATATGAAACTAGTGCTCTGTGAAGATGAAAGATTAATTTTCTGTCTCATTTTACAAGGAAAAGTTTTTGTGATTCAAGCCACTGAATTTCAGACCTTCTATAGACCTTAAAAATTGTTCATCTGTTCCACATCCTTTCACATAAATCATAATTTGCTCATTAGTTAAGGCAGAGTTTTCAAACAGTGATATACAGGATTCACATGAATTCAGACACAAGAAATTGAATGGGCTCTTCTCTGCAGTTAAATTTATCTTTACACAGTTTTGTTCTGCAGATTGGGTTACACCAAAACAACAGAACATCTGAGGGATTCTTCCTGTAACAAGTTTTTGATGCTTGCTTGCATGAGATAAAATATCAATTTGGGTTTAAATTGGCATGTTAACAGGACAATCTCATGTTCTATAGGTATTACATTCCACCTGCTTCTGAGATAAATAATTTATCTGAGAACATGATTTCAGCATCATACACTAAAATTAGTATGTAATGACCAAATCCAACTCTGATCCAGCATGTCCAGATCCCTCTGCAGAGACTTTCTACTCTCCAGCAGATCAGCACTCCCACCCAAATTGCTTTGATCAGCAAACTGACTGAGGGTGCCTTCAATCCCTTTGTCCAAACAACTGATAAAGGACTGGCCCCAATACTGAGCCCTGGGGAACCCACTAGAGACTGGCCATCAACTGGATGTGGCAGCATTCACCAGCACCCTCTGGGCCTGGCCACCCAGCCAGTCCTAAGAGACATTTAGCATCACATTTTTTATTTGACAACAACAACAACAACAAAAAACAAACAAAAAACCCAAACAAACAACAAAAAACCCACAAAACACACAAAAAAAACCCCCTCACAAATGATACTTAATGCTGGGAAAAGCCTGTAAAAAAAAAGGATAAGAAAAATTCCAGCCATACTTAATTTGTAATTCAGGAGTCACTGTTGTAAATCTTGTACCTCATAGGCCTTAATATATTTTTATTCTATAAATTTGTGAATACATTTCAATGAACTTATATGAATTTTTTTACCAGACACAAGCTGTTTCATGGTATAGCTTTGTGTTGTCTAAATAACAGTACTTTTTTTCTGTTTTCAACCTGTGTGACCTTTAGTTCTCTGCTGGAATAGACAGTGAATGATTGTGCCTATTCACCTTCATCTCATTTCTGGCTTCAGACACCTTTACAAGGTCTTCTCTATCTAAAGAGAGTAATAGCAAAAAAAAAAAAAACCCTTTCTAATAAAATTGATTCCAGAAAAAAATCTAAGTACTTAAAGTAACTAGAAGTAATGGCGTCATTGAAATCCAGCTAAACTGATCTTTCCCCCTGAACTACTTTGCTTTCACCCTTTTCTTGCCTTTTTTGACTTGTGATATTTTGCTCAACATATTAAAATGAGGCTTATTGCTGTTGCTTCTACGTTGTTAAGCTGGAACTCCAGAAAAATTGCTTCGCTTGAAGTATTGTGCAGTTATATGCACTTTTTGCCTCTTCTCTTGCAAGAGTATTCTTAGCACTTCAAAAGCCAGAAGAGATTAGAAACTAATTTTTCTATTATAGATTATACATCCATATTAACAGTGTCCTTCACGCTTTCCTAGACCCCAGGATTGTCACTAAATGCTACAAAATGGTGTAATCTGCTATCAAAAATAGCTCCTGCAGCAGCCCAGATTTGTGTTGGAGGTCTCTCATTCTGATCCAGTGCTTGTAAGAACTGATGATGCCTCAGAGAGCCTGGCAGGGCTGCAGGCTGTTACAGTGCAAATGTAAGTTTTTCTGAGATTATAGAATTGTGTCTGTTTCCTGTATCAAACATCAGCTGCAATTGCATAGTATTTTAAGTAAGAGCTAATTTTTCTAAATACCATAGTAGGTTTGCAGAAATTCATATATGTGAGTAATCTGAAATTCTATTTTTTTAGGGTTTTTCCTTGAACAGAATTTATCTTTTTATTACCAACTCAAAGATTTATTTTATAGGTCTTTAACTTTTAAGAACATAGATACAGCATTGGTCTTCATGTCCATATTTAAATCTTGGGAATAAAGCAAATTGAAAGAGTCAATTTAAAAATTAATAATATTAATGAGGTTAACTGTTAAGGTTCACTGCTGCTTTTCTCAAGAGTTTTGTTAGCATAAAGATTGTTTTACATTGGTCTTGTACTCCATGTTTAGACCATCATTGATCTGTGCAGTTTCAGTGCTGGGAATGAACACCTGACACCCTTTCTGCAGGAAGAATGGCTTAAGACAGAGAGCTAACAGAAAATCTGGAACAAAGGGGGTACATTCAGCAGAATATTCATTGAAATTTTCTGCACTTACAAGGGTAATATGCGAATCTCAGATTAAAAAAATTAAGGCTGTTCTTGAGCAATTAATTTTTACCCTCTTAATTCTCTTTCATCAGATTTAGATAACCAGATTCTGAATGAGCTCCAGTAAGAACAGGAATTCAGCTGTGCCTGTCTGTGTGAGTCCAGTGTAATTAAGACTTTGCATACATTTTTAAATAAAACTATATTTGTGGCTCAGCAGGCAGTTAAATATTCATACTCAGAAAAACACAAAATAAATGTTGCCATTCCATTTTTTCATCATAGACCAATTTACTGTATGTAAACATTTAAGGCCCACTGTTGACAAATACATGAACTGCAACCAATGAGCAAATGTTGAGAACCTTATTCAAACAAACCTTGATGTAGGTATTCTCTTCTTGAACTAAATGGGGAAGCTTTGATTTTTGACTGTGAAACAGCAAAGAAAATCAAACCTTTTTTTCACTTTAAGGAAGTCTCTCATCTCTCAGAAATTAAACCTGCAGTACTTGTGAAGTGTATGAAGGGACATAGTGGGAGCTTTTTATACTATTAGGTGTTTGGATTGGATCTGCTTTTCTCAATGCTTAGCTCCACCTTAGAAGAAGTCAATCTCCTTCATACTTTCTTATGTAAGGAAGCATAATCTTAAAAGATTTACACTTTGGAACAGGATAAAGAGGTATTGCAAGTTTGACTCCTTGTCTGCAATCTTAAATCCTCCAGCCAAGGAGCATAAGCCTGCTTTTCTGATAAAGGTCTGCTCCCCTTTGCTCTGTGCTGCTTCTCAACCATGTCCACTCATCTTCGCAGTGAACAGGTCATGGCTGATATTCCCAAACCGCCGTAATGACATCCTGGAGTTTGTCCTGCAGTCAGTTCACGTGCTCCTAGGTTTCCTTTCACCACCATGTGCCACACCTCCAGGGCCAGGACGCTCCCTGCTACCCACCCCATGCTCGCCCTGTCCCCTGTGGCAGTGACCAAGCACTGATCTTTGGCCTCACCTTGTGATCTCCCTGCCGTGACCAGCAAAGAGTAAATCAGGGAATCCTCAATACTGATTCCAGACCTGATTTCAATCTCTTTGCCTCTATAGAACAACGGAAAAAAACCCAGCCAAACAGATTCTTTAGATCAAGCTACTGACTTTAAAAGAAGTGATAGGGCTGAAAAGTGTAACTAAATAAAAATAGCTAGGGTTAGAGAAAAAGACTAAATAAAAAGTGCTGAAAGGAAGTTGGTCACCAACCTGGGGGTTAGCATCTGAATTCCAAATGGTTGTTTTGATAAAGCATGAACTATAGAATGCATAAAATTGGACACAAAGTTGCTTTTTTTGTCAAATAAATTTTAAAAAATAAAAACTAATGAAAAATATTTTATTTTACTGCATAACATGGCAATTTTATATATGTGTGTGTGTATATATATATATACATATATATTTAACATGAACTTATTTTTCTTCTCATTTTCAGGAAAATAATTCTGATGAAAGAACTGACTACACAGTTATCTTTTGGTTCCCAGCAGGAAAAAATAAACAAGTCAAGTATTAACGTCAGTTTCTACTTTGTGGGAACATAACTGTGGCCAAAAAGATTTTGAAATAATTTGCACTGCTAAAGCTTGAGTGAGTACCAGTGCATAAAGCTGATAGCATAAACTGGGCCCCTGGAAAGTACTTGGCTTTCATAATTCAGAACAGTTACTGCCATCGATAAAGTACAGAACGGTGGAAGATAATCTCTTCAGCAGACAAAAGGTCAGACAATAAAATTTTGCTTGCCATTTTCCAGAAGAAATTCATCATATTAACTCATGAAATATAAAAGGAAGGGATGTTTTCACATTGAATTACTATGGGCAATATATAGTTTCACTGAATTATCAGACTTGATTTCTTTTTAAAATTTTGATAGGATATGGAGCTAAAAATACTTCAAATCTTTCAATTCCAGTCAATATAGTGCATGTGAAAAACGATACCTCTTGGAGAGTTTACATATTTGCAGTGCTGTAAGAACCAGTAGTGAAATGGAAAATGCAGCTCACCTCAGCTGAGCGAGCATTTTCACTGTGCTGCTTTGATACCACAGTGACCGATAGATAGGAGCATAGATTAGGGTCTGACTAATTGTTATTATCTTACGGCAATCACTAATTTACAATCAAATCAGTCTAGTGCACAGAGAAGTTCAAAATGAATGGGGGTAAAATATTGATCAATTTCTAATATATAGGCTTAGTGCTGCTGATACTATGAGAACATGTTATGTTATAAAATAAAGTTACGTGTATTGTTGTGCTAGAAGCTTCTCAAAATGTAAAATTAGTATGGAAGGGAAAAGAAGAAAGTGAATTACTTTGGACTTCAGAAAAATAGTCAGAACATGGCTGGAAATCTAATTTTAAAGTAAAATTTGATGTATACAGAAAATTATTTATAGTGTGGCTTATAATTAGAAGATGAAGGTGTATATATATTTTCAACTGTTATCTCTTCTTTCTTGTAGATGAAAGTTTTCATTATTTTGGGATTTTCAGCAGCTATAGCCTTCACAGCTGTTTTCTTTTCTTTCCTTCAAACAGGGACAGACACCATCTTTGGTAAGTAACAGTAAAGATACACGTTAGTTTCTTATGTTGACTGTTAAGTTGAAAATACACTGACACTGCAGACAGTTTAGCAACAGCAGTATAGCTCAACCTCTTTTGTGTGCAAAATACACTATCTGGCTTCTCTGAGAATTATTCCATGGAGGTGTTCTTTTAAATTGTAGTTTCATAAACTCAGTACATGAAACTTTGTACGTGTAGTGTGTCTCAATCACTTCTTTGACTAGGAGTGATTTTACTTTCTTAGTGGCATTCATATGTCAGATGACACATTGCCAAGCATGATTGCTGGATTTCTTTCCCTGTCTGCTAATCATCATGGGCTAGAGGCAGTTGCCATAGGATGTCCCACCTGGCACCCTCCTGCTGTCCCACAAGGGTGCTTCTCTCCTGTGCACCTGTTGGTTGCTGGCACCCTGAGGATTTTAGAGCATCTCAGATTGTGGTATTCCTTATGTTCAGAAAATGTAATCTTGTCATTTTTACCATCATTTGCATCTGCTCAATTTAAATCAGTTAAATCCAGTGAACTAGAAGTGTAGCAGATACCAGACTAAATTTTAAAAGGAATCTGCAGAAACTGATTTTACATTAGGTTAGGGTAGAGACAGTAAAGAAACAGGATTTCAAATCACAATCTCATATTATATGGCTGTATGCTTGATTCATAAGGTTTGGTGATATGATTCCCTAAGATTTTACATTAGATTAGGGTAGAGATAGTAGAGAAACAGGATTTCAAATCACAATCTCATATTATATGGCTGTATGCTTGATTCATAAGGTTTGGTGATATGATTCCCTAGGAAAGTTTTCAACTGAAGTTAGTGTAGAATCCCAAATAAAATAAAATTATACTCAAAAAAATTTAAATTAAAAACAAATTCCCAAGCTATTACTTCTTATGAGAAGTCTTTTTTGTACCATCACTGCAAAGCAGATCAGGTTTTCTTTCTATACTGGATTCCTTACTCAGAGCTTTCATACAAATTGTTTGGAAAGATATGATCTAAAATGACCACATTTTATATGTTAGTTAATACAAAATGAATCCGAGAACAGTAGATTGGTTTAAGTTGGAAGGGACCTTAAAGATCATCTAGATCCACCCCCTCTGCCATGTGTAAGGATATTGTTCACTAGAGCAGGTTGCTCAGGGCCTCATCCAATCTGGCCTTCAACACTTCCAGGAGTGAGGCATCCATAACTTCTGTGAACAACCAGTTTCAGTGCCTCGCCACCCTCACAGTAAAGGGTTTCTTCTAACATCTAATCCAAACTTGCCCTCTGTCAGTTTAAAACCGTTGGCTCTCATCCTGCCGTGTAAGAAGTCTCTCTCCCTCCTTTTTATATTCTTCCCTAAGGGAGGCACCAATATATAAAATATACATGGACTATAAATAAATAAAATAGATGAAATGTGATTCTTTTTATAGTAAGTGTTCTTGGTCTGATGAGACAGTACAAGATAATGTTTATTACTCAAGAACTGCATATTTGAAGACACGGTATTGGTACCAAATTCATACTTCTTAGTAGAAAAGGAAGAGAGACAACGGAATTTAAGTTAGCAAGTGGATATTCTCTTTTACATCAGAGTGAGTCTGAATCAATATCACATGATGAGCAATACTTAAAGCATGTTATATTTCTCAGAGCTAAGCCCCCTAAAAATAATTTAAAAATATGCTACCTTAAATTCTAAAAGAACTACTTACTGTATGGCCTATAAAAATCAAACTTGGTTTTTAACCTAGACTCAAAAAGGTTTTCAGAAGTAGTGAAAATCCAAATGATAACACCAAATGAATGATCTGAATATTTTATTATGCATAGGTGAAAAAGAGAAATAACTACTGCTATACTTAGATACTGAAAACTTTAGCGGAGTATAATTTAGCCTAGGAGACATTACTCCTCATCACACATTTCTCTTCCTTGAGCTGAGTGCCCTATTCAAAAAATAGATGATAGAAATAGCACAGAATGCATTACAGATAAAACATGTTCCTCTAAAATTACACTGTACATAAATGATGAATGATTGTACATAAATGATTGTTATTATTTTTTATTATTTGTTTTCTAAGAAAAAAATGGGCCATCCCACAAAATTCAGATAGAAATAAAGCAGCTGGACTTTAAACATGACTGGTTCTTTTATTATAAAGCAACATGTAAACAAAAGAGGGATAAGCCTCATAACAGCATTATACAAAATAGCACAGCTGAAGTATTATTATGCTCACATATATGTTTCCATCAAACACAGGTGAAGAAATGAGAATAGGGTTTTCATGCACTGGCCAAATCCAGGGTCTTAATTTTGCTTGAATATAGATTTCAATTCTTTATGTGGCTCAGACCAGCTCGTATTTCCTGAGGGAGAGGGTCAGGTTTGTCCTGTCAACCCAAGGGCAGTTTGATGAAAAATACATATAAAGCCTGAGGAACACAGCTGCATACAGAGAGTGCAACATGTTTCAGCTGGACCTATTTTATTTGGTCCTATATGACATTTCCATAACTGGATTTACACTCCAAGCAAGGAAATCTAAATTCCCCAAGTCTTATAAATTATGGAAGAATTTATTTACCACATCTACCTTACCTTTTAGAAAGCTCAGAAGCCACAACATTAATTTCAGGAATAGAATATGGAGATGGTTTTAAAGGGCAAAAATTGTATCTTAATATAGAAACTTGTATATTTTCTAATTGCAAATATTTTAATAACTATGCTATTTATTAACATATTTATATTTCTTTCTTTCTTTTTGTTTTTTTGCTGTTGAGAGCAAACTGAAGATAACTGCATTACTAAGGCTATCCAGAAGGGTTCTAGTCTGGTGGATTATGCTTCACATTATGAAATTAAAAGGTAAAAAAAAAAGAAGTGAAGAATGTATTCATGAAAAAAAGCATTCATAACAAAAAAGTTTGATGTCACTCTTGCTTTTTCTTTGAGAACCCAAATAATCAAAAAAATCTCTGCTCCCATTTGGAGGGAGGGATCTGGGCTAGAGGAAGGCGACTCTGCCCTTGGAAGGGAGTTAGGAACTTGGGGAAATCTCAGGGGATCCAACCCAAACCATTCTATGATTATGTCACTGATCATCTGATCCAATAGGACCTTGTGCATTCTCGCCATATAGGTTGCTCTCTTAAAATGTGAGACAAAATAAGAAACACAAAAATAAATATGGATGTTTTTCTGAACTAAATAGCACAACAAATTCCATTAACATGTAGCTCAAAAATAATACTTTTTCTGGACCTATTTTTGAACATTAATTATATTTTTGCCTGTGCAGTGAGACAGGAACAATTCCTATGGCAACAGGAGCCAAACCCTATTGTCTTAAATTGGACTGTAAAAGTGAATTTCATATTTCCCATTGCATCTCCAACAGATGTAAAAAAGAGATAAGGGAAAGGAACTTAAACATTTGTCTTGGACTGTGGATAGGTAACAAATTAAGGAAAAGTTCCTTTGTTCTTGAGTTATAGTACGAGAATGAGCTCGTTCGACCATTTTCTGACTAGGTTTCTGTGCAACACAAAATTAATTTCTCTCCAAAATTTGGAATACATCATCTACATTTTACAGGGTACAATCCCCAAACTTTTGCTTAGATTTTCCTATAGACTTATCCCTGTGATTCGAAAATGAGCCATGATTTGCAGAGCTCTGTGAGTGTTAACTGTTTATTTGGACAGAACTTGTCAAGGACTGTTGCCCCTCTGTATGTAGAGACTGAGGTCACTCCTGGTTTTTAGTGATAGTATTCTGGTGACAATCTTAATTTAAAATTAAAAAACCTACGTCTCAAGCTTTCAGTGGCTCAACTTCCTCATGTAATAGATGGAGATACTGATATTTATCTGTCCCACAGGATATTGTGGCAATTATTTGGTCAATATCTTAAACATGATAAATGCTAAGAGATGCTAAAGATAAATGCTTAACAATTATTGTTTCAATGAGGAATTGAAATTTTATTAGGAATAAAACCGAGACCACTTACCCCAGACACCAGACTATTAAGCTTCCTTTGAATTTGTATGTGGATATATAGACTTTAAAGAGAATTGGTGCTCAGAAGTCTTATTGATGATTGAGAATGGTCCTGGGCATTAAATGTTACATGAAAGCAAAGCCTACTCACAGCAGTGAATTGGGAGATCTCTTTTGTGACTATCCTGCACAAGGTCTTCCACTCAGTGCTGCAGGCTCTGCTCAGCCCAATAGTTTCTTTCTCATCCTAAAGGCTTCTCACAAAATGAACTCTTGTTGTGTGTTCAGCAGAAGCACAGCGTCTCTTTTAGGATTTTCCTTGCAGAACAAGGCCACAAAATTGCCTTCCTCTTTGCTTTTCTAGTGTACTCTTCAATCAAAATATACCTTAATACCTCAAATACCTTAAAGTTACAACATATCCAGCACAGACAGCTTTATTGTTATGAAAAAGTTCTAAAAATGTATACATTGCAAAACCTTCTGTATTTATCTCAATTGTAGAAATATCCAAGGAAGTGGAATAGCATCCCCTACCTCGCTGCTGGCTTTCTCAAAATTTCCTGAACAAGAGAGTCAAGATATTTCCCAAGCAGCTGAACGAATGGAAATGTCAATTCAGGTGCTGAAACAAAAAGTTTGCCAGAAGCACAAACGTTCATTGCTTCCAACTGGTAAATACAGTATATTGACATTGGCACACCACCCTATTGATTTGTTGAATGCTGTCTTTTAGATTAAAGTTCAGTTAAGTTCACTTTTATTTTATTTTGCACTTTCTTTTGTTCTTGAAAACACCTCAGATAGGTTTACATTTTTCTTTACTGGAGTGTGGGTGGTGTTCTTACAGTTGAGGAGATCAGTATTACACTATTGGCACCCTGTGAACTCATGACTGTGTGTTTGTATTGCCTATAAATCAGCCTGCATATTGTCAGTGTTGCAAGCTTCTTGTTTACAGTGAAATATCTATCTTCCCCAGCACTTTGGGTTTAGTGCTTGATCTTCTATCACACTATGGTGCTGGCATTTTCAAACACACTTCCTCTCAACATATGCATATCCCTCTTTAAAAAAAAAAAAGTTCTTATTTCCAAAACTAATTTTATAATGCACTGCTGTTGCACATTTATTTCCACTTTAAATGTTTGTTTGGTTTTTTTTTAATATTAGACAGGGAAAGAAAGAGAAAGTTCAATGTTGTTTGAGTGAAATACTTGTTGTTAATTAGATATTAATTTCAAGATTTCTGTCTGGTGTCTGGAAGGCTCAAATATCAGAAACATTGACTTTTTTCCCCCATAATTTAATTCTGTCACTTACACGAAGCTGGGCTCTGAGTACAATTTTGAACCTGAGCTAACATGGAAGTACAGCTCTATCCACAAATTTGGCACAAGTTACAAGTACATAATTACAAGATTATGTAGCCAGTCTAACAAGCTATTCTCCCTCTGTTCTCACTACTGCCTTGTACAGGTTCTAACTGCTCAGCAGAACATTTTTTGAGCTGATTTGGTTCTCGAACCTTTATTGTTTGTTTTTGTGGCTTAATATTTTGGTTTGAACAATGGACTAAAGAAGCTTACTTCCAAGTTGAATGAGCAGAACAAATGGGTACTGGAACTGGGTGGCATGCATTAGCCAGTGGGGAGACAAGGGCAAGAGTTATATGTCACCTCTACCTTCATCTTTCATCATGTCATGGTTGTAGTCACTTTGAATGTCAAAGTTTCTCTGAGTTCACGAAGGACATTCACAGAATCATAGAAAGGTTTGAAAGGAAAAAACCCTAGAGAGTTCCTAGTTCCAGCCCCCTGCCATGGGCAGGGTCACTTTCCTCTAGACCAGGTTGTTCCTTTTTCATGGGTACATCCACCTCCAATTGGCCATACATATTTCAATACCTGCAGAGGTGAGAACAGGTGCCAGCTCTCTGCAGCTTACACAATAGTGTGGCTTTGTCCCTCATCATCAGATGCTCACTGGGAGACCCATCTTGGATTATATCAGAAATATATTTATAACATGCTGTCTACCAGTATAAAGGGACTTGATTTTACCTAGCTTCCAAATTCCAGCTAATAATTCTGATTCTCTTCCACTCAACACTGAATTCTATAGTCAGCTGCAAGGTGTTTAAATTTCTGCATCTTGCCAGTCCCACATTTTTCTTCCTTGGCATATCCTTCCTTTGTTCTTGAATTGCATTTTTTACACCTTTGTTGTAAACACAGGGACCAGGCAAGCAAAGGACTACAACAAAGGGAAAGAAAGAAGCAGCAAGCAGGTCAACTTCAGTTCTCAGCTATTGCTGGACCTCTTTCTTCTCATTCTCTATGCATCAGCTAATAAAACCAGCTCTTCTTCTAAGTCCCTGACACAGCCTCTTGCAGGGCTGCTCACTAAGTGCTCTTTCTGTGGAAGAGGGAGAATTCTGTAGATGCAGCTGACAATAATGCCTTTTCTACTCTAGCAGCTAAATCCAATACAGCAAATTGCTTGTCTGGGTTCTTTCTTTCAGATCATTTATCAGCTGATCTGCTCACTATGATTGCTAATATTTCTGGATGTCTGCCTTATATGTTGCCACCAAAATGTCCAAATAATTGCTTAGCTAATGAATATCGACTCATCACTGGTGCCTGCAATAACAGGTATGTATGATATAAATTGTGTCCTGAAAAAATCCTTCTTCCTCGTTCTTTAAACCCAAGAAGCTGTGTTTACTTTTTCCAAGGAAATTAATGAAGCGGGACTGTTGTTAATCAGTTAATTTTGGCATCGATGTAAATGAGTTGCTTGTGAAAGTTCCTGGAGGAAGAACTCATCATTTAAACTTTGGTGCACTAATTTTTTTAAACAGACTTTCCCTCTGACACCTTCTAGGATTATGTGAGGGCACTTTTATGTATAAGGGTAAACAATATTTGTACTCAGCAGCCTCTGGATACATAGACTTAAGGTCAGAAACTGAAAGTTGGACTGTAAGTTTTCAAATGAAGTGCTACAGAGATGAAAATGGAAGGCTATTATCATTGTACAGGTTGAGGTACACTGCAATGTGGTGAATAAAGAGCAGTACAATTCTGCAGTTCTATTATTCAGTGAGTCTGGTTTTATCAGATGAATCTGTTTTGCTACATCACAAGTCATTTGCAAGGAACATGCCTGATAGACACTTTGCTGAAAGGACACAACCTGATATGCATCAGTGTTATAAATCTAACTATGTGGATATCCATAAATTCCCCCAGGCATGTTCAGAGTTGCTTGCAATCTGATCTAGCAGCTAGTACAATATTTTCACTGACAACTCCATCAGGCCTTGAATACATTGGCCAAGATTTGTGCAGCTGAACATAGATACATGGATGAAGCTCTTAATTTACAGGCATGGCTGTTCAGTCTTTCTCCCTAGAGATGGAGAGAAGCACTCTGCTGTAGATAGAGGTAAAAGACCTTTTTCTCTTCAGTGACTGATGGTACCAGGCTGTGAACAGGCATTTCAGTCTGATATCTAAAGCTGGGCAAATATGATTCATTGAGTCTGGTCTGTAATCACTCTGTTCTACTTTGTGTACTTTTGTGCGTGTACCGCATCAGAACTTAAACCCACCACTCATATTTGGTGGTATTTTAGACTCTTTGCTCTAAATGTCTGTAAAAGGTGTAAAGCAACAAAAAACCCTTCAAAACCAAATGCATTGAAACCAGTGAATCAGATCTTAACTGAGTCTAAAAATTTGTGAGCCCCTTGAAATATCTCTAGTTCTACTGAAATACAGCAGCTTTAAAAGCCCATAATGCTGTAATGTAAATAACATATTCTGTGATGTAAGCCAGCTTCAAAGACTTCAGACATTAAATGAAATACCAGTCTGTGCTTTTCCTTGCTTTACAGCTTCCACTTTCAGTAGGAAAATATATCAAAATATATCAACACCTATGTTGCATTTGTACTTCTGTTCACTCTGTTTGAATATATAGCTTTACTGTAGGTCAGTAAATGCTGCATTTCATGAGTGAAATTTAGAAACAAAATTTTTAGTGGAATTGTGTGTCCACAATAAAAATATTTTTAAATCTATTTAGAAGCAAGCAAAGAAAAGCTTTACAGATGTTCTGCTAAATCAGTTTGCACATTTGGGACAAATCAGATCAATTACAAAGAATTTTTCCTTAGCACTGAGATTGCTTTGTTTTAGTTTGCACTTCCTAGAACAAAGGTGTAGTAGAATAGCATAAACATGACCTTCTGTGGAGAATATCAACACAATATCAGACATTCCCAGCAGAGGTATTATCCACTTTTACTAGCAAGAGATATTAACAGATTTTAGTTTCCTTTCTGCCTAAACAAGCACAATAAAATTGCATTATTTTAAAATGAAGAATAAGGAACAGAAGGAAAATCCAAAGAGGTTTTTTTTCCATTTTTTAATCCCAACCAGCTAACATTGATCTAGGTAATTTTTTAGTGTCTAGTAAAATGAGAGGAATTCAAGGGTGGAGGAATTACAGGTACTAAGGGACTCTCACAGTGCAATTAGCTTCACCTAATCTTAGCTTTCAGAGGTAGTTATATGTCTACTGTAAGGCTGCATCTTTGGCTGTTCCTGGTAGTGAGAAATAGAATGGAATGACAGGATGGCACCCAGGAACTGTCTGTCTTTCTGGCTTGATGGGCAGGTTGTTTGATGGCTAGCTTACTTTTTGTACACCTAATATGTGGGGCATCTGGGAGGAATTTTACCTGCAGCATTTCTATTTCATTGCTGTGTCATTAACTGTTCTCTCAGGTAAGGACCTGGTGCTCAGCCTGGAGGTCCAATACCAGCAGAGTCAGGAGTATGAGTATGGCTCACCTGCTGGAAAGAAAGAGCAATCCTGACTGAGTCCATTGGCTTCCATAAGAAGGAATGGAGATGTTTCCTTTAGGTTAGCTGCTGCCCCTCAATGCAAGCTAAGTGTTCAATTAGTAGCAGGCTTATTTTCCAGAAGTGTCCCATGTTTCCAGAAGTTGCACACGATAGCTCAGCACAACATAAAACATCACAAACTCCAATTGTTAAGTTGCCACATTGCATTCATTCGATCTACTTGGAACTAGGCAGAACATTAAAATAAGATTCAAAAGATAATAATCTGGATAGTAAATGGCAGCTTAAGACTCCAGGTTGCTTCTCAGGCAGCCACAACAAAATCCAAATCGTACAATTCCAGTATTTCACAAGTAAATGAAAACTCCCACTTTCCATAAACAGAATATATAGTAATCATATCTGAGTACTTTATAAAGCTGTATGGTAGCAAACTCATTATTTCAGCTGCATTTTTAACTCAAGCAAGATTCCAAGACATTAATATGTTTAATGCAATAATAAAAAGGCATGTGAGAGGGGTTTTATCAAAGTAGCATTCCAGTGATCTGCTAAAATACAAAAGCAATCAAGAGAAAAATCACTGGTTAAGCAGTTACATTAACATTTCATTATTTTTAATTGAGTGAAATAGCACTACAGTATGTGCAGTATTTCATGCAATTTCAATAAAAGCAAATCAACTGTAACTAATTTGAATGCTTTATTAAAGCATATTTCAACCTTCAAGTGTGAATTATTGTGCATAATTAATTGTATGACTGCACCATATAGCTTTGCAAATTGAGTCTCTTCAGTGTGCTGGGGATCAATGAAATATTAATATAATTGTTTAGCATCCTGATAGACATGTAAATGTTATGTTTTAACACCATGTATTTCTACCAGCATTCCAGAAATATTTCTGGTTCTTTGTGGCTTACTTTACAACTTTATTCAGCTGAGTGCATTGTAAAAAATTATTTCTTCTTTTTAGTGTTGACATATATTTAACAATTATTAAATATATTGAACAGGACATGTTGAAAAACAACCATACAAACCAAATCCTAAAATTTCTAACATTCATGATAGAGAGAAAATTAATTGAGTCAAACCCAAGGCTCACTGACTATACTAATAAACAGAAATCACCAAAAATCATTTGCTGACCCTCAAATTAAGTATGATCTGATTCTTGCCACCCTCTTACTTTTACATGTTTGTCTAGACTTTTTTTCCTCCCCATTCCCCTTCCAGGTCGGCTGGCTGTGGGATGACAAACTGGTATGCAATGATGTCAAGATGTGCTCAGGCAGGTGACATTCAGAGAAAAGCAAGTTGTTATGAGGAAAAAATACACTGTAGTTAGTGTGGCTACTCAGCAGCAAAGTTCAGTGCCTGGGCTTGTGCACAGGCCCTCCCAAAGATGGACCCAAGAAATTGGTGTAGCCTCAGCTGGAGGCAGCACTGCCACTGGATTCAGCTCCCATCTCCTCAGCCCTGGCTCCTCTGGGCTTGCTAAATTATTTCTTCTCTATGACTAGTGTCCAATTTTCATTTAAGTTTTCTTCACCTTCACACTGAAGGGTTTCTTCATATTTTCCTAAGTTTTGATTTCCTGACTGTTGCTCTAAACAATATCTTTTTAAAGATGCTAGCAAAGGCACTCGAAAGTATACCTGACTTTATGGGCAATGAGGACACTATCAGGAACTTTACAGCAAGTATTTAAAAAATTTCAAAAGGTAAACAAGGTTTAAGGTTATAAACATGAGTAAAATATTAATAATTCATTAGAAATTTAAATTTTTGTTATTTTTCTCTTGAATAAAATTAATATTGGCACACATGAAGACAAGTATTTTATGCATTTTCAGAGATTGCTACATGAGCATCTTATTGTAATGGCATATTGCTCTGTGGCTGGTGATTATTTCATATTATTTTATTGTTATATCTTTATGGTCAGGTCTTATATTCAGAACATAAATATAATATAAATATTATATATATATATGTATATATATTAGATTCAAAATATATTCAGAGGTTCTGCTCCTGCTGTTGTTTTTGGAGGATTTTTAATTTTGTTTTTCTTTTCATAGGGAACATCCTAGATGGGGAGCATCCAACACAGCTTTGGCTAGGTGGCTTCCAGCAGCCTATGAAGATGGCCTCAGCCAACCTCGAGGATGGGATCCCAGTGTCCGATACAATGGATTCCAGCTACCCTCGGTTAGGAAGTGTACCTCCAGATCATTGAAACAATTACACTGGGCTATTATCACACCTGCCCCCACAGACCTCCATTCGTGTCAGTAAATGAAGTATCTGTGTAAAATACTTCAAAAGTATCTATGGAGCTCAGTTAAGCAGCCAGTGGCTTTGCTAAAGGATAATTTCAGCCGCATGGTGAGCGGTTCCCTGCCCCTGGCTGGAGCAAGACCATGAAGCAGTGCAGGGGGCACTGACTGTCCTGAAGGGCAGCACAGCACTCCAAAAAGTGCTGCAGGGGAGAGCAGGCAGGACAGGAGCCAGCCAAATGCCTGGCCTTGCAGGCACCAGGTAGCCAGCAGACACAGGGTGATGATTGCTCAGGTAGAGAAAGGTGCACACTGGACCTAATTTTGACCTTCCCATGATGAAATTGCAGAGAAGAGGGAGGCCTACAAGGATGGATGTTGCCATGGCAAGAGGCAATGGTCACAATTTTCTCCAGAGAAAATTTTGTCTTGAAACAAGAAATTAAATTTGTTGTGAGCACAATTAAATGTTGGAAAAGGCTTTTATTGGAATACGGATTCCAGCCTAGAGAACTTCCTCATGGGAAATACCCAAGACCTGTCTTCTTGGGGCTCTTAACCTAATGTCTGTTTTCAATTTACAGTTGCACATTCTGGTCTCCAGAGCTTCCTTCCAACCTAGATTTTCCAGTGATTTTATGATTCTTTCTTTTAATAATGATACCTTTATTCAGGGAAGGAAGAGGAGGAAAAGAAGGTTGGATGCTAACTGAGCAGATATAAAGCACATAGACGTGCCAGCATGTGTGTAGGTGTGTGCATGTATGTCATTCCTCACAGGCTAGCAAGCCTTAACTGAACAAGTAATACTGTCAAATCATGACTTCATTTGTTAGCCAGTCCGACTTACTGATCTCAGAATGTACTGCAATATTTATGGATTTTAGCACATCATGTACTTAAAAAATAGCAGACCTGCCATAGAGGGAAGCTTGAAAAAAGAACATTTGCATAGAGGATTGGGAGAAAAATTCCCAAGTGCAGTGTACAATCATTTGAGCTGGATTTACAATTTGTGATTTGCCATCATTGCTTTGAAATCTGACTTTTAATGGACTCAAAGTCTTGTTATTTTAACCATTGTATGTTTAATAAGGATAAGCAAGAGAATTTAGTGTTAATGTCACCTGCAACTCATGTTATTAATTAAATAACTTTGTCTCTAAGTTGCACAATTTAGCACTCAGAGATGAAAACCTGACATTTACACAGGCAAATTTCCAGTAGACAGTACAAACTGCCTTTTTCTAGATTCATTAGGGGACATGCTCGCAAAGTAAAACACTCTTAAAAAAGATTATATAACTGTACAGAATCTGATCATCAACATCTGACCATCAGCAAGGTTCTCTGCTTTGTTTTGGAGTAAGACAGGGTAAAACTAATATCATAAATGTTTTTTCTTATTTACATAACTGTTCTTTTTTTTGTAATTATAGCTATTTAACTGTATCCTTTCAAAAGTAGGTTGAAAATATTGTGGAAGTGATAGGTAAGTGTGAGGAATACTATAAAGCGAAACAGTGATAAGAAAATTTTACTAACTTCAAGAAAATGTTTGGCCACCAAAGCTATTAAAACACTGATCTAAAGATATGAATTCCTGATGAGCTGTAGGTAGTTTGCTCTCAACCATTTCAGTTTAAATCCTGATGTTCCTAACAAGTCCCATGTTGCCTGTTGTCCTTACCAATTCTATTTGACTGAACCTGCCTTATACATTCATTATATAGCCCTTATATTTATTACAGGCTCTGTGAGTCCATTTTATGTGCTGGTCTTTCAGTTGCTTGACTTCCAAGGCAGCTGTTATTTGCCAGGGAATATTTTGCAGCATGAGGGAGGAATCTGTGAACAATGATACCCTTAACATCTCCACAAACTGAGTGCTGATTCTGCCCTGACGGTTTTGCTTGGTTATTAATATAGGCTGGACAGGTAGCATAGATGTCCCTATGTGCTCCTCCTCAGAGCATCTGTATCTCTGTGCATCTCGCACAAAACTGCATCAGAAATATTTTTTTGGCTTCTTTTTGGCTGGGAAAAGGAAGCTGAACTTTCAGATACCATGTGTTTGCAGCCAACCTCACGTCCTGGGCTGTGCAAGCTGCTTCATTTATGTACATTTACAGCCCAGACTTTCTGAGTATCAACAGTGGTTTGAGATTTCCCAGCAAATCCTTTTGTTCAAGGAGGAGAAAGCAGAATAAATAGAAGGAAAACTTTTAGATAGTCTAAAATAAACCTGTGGTTTTCAAAATTCTCTGTAAAGGAGCAGATCAAAGATACAGCGCTCACTGGCAAAAATATAGAAAAACTCAGCTGAAACGTCTTTGAAACTGCTTGTGGCACCTTGGTCTCACCTTCTGAACAGAAATAAGAGCCTGATAGAGGTTGGATTTTATATTGTTGTTGGATTTTTTTTGTTTTGGTTTGGTTTTAGACAAACCATTAGAAGCACTCCACAACATAAAAGTTGGGGAGGGGGAAGATAGCTTTTATCGCTGTTCCCCTTACTTTGTACTGTTTCATCACTTTGTGAGAAGTAAAAACTGTTTGACACTCAAGGTAAATTAGTTCTCTTCTCAGGTTCGTGAAGTGACAAGAAAAATTATTCATGCACCTAATGAGGCTGTTACTGAAGACAACCTGTATTCTGATATCATTATGGTATGGGGGCAGTACATAGACCATGACATTGCATTCACACCCCAGAGCACAAGTAGAACTGCCTTCCTAAGCGGGATGGAGTGCCAGATGACTTGTGAAAAACAAAATCCATGTTTTCCAATAAAGGTAAGATTCTAACTTAAATTCTTCAAGAGAAATTCCAGGCTCTAAACAAGTAAGTAAAGTCAAGAAACATTGGAACAGACAGTGATAGAAAAATAGAAACCAGTACAACTATTAAATTAAGCAGGCAGACATTTAATATTTTTTTAAGAGATAATAAACTATAGGTAATGTATTTAATAAAAACAACAATTTTTTGACCTAAGGTTTATGTTGCAGAGAAACCTTACTGGTCTCTTCAGTAAGGAGAGACATGTTATTGTTCTCATGCTTCAGGATTTTGAGTTCCATTGGGGAAAATAGCAAAGTAGTAATTTACATTTACAGCCAGATATAATGAAAGGATCTTAATGTTACTTATTGAAAGCAAAGATACTTCTTTCAGTTAATGCAAACTTTAAAAGAGAGCTATCTTTTCAACATATGTATAAAAATGATCTCCAGGGAGCTGCTGAAACTTACATACATCACATCTTTGCTTTGAGCAGATGGAAAACATGAGTTCAAAGCTTGTTAGAGGGCTAAAAGAAACATAAATAGGTATAAATGTAGGATACTGTATTTTTGATAACTTAATTTAAAAGTATAGTCCTTCTTTCACTCAAAAAAATTGAGTAGCAAAGTAAAACCATATTTCTGTTTCTCAAAGGACAGCCTGTCCAACTCAGCCTACAGGAAAGCTCCATGCCCATCACAGCCCTTGGTGATGCTCAAGTCAGAGCAACCTAAATTGCTTTCCTTAGTGTTGGAGCTTGATTACTGACCAGCTTCTCTATGTACTGCCATGTAGGGCTTCCTTCAGAGTAGAAATCCTTTTTTGCCTCAGCAAACTGTAGTTGATAAACATTCCACAGTCTCCTTTTGCTTTAAGTGCCTCATTCCTCTTTCCTTAAATATAGAGGAAAATATTTGGCTAACTGTAAAGAGAACCCAATCAGGTTGTGTAAAAAGGTGGCTTGTCTTCCATATGGTGGGAGAATTTAAAATACAGGGGAGGTTAAATGAAATTGATGAATGCCTACAATTTGACCACAGGCAGGTAAATCTAGTCGCTCTCACCCTGGAGATATGGACTTTGGAAGTTTGCAAATGTATCTTGAGAATATTCAGAAAGAACAGAGGTTTCTCAAAGAACCACATTTTTTCAGCAACTGAGAGTACTGAGAAACCTGAATCAGCCACAAGAACCCTAACTACTAAGAGTATGCCATAGTTCTGACAAAAATCTCTAGTTTGCTGTGTTTCAAATTTACGTCTGGGACAAGAAATTGGTTTTTTTTCTGATAATGTTTTTAAGTAATAGTCTTATAAATATTCCCATTCCCAAAGAATTACCAAGAGAGGCTAGGATGGATATCCACTCCTTGACTGGCACTGCTTTGTATGATGTGAAGACAGATCCATCTGAAATATACATCACAATGTATTGACTCTCTGTTTTAAAAAGCCTGTTTTCTGTAGCTATAAAACTGCAAAAGTCTTCAAAAGTAATTTGTGTTTATGAAAAATTCTTTGAAATAGCATGACTAGTATTGATTTTTAAGTGCAAAACCCCTACTTTTTTTATTACTACATGGATTTTTTGATTGAGAGGAGGCATACTGTTTCCCATAACTTGAATGAAATGTGGATCACAGGGACCATAGTGGTCTAATCACTGAATCCTGACTAATTCAAGCCTCAAAATCCCATCTACTTAAAAAAAGAGACAACATAAGGGATCTTTAAAAAAGGATCCAAGGCTAACATTATTCATGTGGTAGAGGCATTCAGTGCAGAGGGATAAAAGGTGCACAGATTGTCATGGCATAGACTTGCAAGTGCATCCTTCAGTGCTCTTAACAAGGCACAGACTTTGGATTTCTGTCTGGGAGCTGTGGTGAGATTCAGAGAGCATGTTTCAAGGATGCTCTTGAAGGTGAGTTATGTGAAGATGTACTCAACCTATCACTGAGTATTTAACGTGTAGCTAAATCTAGCACTGGATGCTGCCCCTACTCAGCAGTGTAGCCCAGCAGGAGAATGGCTCAAGGCTACTGCCAATATAGCCGTGATTGGCCATGGCAGGGGACATGCAAAGAAATTCAGTCACAACCCTGAAAGTATTAGATAAGTTTCCCAACTTGTGGCCCCTTTGAATGATTACAGTCCCATGAATTTTTCAGCTCCATTTTGTTATTAACCTGTTATTCAAGGCTTTGATGGACAGATACAAAGATAGTTGTTCTTTCGCTTTTATTATATATGTTCAGTATTTTGTGACTGTTTTTTTCTCAAAGACAGAGAACAGAGAATCTGTATAAAAAAAAGAAAAAAAATTTAAAAAAGAAAGGGCTGTTGCAGTAAATGTAGTAAATAGTGTGATCAGAGGAACTAATTTTTGAACACTGAAACAAAATTCTATTACCCTCTAGAACTAATCTTCTTTCAGAATTATTAAATAAATAAATGTCCACATGTTAAATATTTGGAAAACTGCCACAGTTTATATATTATAAAACTTTATACATTCATTTTGTATATGAAGAAACTGTGGCTGGTTTCCAACAGCAGTGAAATCAATAGCATATTATACAACAGTGTAGACATAGAGGCTGCAGTTTGCACTCTTGCTGCTCCTACAAAAGCAGCACCCAAGGGAGAATCAACCCACAGAACAGAACAACTGAACAACTGTGCCTACAGCTGCACATCCTCTCTGGGGGTTTCAGCAGGGAGAGGAGGGTCCTGACTGCATGGGTTAGGGAATCTGCCTAGAAAATATTCAGAGTCAGTGCAATTCAATGAAGGATCAAAAACTGCAATAATGCATTGATATTAATAACAAGTGTAGGTAAATGATTCATAGGTTCCCAGGAACCATTGTGATTTTCTTTTCTGGACATTTTTATAATAAATGCTATAGAATTTCTCTCAGCAATTCTCACATAGAGCCCATAATTTCTGGTAGAACCTGAACATTCTTTTTGCTGTATATTTACAGGGTCCCCTAATGGGAAAAAAAACCCAAAACCACTTGCTTTAGTTTACATTTCTTCTATAAACAGCCTGATATGCAGAACAGGGTTGTGGAGAAAACTTGTCATTTCTGATTATTGTTCCAGGTTAGGGCTGAGACATAAAGAAGCATTAGAAAGACTTTCATAAGAGAGCTACTGACTTTATTTAGTATTAATTACATTGCTGTCAATAAGATAGACATGACATATACATGATACAATCCAGAGAAACTCTCAGTTTTACCTGACATACAAAAAGGTGGAAAAGAAATAGAGTCACAGAAAAGTGAGTGATTTGAAAAAGGTGACACATAGCATGACAGGTTACTGTCTCAGCTACAAATAGGTCAGTCATCTGCACTCAACAACCAGCAAAGTGAGTCCCTGCCTCTTTTCTTCTATTTCAGAAGCAGCAGCTTGCTGTCAGATGGGATCATGGACTCTTCTCCATGTCCACAAATAAGCATTAATATTTTCCTTTTTTTCAAACTTTCAGAGACTATAAGCTAGGTTTTCTTTTAAATCCACAGCAAAAAAAAACCCAAACCCATAAGGTCATTTCCCACAGGATAAATCCACAATAAGAAAGATTTTTCTTTAACTGAAGTAACAGTTTAGAGATTGTAGTACACTTAAACAATTATTACCTTTCATTTTCCTTCATATTGAAGAATTTCACCATAACCAGGTTTGACCATGTATATATTATAACCATTTAAATTAACATGCAGCAATAGAGGAAAACTATTGTCGCCAGTAAGGGTTTTGTTGCAAATTTTTTCCTTCTAGACCTATGCAACCCAAACAAAAAAGAATCACATGAATTTTATTCATTAGTTTTGAAAAAAAAATGTTACTCAGTATCCCTTTCTGCAGAAAAGGGTCTCTTTTTTCACTCAGATTATTTTTAATGTCTTCAAATAATAATGTAAGGAACCTCTATTTTACACATTCAACTGCTGGCTGCAAACTACTAGTCCTATGAAAAGGGAAAGGACAGCATTATGCAGTTCTGCCAGTCCCTTAATGTTCATTACTGCTGTTTTTTCTCCACTGGGGACCAGAACGGATTGAATTGAAATTGCAGACGCAGTTAACGAAAGATTATTCAGTATGAACTTCATTCAGTGTTGATATGTTTTGCTGTGAGCCTTGCTGTTTAACAGCATAAAGGCATCTCCTATATTCTTTTCTCAGTGATACCTGAATTCTTCCTGGAATATCTCCTGATGACTAGAAGCAGTAGACACTCAAACACATACAGGGCTGTGGCTGTTAAGTTCAGATATTTGTATTATGAGATGAGTTGCCTGCTTACATTACCAGCTGAAGGGAAAAGAAGTCACACTAATAGCAAAAGACTTAATAAGAAATGCTAAGTAGAAAACACAAGACAGAGAAATTACTGATTTCAAAAATCAGTGAAAGAAAATTACTTATTTTCTTCAAACACAGCCCACTTTGATTTCCTAAAACCTAGGCAATGAAACAATAATGGTAGAATTTCTTTACCAAACAAAATTAAACCATTTCTTAATGTAAATGATTTGTTGGTATCAATCCCTACTGACATGAGCTCTCAGTAGAAAGAAAATTTTACTTGGTATAATAAATGAGGTAATGTAATTATATAAAGTTAATTAATTTATTTCCAAAGTTGCTTTGTTAGCCTTAACCCCAATTTAATGACTGTTCTATCTTTGCAGACTGATCTCTGTATTATTAGAAAAATGAAGAAGAAATTACATTGCATATGCAGCATTCACTGCCTTCTGCTGAAGAGTTCTGAAAAATGAAAAGCAAGCAGATAGAATACAAATAAGGGTTAGCTCAGGTGTCTGTACAAAACATTTATTTTCTCTTAGTCAGATTTTTGAACCTCTTTACTTGACCTCAGTGTCTTAACTGTGTGGGGTTCAAACCAATAAACGCCTGGGCAATCTTTCATTTAGTCAAGTCTGTGTACAGCCTTTGCTTTTTATAAAGATGGTCAGAATTCAGTACTTGTAAGACAACTGTTGCAACAAAATAGTGTGGCAGAAGACTTGTGGGGGACTGGCAGAAAGCAGAAGGAATATTTACGTCTGTCCTTTTTAGTTAGGAAACTGGATTAGAATTCAGTATTGAACCAAATCTTACAGTGTGCTGCTGCAGACACTGAAACTCCTCATTATGTTGTTATGCATACAGGTAAACCTGCTGTTTCATCTGTTCTTCAGTAGAACAGAATTTGACCAGATGTTCACATCTTCACTCTGATTTATTTTATGATGAATTTTGATTGTAAAGACAGACTGATTTAGATGTGGATATATTACATCAATAGCTTATGATAGAGTAAATGTTTTGGGGTTTATTTGTCTCTGCTTAAAAAAGATTAATCTTTTTCCTTCAATCTAAAGAAAAAAAAATTATACATATTTGGAATGTGTCACTCCAGTAGATGAGGTCTGAGCAATGACAAACTGAGAGAGTGAAGGTAAATATTTAGACAAGACTCAATTCAGCATCCACAGCTCTCCTCCTCACCACAGAAAATACCCTTATTTTGTATGCAGGTAACCACCAATGATACATTATCTGCAGGGATGGATTGCCTGCCCTTCTACCGCTCATCTCCTGCATGCGGCACTGGTGATCACGCTATTCTTTTTGGAAATATATCAGTGCTAAATGCAAGACAACAGATCAATGGCTTAACTTCTTTCCTTGATGCCTCTACAGTCTATGGCAGTACCCCTGCTGTTGAAAACAAACTGAGGAATTTAACAAGCAAAGAAGGCCTTCTTAGAGTAAACTTAAAGTATTCCGATAACCATCGGGAATACCTGCCTTTTACAGACCAGATCCCGTCCCCTTGCGCACAGGACCCAAGTGCAAGTGGAGGTGAGAGGGTGGAATGTTTTCTGGCTGGGGACGGCCGCTCCAGCGAGGTCACGTCCCTGGCTGCCATGCACACGCTGTGGCTGAGGGAGCACAACCGCCTGGCCCGAGCCCTCAAACGCATCAACGGCCACTGGAGCGCCGAGACCGTCTACCAAGAGGCACGCAAAATCGTGGGTGCCCTGCATCAGGTTGGCTGCTTGTTTGCTTGTCTACACATTGCAGTGAATATCTCAGAACAGAACTCACAAAGCTTCAAATATGCTTCTGTGAGGGGCTTTTGACATCACGTTACCTTTTCTTTCCCACCTATTTCCATGCTTCAAATATGGCATGTTTAAAGTTTGTTTTGCTTTTTGCTTTCCTAAATGCAATGTCCCGGTGCTTGGTTTGTCTAGGCACCTTAGTGCTCTGATTTTCATTGATTTTCATGGCAGCTTCTACTCAGATACATATTTATGCAGGCTTCTCCAATGTCTGTTTTGTCCATAAAAGAGACCTTTTCAAATGTCTTGGGTGGTTGTTTTCTTTGTTTTGTTTTTGTTGTTGTTGTTGTTGTTGTTGTTGTTGTTGTTGTTGTTGTTGTTGTTTGGTTTTGGTTTTGGTTTTGGTTTTTTTTAAAGGAAATTATTTAAAAGTAGTATCTCTCTATTTATATAACATACAAAATGTTTACTCTCTCATAGGTATTACAGAAATAACAAACCCCCTGTGTAAAAATGCCTGTGAAGTTCTCAATGAAGTATTAATGCACAAACTTCAGGGGCTACTGTTGACAGGAGATAGCAGGAGAAATAGGAGTGGGAAAATACAGAAGAGTCCATAAGGATGTTTATATTAGACATGTTTTCTGACTCTGCCAATTATTTTTTTTTCCATACCAAAGGAGACTTTTTTGAAGACAAATTGGGGAAGGATGCAATAAAACTTCTTTTCTGGTAGAACACTTTTGCTTTCTTCTGCCACAATTTTTAGACAATGGAATAGAATACAAAGCATGTTTCCTTTAAGAAACCACCTGCATTGTCTAATGCATTGGTACTTGCACTCAAAGTCATATAGCTTCAGAGAAGTAACATACTTCACATAATTGTATTTAGTCAGTTCTTTCATGTTTGGCTTTTTGTTTGCTTTAACCAAGTCAGCTCCTCTGCCATAAATGTGCCATTTTCATCAAAAGAATGGCATTGACAAGTCAGAATAGTTGTTAATACTTGTTAGAAGAAAACTGCAAGTCCAAAAGCAGGTCTCTGTGCATTCATACCCTTCTGGTTTACATCCACAAGCGTTATGGCCTGAAAGAAACCACTCTGTGCAAGGCAATGAACTGCACGGATAAGCACTGCTCATTATCTCTGCTGATATCACAGACTAATGAGATTTGCCTGTGGCTCATTAGAAATGTGTTTGAGTTATAGCTAGCTGGTTTAGAGACATTTATTCAGGACAGATAATTGGAGTATCTCTATCAGTGGGGTATGTAAACTGGCACACTAATGACAGCTCTGGTTAAATTTACCTTGAGATTTCCACTATCAAGTTTTGTTTCAGTTGCTAGACATTTCTAAAATTCTCTTTTTTTTGGAAGGAATACTTTCAAGCATAAGTCCTGCCTGTGGGTGTATAATTATAGAGAATTGAACAAAAATCTTTTTCTTCTTTCTCGACTAAAAAAAGATGAAAAAAATCTCTATTTAGACCATACTTTTCTTCCTGGATGTTTTTTTGGCACCATAAATATCTCTAGTGACAAGTATTTGATAATAGAAACTTGACTAAGTTACCAAACATAACAATTGTCTGTTGATATCCTGCACAAAACACATTTTTTGGCTGCATTATACATTTTCACTGATAAGGAGTAGTAACTGTCCTTTCTATTTCATGGGAATGACACATGCTTAACTTTACAAAGTATTAACACTGCAGTATACAGTGGAAAAGATACATATTCTGATTTACCTCATGTTTTGTGCAAAAGAATTTTTTTCATTGTCATTTAATATCTGAAGAAAAAATGTTCAATTATGCAACTGGTAGTCTTAACATTGCTATGTCATACATACAAAGTTTGCACACACCCATGCTGTTCTTTCTGGTGACACTTTGCCCTGATGTGCCATTTGGATTATGAAAGATGGATGATTTGGCACTTGTCAGATAGAGCAAGACTTTTGCAGATCAGTCTGAATCCAATTCTCTTTGATTTATTACAGCACCAGAGAACCATCTCTGAATGAACGCAGTTGCTCCCACTTGATCCCAATTTTAGGTGACAACTGCCTTTAGTTTCCAATGTACATGTATGTGTTTATTTCACTTCCTTCTACATCTGCTTGTGTTCTCTGACCATCTTGTATGGTCTAAGGCATGGGTTGAAAGTGGGTGACTTCTGAGACTTACATACATGAGCTACTTGGATGAAAATTGTTCGTGAAATTAGATGATTAGACAGCTCGTCTCAGAATATGAAATTAGAAAGAATAAATAGATAAACAATATATGTTACAAAATATTATGTCTTGAATAATGTCAGAACTCATGTTTAAAAAGTGTATAGTTTAGACTATTTACAAAATTATAATAATGTGTTCATTTTTTTTTAAGAATTGAACATTCATAAAAACATCTTTTACCCAAAAGTTTAGGACTTCAACATCATCTTCATCATCTGTAAATCCTTTAGTATTTTCAGTGAAAACTGCGAACTAACCATGCAATTCACTTTAATGAATTAAACATCATTGCTCTATTTGATAGCTCTCTATTATTTCTGCACTCTTTTCCAAGTGCTGAAACTCCATTTAATTGGCAGTACACGATCTCAGTGAGATACTATTCCTCTGCAGTTACAGATGGCCAATGGCAATGACAAGACACACTTTTGGCCTTACTTATCCTTATGATAGTTCACACATTATCTTCCCTCTTCCTTTTTTTTTTTAATTTTCCTGTTCCAACCATTGTGCCCCACTCACACCTACTTTGGGGTATACTTGTAGAGGCTTTTGCAAGGAAAGTCTCCTGAACCCTATGAAAAGTGATAAGAATTTCTGAATCTTTTGCATCTAATTGATAATAATGTTTATCTGTAATTCTGCCTTCGGAATGAGAAGCATTTAACAATCTGACTTGCAGTATTCTAGTGTTTAAAAGTCAGGATTCAGTTACTTTTTCTGTAAACAATGCACATGGGATTCATGATATGATTCAAAATCTATACAAAGCCTCTTCTGACACTCAGATGCTGTTTCTATCCAGATACTTACCAAATGATTGATGAAATTGCTAAGAAATTAGTGTTTTATTTTCTCTGATATGACTAAATGAATAGCATTGAAATGATCTTAATTTCTCAGTTAATATATGGCTATATAGATTTAAAAGGTCATATTAAAACACTGAGCATATGGGCCTCTGTTTAAAACACAGTGCTCATTTGTCATAATTTTCCACTAAATTAAACTGTTGGAACAATGACTGCCATGAGATAGTAGAAATATTGTTGTCATTGATTAAAACTGTTTTCTTCATGAGGCTTCTGCAGAGCTTGTGATGCTATGAGGTGATGAATGTAGCCTTAGAGGGGCTTGGATTACCACTAATTTCATAAATGTCACAAAGAGTTAAAACCACTCAGTACTTTGCAGGTTCAGACTCAGGATATTCACATACATTCCTTATACTCCTGCAAACACCCAGAAGTTAACTTTTGTTAACAAATAGACTCAAAGTAAGCCAGAAATTGTGGAGCAATTCATTATGCTGGTTTGTGATTTCTTTCCCATATAGTCGCTTTCTCTGATTTTCTTGACATATTTTGCAACAAACACATTCCTTTGTTTCCACAAGAGAATCACATTTATTAAAGGAATACTCTACTGAAAGAAAGTACTATGCTTATTTATTAAAGCAAATAAACATTTCATATCATTACCTGAGAGAAGGGACTGCATACAAAAGAATTTTAACAAAAATAATTTTGATACTTGTCAGCTGTTAACATCTTCTTTAAAATTTATATATGTGTCAGACATAAAAACCTATAGTGAGCCTCTCCTTGACTTCACACAGACAAATTTGGCCACATCCAGAGACTACACAAATGCTAGATGCTATATCAGGCATGGTCCTTTGGCAGATTCCAGTAGCAATATCATATTCTTCTGTATTAGTAACAATTTAGCCTGTATTTTCTAAAATTCACCTCTACTTGACGAAGCCTCATGTAGTCTTTGGGAGTTTCCATCAAACAGATGCCTCTCCTGGTGCAGGGTAGGCAGGCATAAGACCCCCTTTTACCCCTAGCCTTTTAATTTTTGTGTCTCGAAATGGCAATCTCTCTTTCCCTATCAAGGAAATTAGAAATGAAGATGTTGCCTCTGGAGCAAATGAAAAATCTGAGTTGCCCTTTCCTCCAGGGAGTCTGGCCCTCCTGAGCAGCTTAGATTGGGATTTCATTTAAAATGAGCCAAAAAATTAGTCATGCCAGGATTTTTGTATCCATGACTAACCTACTCCTCCATAAGGTCTTTGATTGTAAAAACTATCTCTAAAATTAGAACTGCTGTCTTGCAAAACCTTTGTGAATAACACAAAAGATTAGCTTTTCAAATGACAGTGTCAGTATTAATTTCTTGCAATAATTTTATTTGTTTCATATGCTGCATTAAAGGAGCTGTAAAAGGGATTCTAACATATTGTCTTTTATATATTTTGTTCACTGCATGACCAATCCCAAAAACCTAAACCTCTACTTTCTGAGAAAAGTGAACAAATTGTAGAAAGCCTTATCTGTGCTCTTTTCTGAAAATAAAGATACAAGTTTTTAATAAGGTCATTTTATGCCAGCTAGTTTTTCAATATGCACTATATCAAGTTCAAAGTACATTTGTCTGTATATTTATTGCATATTATATTGAATCTATGAGGTATTTTATTGAGTTCATTATGCTTCATATTTATCTCATATTGCTTTATTAAGTTCAGCATAATCTTTAACCTATAATGCGTTTTCATTTTATTTGGTATATTAGAACATTTTCCCCTCTTTCCTTTTGTCATGATTACTCCTATGCTTTTCTATGCCACTGTAATACTATTACACTAGAAAAGCATTTGACAGAAGGTGTTTATCAGTCTTTTCATTTTTGAAGTGTATTTTTTAGAAGTCTATAAATTGATTTAAGTTTAGTATAAAATGTCTACAAGGAGATTTTGGGCACCAGTATTTTAAAGACTCATCATTTCAAATAAAAATAAAAGAGGATTTGTGTCACAAACATATGTCTGAAAATAGCATCTGTTCACATCAGGAAGCATTTTTGAAAGACATTATAGTGCGTCTTGCTTTCACTGCCATTTTTAAGGCCATTATAATTCACATTTTTAATCTCAACACACCTCCTGTGAGCTGGATTACTCCTGTGGTTTGTAAATGAGCAGCACTGGTAATCTCTGCTCAGGAGGCTTTGGTCTAGCATCTATGGTAAGACCTAACAGGGGCATGACTGTTTCACTGTTCTGAGCTGTACCACCAATTCTCTCTGGTCATTTGTCCCCTCACTGCAAAAATAAGACTGATATAGTTTCCCAGGTAATACTGCTCTTACTTATGCCAAATGCTTGGGCATAGATGAGTGAAGAAAAAAGCATTTAGCACCTGGGATTCATTACTATTCATCTACAGAAAAGCTGAAATACGTTTCTTTTTCTTTTCTTTCAGATTATTACTTTAAGAGATTACATTCCCAAAATCATTGGTCCAGATGCTTTTAATCTGTATATTGGCCTTTATACAGGTTATGATCCCACAATGAATCCTACAGTTTCTAATGTATTTTCAACAGCTGCTTTTCGTTTTGGTCATGCAACAATCCAACCAATAGTAAGGAGATTGAATGCACAGTATTTAGAGGATCCTGAACTCCCAAATCTTCATTTGCATCAAGTTTTCTTTAGTCCTTGGAGGCTCATTAAAGAAGGTATGGTCTTATTTAAACTGCTTCTGTTGTTTTTTGGTCTTTTTCTCCCCAGAATACTGTATCTTTTTTCAAAGTTACTTATCCTGAATTAGGAATAGGAGCATTTATTTAATGAAATTATTTATTTAAGTTGTTGATTGGATTCCAGAGCACTAAAAAAAGCTGAACTATTATTCTTCATGAAATAGTTGAGTGAATTGGAAAAACATTGCTCTCCAGATTAAACCTGTCTAGTAGATTAGCAATAGAAGGATGAGTGATGATGAAGACGTTTCTGGGATTTTTTTTGTGTATGAATTCATCAACAGGTTGCAAGTTCTTTTATACCTGAAGGAGACGGAGCATTTTCATACCACTATTACTTTTACTTTAAACTAAAGGAGATTTTTGCATATGTTTGAATGCAAAAGCCTGTGTGGACAATGTTTTAAAAACATAGAAATATAAATGTATTCACATTTATTATGGAAATCATAATGGTTTATATATATGTTAAAATACCGTCATTTTTATGTTTAAAGGAGGCTTGGATCCTTTAATAAGGGGTCTTCTAGCACATCCAGCAAAACTACACGTACAAGATCAACTGCTGAATGAGGAGTTAACAGAAAAACTGTTTGTGTTGTCCAATAATGGTTCACTTGATTTATCGTCATTGAATTTACAACGTGGACGTGACCATGGACTCCCAGGTCTACTGATTTTTCTAGATTTTTTTCTTCCAACTGGTAACTGATGTATAACTGCTTATATTTAGGATGTAATCATAAGCTTTTAAATAGCTTTGGAAATCAGAAAAGTCACCTAAGTGTCTTTTAAAATCTACATTGCTAATATTCTTAACTTTGATGGAAAGTATCTGACAGCTTTTGAGATTACAATAGTCTGGTAAATCTGGAATCTAGAAGAACAGTACTAGTGAGTGGATCTGAACGTGCTCATTGTAGGTACCTGAGGCTTGTTTTTGCTGGAACCAGCCCTGAGAAGTGGGGCTTTCTGCCTGAAGCAGCCACTTCCCCCAGCCTGTGGGATAGGTCAATTTAGGCACAGCCTTACTGGCTCCACCAACCACAGAAGGTGTTGACAGATGTCTCTAGGATTGGTGTAGATGGCTTAGTTAGGCATTTTAAGAAATATTACATGTTTGTCACTGTTTTTTGCATTAGATTTTTTACTCCAGTCAGTCTAGGGTAAGATTTAACCAACAGTCAAGGAGTTAATAGCCCATCAGGCCATGGATATACCTGCTTAGAGGAAGACTGCTGGAGCTTAGTTCAGATCCTGCCATAATTTCTCTGATCAATTTAACCAATAATAGTAGACCTTTTTTATACATGACTATGACTGTCTATGACTATGATCAAGGTTGTCAAAATCCAGTCCTTATAAATTTTTTAATTTCATATATTATGTCTAACAGACAAATCTAATCTTCCTTTAAACATCATATTTGCAGGTTATAATGAATGGCGAGAATTCTGTGGTCTACCAAAACTGGAAACTCACACTGACCTGAATACAGTAATAACCAACCACAATGTCACTGAAAAAATCATGGAATTGTACCATAATCCTAACAATATTGATGTTTGGCTTGGCGGTCTCATGGAAGACTTTCTTCCAGGTGCTAGAACTGGTCCCCTGTTTGCATGTATAATTGGAAAGCAAATGAAAGCATTGAGGGATGGTGACCGGTGAGTTTATTATGAGTCAAATCATGTGTAGAAACCCAGTAGCAATGGAGATTTTACAGTCACTTAAATATGCCTCAAAGTCATTCTCTACCCCTTGCACATTTTCATCTTAGCTCCTTCAGTTTTGTTGGGTGAGCTTTTGACTATTCTTCTTTGGTTCATACATAGTCCAGATTCCAGATGACATGGAATTTGTTTCTATGGTACTGAGGTGTCCAGCTGTGCACTCCTGCTGAAAATTCAAAGTGCTACCAGAAGTTAATTGTGGCAGGGGCCAGTAACTTCTGCATGGATGATGTAGTACTGTGCAGGCTTTATGCCCCCTGAGGGCTGCACTGGCCTCAGGAGCTGGAAGAACCTCAATATTTTTCTTTGGCAACTGCAACAAAGTCAGAAGGGATAGGAAAAAGCAGTAATTCGGGCTAATATTCAGCTGTAATTCATAGAAGGGATAGTAAAAACACCACGTACTCGGCCTTATGTGAATTGGGACTGCAGAGTGTTCCCAGAGTTGCCTGATTGGACACAGCACAGGACGTCACTTCAACCAACCCTGCACAAGTGCCACCAGGATCTCGTGCCAGTACAACCCTTCATATCAGAAGAGCAGGAGGAATGGAGCTTTAGGTCACAACGGGGTAGAAGAAGCTGTTTATATATTGCTTCTCCTCAAGAAGGAATTATAAAACCAAACTTTTTTTGCTTCTGTCATGTAGTTGTGGCAGTAATATTGGATCTCATGGGACAACTAATTTAAAACTGCTCACACCATGCTAGCAGGGGTGTTTTAAGTACATCTGGTCTTTACAATGACCTTTAAGCTCCTCTTATAAGTCACTGTTATGGAAAGTAACCATTATGGAAATAATTATCTGAGGCAGAATTTAAATCTGAACTTTAAAAAATGTTAATTAATTAGCTGCTCACAAGAAAAAGGAATGCTAATCATAAAGGTGATATTTTATTAGCAGAAACTGTATAGACAACAAACATTCTACTCAGCTGTGTTAAAAACATGGTTGAAAGTCCTCTGAATTCTACAGACATACTTGTCTCTGTCTGAGGAAGGAGTATCTATGGAGGTCTTTTCAGCCTCCTTTCTATTACTCAGTGCCTTATACTGTTACTTAACATTCAGTGTCTTTTAATGCTACCTGCATTAAATAAACATAAGTGTAATTTAATACATTAACTCCAAATTGAGAAAAAGAGAGTTCTAGTAATGAAAAAATTCCCCAGGTTTCTGCCACAAAGTTTTTGACAGCTAACTTAAATGTGAAATGGTATTCTGTTGTTAATAACAAAGAAATAAAAGATTTTCTCATTCCTATCTGCTAAACTCAGGCACTGTCTTAACCACATCACCTGAAACAAATTGTTTCTGATCCATCAGTTTTCTTCCGCCTCTTCCTCCTCTGAATATTTTTGCAATCTCAGGATTTGAAATATTTGGGAAAAAATTCTGAAGTTTTGACATACTTTGCGAAGGGATTTGGTCACCCGATAGAGATTGAATGAAATAAACCAAAATATTTGTTAAAGTAAACACCTATCTGTTGGGTAGATTAAAAAAAATCACTTTTCATTTAGGCCTGTAGATAAAACTGAATTTTATGATGAAAGTAGAATGGGTTTTAATGTACATGAAAGGGGACACGACAGGTGTAGGAGAACTGAGTGGAGAAAAGTCTTTGTTGGCTTTGGGTATGGAAAGGGGCCTCGGAATCACCAGTGAGGTTTCAGGATGCTCTGAGAAGTTTAGAAACAGTGTGCAGGTGAGGTGTAGGAGGAAGGCTCCTTTCTTTTTTTCTCCTTCCGGCCCCTCCATCTCTCCTGCATTTCTTGTCACAGTGCTGCTGAGGCATGGGACATTGGCTCCACCCCTGGTTCTGTACATTGCCTCCTCCTTCAATGTAGGCAAACTGGGATGGGTTTTTTAACAAATCAGGCTTCTTAAGATAACTATTGGTCTTTAAATAAAGCCAGTTTTCCAAAATTTCACATGAACTTACCTTATTTACCTGTTGGCAGCAGGATCTGATTTGTGCTGAAAAGCCACCCTAGGGCACACTGGCAGTCCTCATCCTCCCCAGAACACAAACACAACTATCAGACTTCTCATTTGTATGGTGCCTTTACAGGCAGCTCATAAAAATCTTCCAATGCTGCACACATGCCAGGTTTGCACAGAGTGCACAGTCAATATTGCTGTTATGTTCTAATCAGGAAAATGTAAACACAAGCTCACTGACTTTCTAGAAAACTCAGCTATGAGGTTGATATCCCTGTATTATGGATCATAGATCCTGTGTTGAACCTAAGGTCAGTTTGTACAGTGTGATCACTCCCCTACTCTACTGCTGACTTTCCTCAGGCATGTTACCACCAATCCTGCCTAATGTTTGGGAAAATCCTAACTGGCCTGGCTCGAGTACTTCGGGAACTAAGCAGTGTAGCCGTGCTTATCACTGTTTAATGTACCAATAGAGACATTAAATCAAACTCTCCAGAAGTATTTTTGCCATTAATTACATGTCTTTATATACAAAATGTTTGTCTTTCCTTTTGTCTCCAGTGTTTTCTTTCCTTTTACCTTTAAATGCATATGTATATGTGTATGCATATATATACATTTTATATAATATCACCATTTAATAGATATCCCTTTGTAGCACCAACTGGTTCCTCTGTTCTGACACCAGACTCCTGATCTGACAAAAATAAGCAGGTCTTGCCTGTTCCAGAGAGTCCTCTTAGCTTACTTTTTGCATGATCAAAACCATAACTACTGTCTTATGTTTTTCTACTATAATTAATCTGCATATCTACAGATTTCTTAGTAAATTAAGTGCTCCTAATAAACCAGAAAAGCATTCAACAATACCTGTTTTCCTGGCAACCATTCAGTAAAGGCAAGCAGAATTCAAAAGCTTTGGTATGGCTACTCCTATTGTGGTTACTCCTCCAGTTCTATTATGGTTACTCCTCCAATTCTTCTGTAATTTATTCTTTCAACAATTTATGAGTGAACAGCACATATTAGTGTGCATAGGAGTAAGGATCCAGTCCAATCAAATTTATCTCAAGTTTTTGTCTCAGGATTGTAACTTTTTTTGTGGACCTGTTTAATCAATGAAAAGGAATTCTGCTGGCTTTAACACATGACCTGAGTTCACCAGTACATCAGACTCACATTAGCCTTTTTATGACTGGTTCTGTATGGTCATGGTGTTTATTTATTATTGTTATATTCACTTCTGGTTGCTGTAATTCTTATTTTTGGTCTTTTATATAAGGTACTGTGAAAGTAAGAATAACTAGCTTTTTGAATTTGATCTTTAAAAAAAAAGTTTCTATCATTCTTTCCAGATTTTGGTGGGAAAACGATGATGTTTTCACAGAAGCTCAAAAGCAGGAACTCAAAAAACATTCACTGTCCCGCGTGATTTGTGACAACACAGGAATTTCTGAAGTGCCAGCAGATGCCTTTCAACTTGGAAAGTTTCCACAGGATTTTAAGCATTGTAACAATATACCTGGGATGAATTTAGAAGCTTGGCAAGAATTTTATCAGGAAGGTAATCTGTAGTTACCAATCTTTTCAGAGGGGCAGGGAGGGGAGAGGACAGTAACGAGCAGTTGAAGTACTGACCTTGGTTGTGGCAGATCTTGACTTACTGATCTGAATCAGACCTTTAGCATTTCTATCACTTAGAAGTGGGATCATAGAATCATAGAACATTTTGGCTTGGAAGGGATCTTTACAAGACAGCTAGTCCCACCCACCTGCAATGACTAGGGACATATTCAACTGCATCAGATTGCTTAGAATCCTGTGCAATTTGAATCCAAATGTTTCCAGGGATGGGGCATCCACCTCTCTGGACAACTTGTACCAGTGTTTCAGTACTCTTGTAAAAAACTTGTTCCTTATATTTAATCTAAATCAACCCTCTTTTAGTTTAAAAACATTACCCCTTGTCCTGTTGCAACAGGTCCTGGTAAAAAGTTTGTTCCAATCATTCTGAAAAGACCTGGTTAAATTGACAGACTGCAATAAGGTCTCCCTGGAGCCTTTTCTTCTCTAGTCTGCAACAACAACAACAACAACAACAACACCCCCAACTCTCTCAGCCTCTCTCTTCAAAGAAAAGGTGCTCCAGCCCTCTGATTACCTGTGTTGCCCTAGTCTGGACTTGATCCAAAAGATCCATGTCCTTCTTGTGTTGCAATGCCAGTTTTATGAGGATTATAAGTCAAACCTGTGGTATTCCATATAAATTATTTTCCAGAAATGAACAATTAAAGTCTTGATCACCTTACATGTGAAAAATTTCACTGAAGTTAATGTTTATAGCAATAATGGAGAATATCAACAATTTGCAAGTGTAAGGGGGTAAATTTTAAAAGCCTGTAATAAAGACTTTCTATTTGTAGATGAACTATGTGGAACACCAAAGAGTGTGGAAAATGGTGATTTTGTATACTGTTCAGAGTCTGGAAAATCTACAGTGACTTATAGATGCCACTATGGATTTCAGTTACAAGGAGAAGAACAATTAACCTGCACAAGCAAAGGATGGAACTTTGAGGCTCCTGTTTGTATAGGTATCTAGTAGTAGTTGTAGTATTTATTTCTGAATTTTCTAACAGCTAAAGTATACCATAGCTCATCAGATGTGAATTCACTCCTATTCTTTCTTGTAGTTAGCATCCTGAGGTTATAGGTGTAATAACACAAAAATGTGAAACTCTCCTTTCTCCAGAATTGCTATCTCAATCTCTACCCATCCTGATTCAGCAATCAAGTTGCTGATAGGAAAATGGCACTAAAAATTGCCCATTAAGCAAAAATCAAGTCTATTAACAGCCAGTGGGGGGGAGGGGTAGGAGAAAGGGGGGAAAAAGGCAGCAAATCAGAATTATACATTGCTTCCTCCTACATTCAACATAAGAGCATGACAGAGTTGTCATTTTCCTGGCATTGTTTCAATCATAGAAGTCGAACTCTGCACCTCTAGGTCATGTACCATCCTAGTAATTTTAGTAAAATTGAAAAAAAACATTCTGTAAAGTGAATAAGTGAAATTAAGGAAACAAATAATCACTTAAGGTCTAACCTCCCTTTCCCAAATAACTGTGAAAAGATTTGCCAGAAGTTAATTACTTCTGCAGGTATTTTGAGTAGAGCAGGTGAAAAATCAGTAAAACTACATATACATGGCACATTTTCACAGGAACCCTTTTCTGTTATTTTAATAATTCTTTCATCTTCTGTTTTCTTTTTTGCCTTTTACTGTTTAGTACAATAGGTTAGAAAGAGAACGTGGAAAATATTTCAAGATGTTCACCCTTCATCCTATGAAGAATGAATTCTCTCTTTTCACATTTCAAATGTGTGTGTTTATAATGGGCGGTGTGTACATATATGTATATATGTATATGTATGTGTGTTTGTGTGTATATTCACACTCCTCTGCTTTATAAGAACATGAGAGAAAATTAAAACCAAAACCACTGTATTTCAGAATATATTATGGATGGTGGTAAATTAATTTGAGTGCAAGTGCTGCAGCTCATCCACAATAAAGTCTGCTTATCAGTATTTCTGTGATAGTGGAATAGAAATCTCCTCATTCTAATTGTATACCTGGTATGGAAAAAGTCAAATGAAATTTGCAGCTCTTTCCTTTATTCACATCCTATTTATCCACTGAATTCCTCCCACATAAATACCATATAAAGAAATAAAGCCATTAAATGAATTATAATAAAACCTTTTCAATAGATTAATGTTCTGGCAGTGAATGGAATAAATAAGTTAAATGAATGAATCATTCCTTGTCCTAGTTTCTTTTAATATGTTCAGTAATGTAAACAAAAGAGTGTATATCTGCTATAGGAAAACAAGCTGCTGCATATATTAAAAAAGCAATGCCTTTATTAAAGGAAAACCATCAAAACCCACTTATGCAGATGCTACTTGAGTTTTACAGTAGAAAGCACTTTGTTCCACGCATGTCTGTGCAATATGTTCCCATTCTTTTAAATATTCAGCAAATTAGGGATAAATCAAGCAATATAATGAGGAGGATAGAGCTTAGCATTTCTGCAGATGGTTTCAAAATTATATGCTGCTCTGGAAAAGACAGAGTGGCTTGCTGGCAAAAGCATAGGTTTCTGAGAGCTGTTAATTCCCACTTACTAACTTGGGCTTTGACTGAAATCATTTCTATTGATTCAGGAAGTCATTTAGTGCTAGAATATGCTACCTTCCTTTGTATTAAGTGATATCATACTCCTGATAGATAACTCTTTATTTTGCTTTGGTAAACTACTGAGTAGCAGGGTAGAGTGGTCAGATCTGACACACACTATTTAGGGATGAAGAAGAGTTAGTTACTTAGCAGAGAGCATGACTATGGATCTACAGAAGTGGAAGCAGCAAATTTGAATTACAGTGCAGGCAAAGGTGCAGGTTTTCTTACCTGGATGATGATTAAGCCAGTGAACATTAACTCAAAATGTAGTTTCGAAGGGAGTAATACTCAGAAATCTTCATCCTGAACAACAGATTCTTTTCCTTCTTCAAAGAAGTGTTATGAAAGTTATTGTTTCTTAAGGGTTCTGAAGTTTTAGATTTTTCCTGCATGTTAGTCTTTTGACTGTCTTAGTTGCTAGCTATCTTAGGGCACAGCTACTTTTTTGTACTAAAATTTGAGAGAATCAGGCTTGATCCTATTTCCAGTGATGGAAAGTGCTCTCAGTGACAATGCTAAAATAAACTAAGTCAGTAAATACAGGTCCCTTTCTAATACTGATTGAAAATAACTTGTATTGAAGTAGCAGATCAAACACTGTGGTAGAAAAGAAAAGGAGTAAAACCAAGAAGAGAAGACACTGAAGACTTGACTAGTTGTCCAGATACAGGTTTGCAGTGCTTCACAGAACTATTGGTCAGAGACATTAAATAAGCTGTCAGATATACAGTACCAATTGAAAGTACCTAAAATAATACTGCACACCTACTTTCAGTCAACTGAATTCAGTCATGCGAGTAAATATTACACAGAAAGAAGAAAGGTGCAAAAATATGCAAAGACCCCTTTCTTTCCCCCACTGAGTACTTTCTCTCCTGCACTGCTGTTTCCCATTTCATCACATAATCAGAAAGTGAGAGTGGAAATCTTGAAAGGCCTCAAAAACAATATGTGTATGTACATTTTTCAATGGATAATTGTTCATCTGCTCAACATTCTGCTAGGATATTGTCATTTTACAGAATTTATATAGCATCTAGAAACAACCATCCTTGCAATGATATCACAAATTATGGTTATAAATTTTGTAACCAAAGCTAACCTGAAAATTTGACTCCTCAAAATCATGCCTAGAAGTGTACAGAACTGTCTGCATTATTATTTTCATTATCTCTATAGAGCACAGGATAAAAATGTTTATAGAGGAAGTCAAATCTTAGGACATAAACACATGCCAGAAGAGCTCTCGAGTTTAGGGTTTACATTTTTGAAAATTCAGACAATTTCCATTTGTATCTTTTGGAGGATTATGAAAGCAACATTTTTTTTTCATCATTTCCAGCTTTAAAACAAACAAACAAAAAATCAAAACAAAACAGCAACAACCCACTAATTTGTCTTTAAACAGTAACAATATAGATTTTTATCATCATCTGTCTCATTGAAAATGTACAATGCCTTTCATTTACAAATCCTTGTAAAAAGTGTTTATGAGAAATTAGTAATCCCTTTGTAATTTGTAATTATTATTAGTGTGTACTCATTTTGCAGACATTGATTAATGCGAAAATGAAATTAATCCACCATGCCATCCTTCTGCTATATGCATTAACACTAAGGGCAGCTATAAATGTTTCCACACTGATCCTTATATGCTGGCAGAAGATGAAAGAACATGCATTGGTAATGGTTGTGAACCTACTGCCCATTAAAATGTTCTCTGTTCCACTTTACAATGCTGTAAAAATTCATCAAATTACATTTTATTGAAAGGTTGTTAGTATACGTGAAAAATCTCTACACAACCATGGGCATAAAGATACAGACAGATTCTGTAAATGAAGGTGTTGAATAAATAATTCTGATACATAAATATGCTTTTCATTGCCATTCCTATTACATATAAGCCACTAAGTATTTCCTGCCAGTGCATATGAGGAGGGAATCAAATTTGTCTCAGTTTCTCCTGGTTAGCATCTAAATTCAGCATCTAAATATTAACTAAGTTCTGCCTGACACATTCTAAAACTGTCAACCCTTTCAGAGCTAGCAGAAATTCTGCATTTTCTTGGGGTTTTCGACCTTTCAGGATGCATGGAAGCTGAATGGTAGAAGTTTAGGGGGAATATGAGCGCAGTTGCCCACTGAAGCTGAGCAATACCTGTTCTGGGGAAACCTCCATGAAAACCTGCAATTCAAACAGAGGTGAATGGTATATTGTGTGAATGGTATATTGAGTGCCCAAGGGAAACACATAATGTTTAAACCACTCAGATCTTGCATATAGAGTGTTGTATGCCACACAATCACAAGCACACTGACTCCGCTGATGGCATATCACTTTTTTCCTGTTTCAGCAAATTCCTTGGGTATGACGTGGGACTACACTGTCCCTTATTATTAACTGCTCTAAGAAAACACAGGATGATAATTCCCCAGCAAATAATACCTGGTTTCAAACAAACATCTCTTCAATTACATGAGGTACATCCAGTCAGTTTTCCAGCTGTGTTTCAAGGCCACATGAGCATATCTGAGATCTCATTCTTCAAACGACACCTTAAGCAAGGCCACATGACTTCATCAAAGGCCCAGGGATGAAGTACAACGGGAGACTGCACTAACCCAGAAGGCACACCAGTAGAAAAACTTCCCTAACAGGAGGTTGCCAGAATGGGCCTACCTCTCTCTTGCTGTACCAAAAGCAAATGCAAATCTTCGGGGCCTAATTTTTATGAGATTAGACGAAAAAGTTACAGTGGTAGCCATTCAGAGTTTCATCTGAATCAGAAAATAGGAAAAAACCCACCTTTTTTTTTTAGGTGTTTCTTAACTTTATTATTTATTCCTTTATCCAATCAACCATGGTTACATTTATTTATCCATTTATAAATTCAGAGACAAAAATCTGCTTTCAGATTCATTTAAAGTGGTTGATTCACTGGTGTTGAATGTAACAAAGATAACACAAGGACACTGCATTGGCATATGGCTGCTGTTGCAGTGGGTATGTGCTATGGACTTCCAGATCAGGAAGTAGATGGGTCTTTTCCTCAAACAACTGAAAGAAACTTTGTGCTCACAGACCCTGGCCCTCATGGGGAATTTTACCCACAGTTGTAGGGACAGTACAGCAGGGCACATGCAATCTAGAAGATTTTTGGAGAGCATTGACAGCTTTCTGGCAAAAGTTGATCAAGGAGACAACAAGGAAAGGTTCTCTGTGGGACCTAGTGCTTAAAAATGGATTCACAGAATGGTTGAGGTTGGAAGGAGCCTCTGGAGTTCATCTTGCCCAATTCTGTTCAAGCAGGATCAACTAAAGCCAGTTGTCCAGGACCATGTCCAGACAGCGTTTGACTCTCTCCAAGTCTGGAGACTCCACAACCTCTCTGGCCAAACAGTACCAGGACTCACTTACCCTCGCAGTCACAGTTTCCTGATGATACCCACTGTATACCAGTTTGTGCCCATTGCCTCTTGTCCTGTCACTGGGCACCACTGGAAAGAACCCAGCTTCATCCTCTTTGCTCTTTCCTTCAGATATTTACACAAATTGGTAAGGTCCCCCATGAATCTTCTCTTTGCAAGGCTAAGCTGTCCCAGAGCTCTCAGCCTTTTCTCATAGGAGAGATGCTCTAGACTCCAATTGTCTTTGTGCCCTTCTCAGGACTCTTTCCAGTATGTTGATGTCTCTGGTGCACAAGGAGCTCAGATTACCCACCCAACTCCAGATGATGCTTCATCCAGAGCAGAGAGGAAGGATCACCTCTCTTGATCTGCTGGCAATACTTTGCTTAATGCATCCTAGGATACCATCACTTGCCTTTGCAGGAAGGGTGCATGGCTGGCTCATGTTCAGCTTGATGTCCACCAGGCCCCAAAGGTCCTTTTCTGCCAAGCCATTTTCTGGCAAGTCATTTGCTGGTGTGGACTGGTGCCTGGGGTTGTTCCTCCCCAGATGCAGGAGTTTCCATTTTCCCTGTTGAAATGTGAGGTGCCTGTCAGCCCATTTATCTCATCTGTAGAGGCCCCTGGCAACCTGCCATAGCTGCTTGAACAGGGAAATTTGACTAGCTGACCCCAAAAGGTCCCTGCCAGCCTCAATGACTCTTTGATTCTATGTTTAGGTAAAGAGAAAATGAACAGGTTTTAGCAGTATTTTGCATGGTTTCTCTATAAACTGTGGCTCTTAACATACTAGTGTACATCTCTCACTGTCATTTCTCAAATTTTTTCAATTGAGAAAAGAGTCAATTAGCTACTTGATAGTGGATTGCTCACAAAAATATTTGTATTAACAAGAGAAAGGAGAATGTTACAGCTAAGTGTATTTTAGTTTATTTGATTTCCATATTTTAAAAAATGAAAATTTTACATAAAACAAGCTGTTTGTGTTTTTATTTCAGATAATAAGTCTTTATCAAGATCATTTGTTGGTCTGTTGCTTTTGCATTTTTGAAGGACATCATTCATAAGGCCTCACTAATTTCATCCTATGGTTAGAATGAGGTTTTGAGACTTGATGAAAAAAGGCAGTGCAACACTTTTGTAAACCAACATATTGGTGATAATAGATGAGCAGCTGAAACTGAGCAGTAATAAGAATTTGGGAATCTACAGTATAGAGCGATTTAAAATTATGAGAGCACTTCACATTATTATGAGCATTTCAGTCTTCAAAACTAAAAAGCTCTTATAAATTTTGAAGAGCTCTAGTAATGCTAACTATTCAATACTGAAAGTCTATATAACCTTCAATTCTGCTTTTATTGATGGAATTCATCAGTAGCCTCAAGGCTTTTCTTTTCCTAAGTTTGGATAACGTCTTTGACTCAGATGGAAACTTGTATAGGATAACTTTATTTGTTGAATGGTATCAAATCAAAGTTGTTCATCCCTTACCACTCTAGTCCATGGTTTGTGATACTTTTAAAAGTAAAGAAAGACAAACCAAACAAACTCCAAATAAAAACAAACAAAACCCCCTAACAAAACCCATAAAATTCCCAATTTTCCATCTATGCATACTCTAACGACATTAAAAAGACTGTTGCAATTTAAATATCTTCTCTTGATCCACAGTTATTTTACCTCTGCACAAAAGAATTTACTCTCAAGATTCCTCATAGTCATGCAACCCAAAACATTGTCATAGGCCTCTAATTTAAATTAGCTTTAGTTCTTGTTTTGAGTTATATGACAGTGACAGATTGTAACCTTTGGATAAATGTTCTTAACTTTCTGCATGTTTTTACTGCCATGTCAAAGAAACATAAATCCTGAAAATGACACTTCCTTAAACTTTTATGGGATTATAATATTGGACCAACTCTCTTTGCTGTGCTGCAGAATGCTGTACGAAGTGACTCATCACAGCAGGTGCTTTAGTCTGCAAAGTCAGTTGGTATACTCAGCACTGCACCCTGCAGGGTTGAGAAAGCCAGCTGGTTTGAGACAGCAGGAAACAAGACTTTTGACACTTTATCAAAACTATAGGAAAAATATGGGTCATTCTGGGAAAAATTAACAACAGGAGCTTTATATGCTGTGCTACTCAGGTGCTTACAATATTGATCTTTTCGTATGCTCAATTTTGTATTTACCAGTGGATGGATTCATGTTGTTGTAAAGACTTGACTTAACTGAGAAACTGACATAAATAGTGAGGCATATTCAGGGGTAAGTAAAGAGAATAGACTGAAGCAAAAGAGTTCAGCACCTCAAATGAAATATGTACTGAACTCAAAACACAACTTTATTCCACTAATGGCTGGATGTGTAAAAGCAAAACTAAGTACTTGAATTAAAACAGAATGAGAGATGTGTTTTAGCAGCATTTTTTAGCAGCTATGATATTCTTTTCTGACATATGCCCTTTAATTAGATCATTTCAATGAAAAGCATAAAAGCTCTATTATGATTTCTATGAGTGTTCATGGCAATTCCATTGTGCCTTTCAGCATACATAAGAAAAGTTTTTTACATTTATAGTTAATTTAAAACATTGACAATTAAAAAACTAACTAACCAGTGCAATCAGTTTTTAAATCTGTATAGCTTTTGGTGAAAAACTAAGAAGGAATTAACATCCTCATTTTACTATTCTCGATTCTGTCTCACAGCCTGCAAATGAAGTTGTTGTACCTCTCTTTAGAAGTCACATGATTACATCCTTTGGATACTGGAATTCAAGAAAAAATGACAATCAGACCTCCCAGCCTGGAAGGTCCCTTTCATTTTAGATGGTTCTACATGGCATTGGACGCACACACATCTGCCGAGCTGATGGCCGCCTGCCCACTCCCAAACCAGCAAACAATTTTGCAAAGATACAGATGGCAGCTGAAGATACATGGTGTGCCCATCACTGCAGAGGCAAATTCCACCCTCCAGGAAAGTTTTGTTTCTCTATCACCGTGTGCCAGTTCGTACTTTATCACGTTTTCCTCAGAAAAAGTGAAAAAGGCAGAAGATATTGTGGCGCTTGACACAGCAGAATATATTTGTTGCAATGGGACACATGCTGGATCCCCGGTTCCTGCACACTGTAAAGACAGCCAACCTCCAGGCAGACCTTGTTAGCCCAAGATTAACTCAGAGGCAAACACTTGAAGAGAAACTCAACCACAAGGCTGGCAGCCTTGTCCAAACCACAGGGCTTGAACTCATGCTGAAGAGCCAGTGAAAAGGTAAAGGTTTGTGTACTGACCATTTCCCCAGCAGGTGTTTGCCCTCTGCTGCATGGTGCAGACTAAGAGCTGTGATTTTAGACTCCGTGTCGTTGTAGAGCCAAGTCAAGGTGCCTGTACAATGCCTGGAAAGGGGTAGGCAGCCCACCCTCCCTCAGAATCATCATATTTTTCCCATTCTCCTTTTGGGTCTTTCATGCGCCTGCTTGCTTATCATGCACATGACCTGCATGCTCTTTCTCTGACTTTCTAACATAAAACTGTGGAGTGCTTATGCTTTATTGCCACTCATGGTTTCTCGAGGTTTCCATATTAATGTAGTTAATTATTATTTTGCTGATTTGATTGTAGAATTAGATTTGACCACAAGGGAAAGGATGAACGTTATCTTTTGAAGAATATAGGAAATGTTAATATTGGATGAGTGCCATGAAGGTACCAAGGGAGACTTCAGCCAATGCTCAAAATGAACTGCACTTTTCTCAGTTCTTTTTCCCAGTACTTATCCGTCATTCAGCTTGTCTGAGCACTACACATTACACGTGCCCAGTTCCAGATCTTTGATAATTTTTGACATGACTGAAATAAGAGTCTTGTATTCCCTTTTCTTTTCAAGCTCCTAAAATAAGGAATAATGATTGGTACCACTCTCTGTGTAGCCAATTAACAGTAAAAGTAAACAAGCACAGGCTGAGGTGAGGGCCCCACTAGATGAGCTATAAATCAAAGGTAGTGACCCATTTGGGTCATTAAAATCCCATGATCCTTGGTGTGAATGGAAAGACTTAGAGCTATGGATCAAAGTTTATTCCACAATGCTTCAGGGATTTTTTGACATTTTTCACTATGATGGCAGGTAACCAAGATGTCAGCTGGGAAGCATTTAAGAAACACTGACTTCTTTGACAAAGAAAAATACATCATCATTTGTAACTTTTTTCTCTTCTACCATTTTCCAGCCTGTGAGAATTTTTTTTCTATTATTAATTTTAGGAAGAATACAAAGCTCTCAACTTCTTTGGGTCATTTTGCAGCCAGAATACCTCTAGCAATACCCTCAGCTTTTTAACTCTGCCATGTCAAAACTTATACTAGGGACTCTGATTTGCTGCAAATGGTCTCTTAATACCAAGTAGGTAGACTGTTGACCACTCCAAAAATTTGTGAGCTTTGAAAGTAGAGTTGGTGGCAAGATAGCCAGGTTGTTGCTGGCTACAAAGAGGATGATGATGACATCTCTGAAAATTGCTGATGTTTACATGTACTCTACAAAGTCAAACATAATTCTTCATTTTAAGTAAAATATAAGAAATATGTGACAATGAAAGATTTTACCAGAAGGAATTTAAATAATTGTTTTGGTTTGGAATTATGCTATTCATAATCAGCTGTGATCCATTTTGACTGTTTCTGAATTAATTTTCCCATTATATTCCTCTGACATATTATTCAAATAAACTCATTGAATGATGATATTTCACAGGGAACAAGTCCTCACACGGTAGAATTCTGTCATTTTCTTCCATGGGACAAAAATTTGTCCTTTGGGCTGTTCCCAATTATAGCAGTATTATTTTCTTTGGCCTCTTTCTGAGCTGGTGATATCTGGCTTCTGTCTGGTGTGTATTGCACTTTCAAAATAAAGGGAACCTTCTGTATAGTTGAGGTAAGTACCTTGGGAGTATTTAAGTGAGCTTATTGTAGAGTGATCTTGTGTTTTGTGGTATTTTTACACTTTTTCTTGGATTATTGCAAAGTCTGGTGACAATTCTCCTTATGCTAAACATAAACCCAAATAAATGTATATACCTTCAATGGAAGAAACCTGGCAACAATAGGAAGAAGGAATTTAAGCGACTCATATAAGGTGTCTCTTTCTCCACAGAAACTTTAGAAATCTTCCTGCAGCAGACATGGCTGTTGATTTCTCACAGTTGAGGCCACACTGCTTAAAAGCAAAATCGTAAGTAATTTGGTTTAAAATAAATGAGGAAAATGATAACACATGAAATCACTCATGCTTGTAAAAAGTGCTCTGATGTTTTTCATAAATGGTGTAACATCTGCTCTTCTTCCATTTTTGTAATAAATAACCAGAACCAGAACTTCCATTTATGTTTGTGTATACCCATATGGATGTAACCTTTGGGATTTACCAGTGGGTAAAGTCAGACAGTGCTCTTTCTGTGATTCTCCTCTATTGATTTGCTTAATAAATATGTACTGAATTCTGGCAGCATAACGTTATAATGCGTGTTATGATATACTCTGCTCTATGTTTTTATTCCATATGCCAGATAAAGTTGGAGAATGGGATCTGCACCACTTGATTTTACATTTCTAACTGCAGATAAAGTCAGTCCCTTTGTGAGGTTCTTGGGGAAAATGGACTCTTTTGGGGTATAGCTCCTCTGATACTCTTCTTACTTCAGTTGTCTACATGAGGATGCAGTTAATGCTCCATAAGCTCACAGACGACCAATGTAGACATATAATGCACAGATATCTACATTAAGCTTAATGAACTCTGCCAGGGCATGATGGGGGCTGGAGGCTGCTTGAGGGTAGTTGCTGGAGATGCTGGAGACTCCCTGGGCTGGCAGGGCAGGGGCACTCAGGTAGGGCATGTCCCACCTCCCAACCAAGAGCAGGGCAGCTGGGGCACTGTGGGAGCCCCAGCCCAGGCACTGGGCACCTTGCTGGGGACTGGGGATGGGACAAGGCTGGACTGAGATATGAGCCTACAAGTGAGGTGCATGTTTCACATCAATAGAGGACTGCCACAGGCATTGCTGTGCAGCAGCTGTAGCAGAGAGCAGGAGTGGTCCAGCTTGAAAGCAGGTCCCAAGCTAAAGCAATTTCAAAATGCATGCAAATGCTGGAGCCCTTTTAAATTTATTTTTTCTGGGAAAAATGTGGGGGGTTTTGCAATCTTTATGCAATCCTCTTTATCTTTTCAATCAAAGGTTTCTCCCTGTTAAAATAAAGACTTCTTGATATTCTACAGCTGAGACACCTCCTGTGAAAGCTGTTTCCAGATGATGCTAATTTGTGCTGCATCTTAAATAGGTAGACATTTTTGTTTAAGAAGATGTTTTATTTAATTAACCTGTCACTACAAAATTCTGATCGACAAGACTGAAATTTGTTTAACAAAATTAATAATGAATAATTATATGTCTACAAGGTATTTTTCTGCAGGCTCTAGAAACATTTTGGAGACTGCTAGCCCAACCTGAACTAGGAGTAGGAGTCTTACTCACTGTACTTCTAAGTAATTACATCAATCTTTCTTTACTAGAAAAGCTATGAATGAGATTTTTATTTTTTTTTTGGAAAAGGAAGCAACACAAATTCTTCAGTTTTAATGGCAGAGCAGAACTACATTTTCATTACACTGGAAATTCAGGAGCAGCAACAAACTTAATACTTTGAAAAGTATTCCTGAGACACACTTACATTTTCAGTAAGAATTTGTGATGAGGAAGCTGGATGTTTATTAAAATATGTGAAATTTATATTATGTGAAATATAATCCTTTTACGCTGTCCAGTTACCTACGTATGTAAGATTATTAAACATGTGGGCATCTGACTCTTTTCCCTGCTTTTTACACCTAAACTGCTTTCCTGCCTCCAACAATGTCAGATCTACCCTCATATCCACCATGACTGAACTATATTCTTACATTCTTACACTCATCCCAATTCTAGCGTATTATTCATGATGATGCTATTCTGATATATATGAGAAAAACACCAAAAAAATAGACATATCTATAAATATATATTTCAAAGAGTTTTCTGGTTTCTGAAGAAACTCCTTTTTTCTTTTACATAACACCAAAAATCTTTAGTAGCATTATTAAAAACAGGAAGAGTACTGTGACCGTAAGGAAATGCTAACTACAAGCCTGGATTTACAAGCCTTTTCTGTCCTGAATCAATTGTCTTTGTTTCTCTTCTTTCCCCTCTTTCTCCTGAGTGTGCTGCTTGCAGCATTCCTTCAATACGGTTCAACAGAGAAATACCCCTTGTTTTAACACTGATGTACTGCAAACCTCTAGGCATTTACAGGTAACTAATTTTTTTAAGAAAGATTGCTCTCCTAATTTGCCTTTCAAACAAGACAGGAGTTTACACAGACTACTGGAATTTCCCATGCTTATTCCAAAGTGAAACTACATTTACTATTGATAATTTCAACAGAAAATCTTGGTTCATTCTCATTAGACAAAATTTATAAAAGTACATAGGAGTCCAAGGGCTAGATCAAGTACAGCAATCAGGCAGCTAAGCCTAGGCAATCCTGAAACCTCAGGTCCTGTCTGAAGGAAAACGCATTTCTGCACTCAAGGTCTAAAACTTAGATTCTGACCCTGACATGAGTTTTCCTGAACAAATAGCTGGGATCTGCCTTTTCTTTTGCAAATAGACCCTTATCCCATAAAGCTTACAGGCTGGAGAAAACAAGATTTCACAGGGACTCTACAGCTACATGCAACTCACCCCAGGAGACCAGGCCTGGTTCTGTTAGAGTTGCACCAGGGTGGACTGATATCCAGGGTTAGCAGTATAAGGAGGTCTTGATTTTGTATATAATTTTATTTCTGTTTTTATTAATATATGAGATCAATTGCTTCATCACCATGGCATTGCTTATGTAACATTTTAAAAGTATCTCTTTTTTTTCCCATAAGCTTGCTATGCCTGATAGGCTTTGTTGCATTGCCCTCCTTTTGCAGAAAAAAAAGGTGTGATAAGTGGGCCCTTTACCAAAATAAATCTTTTGGTGATCCTGCAGGAAATGCAGGCTGCATCTCCATTAGGGGAGAGAAAAGGATCAATGTAATAACTCCTACACTGATCTAATTTGCATGTTTGACTCTTCTATGATCCCTGTGCATAATAGGCAACCTGCATCAGGAGAATTGTATAGATGGTGAATTAACATTTGCTTATCAGCATTCTCTGATAATATTGTGTTGAATCCCTGTCCTAAATTCACACAGCATGGAGATAAACACCACTGCCAAGGTCGTTTTTGTACTTAATAATTATTCTGTGACTGTAGGTGCAGACATGTGAACAGGATTTAAATTCACCTTTTTTTTTTTCAGTTTTCCTTTCTTTCTTTCTTTCCCCAAATTGTTGCTGAGGAATCATTTTGATTTAAAGATCCTATCTGAACTGCTTAAATGTCCATAACAAGGAAAGCTATGTTTACCAGTTCTATGGGGGTTTTATTGCTTGTTTTACAGTAAATTACTCTGAAAAGAAGAGTAACTGCAAAGTGTTAAAAGTGATCTGTTTCCTTGCCTGTGCACATGTGGTGTTTGCCTGTGCGGACACGTGCTCTTTGGCAAAATACTTGCCAATTAGTCGGAGCAAGATGAAAAACTGAGAATTTTGAAGGATTTTAGAAGAGTATTTTGAAAGCATCTCCTCTGCCCCACTTAACTGATATAAAAGAGTCAGAAACTCTTTTCAAGAGCTAAGGCTGAAACCTGAACTATCCAGACAGCCACCAGCACTGATATTCAGCTCTCAGAAGCTTCACAGAAATATTCCAGTTACCCTCTGTAATTTTCCTTTTACTTTTAATGTTTGAAAGCTGATTTAAATAATATATTTCTTTTATTTCCAAATCTTGCTCAATAATTTCTTTAGGCTTTACCTGAAATGACCCAGAAGATATGTTTTGATTCACACTGAATTGCTCACTTTATTGGCTGTATGAGAAGTTCAGCGTGTTTCCTTCTTTTGTTTTAAACAGGACATATTCTGTTAGCACGTCAGGTCTGTTGAACATATTCAATATATGGAATTAATCTAGTTAGTAAATAGAAGCTGCAAAAAAAATGCCATGGGGATGAAGACATCTCAATCCACCATATTGGCTGATCCAGCCAGTAAGGTCTAATGTCCCCAAAATTAAAGCATCATAAAAAATAATTGAAGTGAAATCCTACATCTGATCAAAGTTTATCTACAGGGAAGATATTTACTTAACAATACAGCAATACTGTAACAGAAGGGTGGGCATATATTCATATAATTATACAGTTTCCAAATCCAGGGTAACAGTGTAGAAAACAGATGCAGTTGACAGTGTGGAAGTGTTTATATAAAGTCCTGCAGATGCACTGGGACTTTCTTACATATTTTACCAATTATTTATTCATTAGTTTTGAGCAAATTATTGGGTTTTAGTTTTAATATACCTTTCAAAATAGGTAAAATATTTGAATCACTGTCAGAGGCAACCTGTCAATTGCTAATAAAAAAAAAAAATTAACCTCACCCAGGAACTTGACATCAAGTGAGTTCTTTCCTTCCACATGAGGTACCACAGAAAGGAGGATTACAAATAAGCCTTGGAGATATCAACAGAACACTGCATGCAAATCGGGGTACAAACCTGCTTGCAGACTGTTCTCTGAGCTGAATACTAAATTAAGCAGAGAGCCAGTGAATCCGTATGAGATTGGATTTAGCTGGTTTTGGACATTGTGGGTTTTAGCACACCTATGAAAGGGCAGATGACAACTGCGCTCTGAAAAAGGTATGGACTTTGATATGCAGAACACATTTTTTTAAAACCCAAGGTAAGATGAGTGGGTGGATGCAGGAATCTATCAGCAAGTTGCAGAAAGAGCCATTGTTAGAGAGTGGATGCTGAGAAAGGGACACAAAAATTGCAGGTGGAGCTCATAGTTCATGGCATATATTATACTAACAGTATAAGTTACTTTGGGAAAAAATAAAATCAAAAGGTAAAAGACAGAGAGAAAAAGAAAGAGAAAACTCTCTTCTGTGGCCAGCAGGAAGAGAAGTGATGGAGGTTCCCAGGTGAGCAGCCACCCCAAGGCTCCTCTCCAGGGCAGCAGGGTTTCCCACAGCACTCTTGCAGAAGAGACACAAACTTTATCTTTGAAACCTTGTTGATGGCTCTGGACTATGTGATCTTATCTCTGATGTGCTGACTGGGGTTGGCTGCATCCTCACTGCTACACTCAGTATTAAGCATATTACTGGTTCTCCAATTTACCCTGAAGACCCAAAAGAGGTGAAAATAAGTCAAGATTGTTTCCCCTGCCTGGCACAACTGCTTCCTTTGAGAGCCCACCACAGCCAAGTTACCAATTTAGCAGGTGCAAGGCCACGAGAACGGATCATGGAGAGGAAAATCCAGGCTCAGGGCCCTGGGAGATCCTGTCCAAGTGGCTGGGGTGATGAGCACCCCCCCACTACTGGGGGAAGGCAGGCTGTGCATCTGCAAACAGGGGGCTCCCAGTAGAAAGGAGGCTATGTCATCCAGAGCACTATGCAACACTCTGCTCACACACAGCAAATTAACACCAAGCATTGCCATTGTCTGGTGAGGCTGAAGAGTATAAAAATTCTCTTCTGAGCTGTGAGTCATGAAACAATTTTGTTATTGCAGCTATTAATCAGCCTCAGCTCTCTAAAATTAGATACTTGGGATCCAAATCAGCAAAACATTCTCTACATGTGTATGGAATTCAGGCAAAGCTTTAGATAGAAAATTTAAGTACTCTTTTCCTTGTCTTTAGGACCATCGTAATCTACCTACCATGTAAAAATCTTAAAATCTCTTAGAAGACAATGGAAAAATTCAGAAAAAAAATATTCTGGGAGCATTCAGTGTCCAGACACTTTTGAACTTCTTTTAACAAAGAGCTTGCATAGTTTCTTTCGTCTTGCTTTAAACATTTTAGAGTTTTAATGTCCTTTATCACAATCATAATTATAATATCATAAGACAGAGTACGTTAAAATTTAATATGTGGGCTCTTCCAGTGCTTCCAGTGAAGCAAATGAAGAGCAGTATAGTACTTGCTCTGGAAAATCGAAGATATGCTCTTAGTTTCTTGTGAACAAACAGCTCTATTCTTCTCTGACTCCAGACTAATCTTTAGTAAAAATAAAATAAAATGAAAATAAAGCCCAACCAACCAAACACCCCCACAAACTGAGATACTCTTTCAAAGTCAGATAATTTCATTTACATAAATGCTTTATTCTCAGCCACTAACATGTGCACTTGAAATGTATCTTCCTTGTTCTCTATTCATTTTCATTGCCACACTTACACACTAGTCATTTAGAATCTTTAGAGATTCTGCAGTTTGGTAACCTTTGTTCAAAAAACAAATTAGTAACCTATAAGAAATACAGATCTATATGTTAAGAAATGCAGATCAAATTAATTGCATTTATACCAATGTATGGCAATATTTCATATTGTCTGCTGGAATTTATGTCCTCAATGGTCTCTGGACACAACTCATGGTTAACACACTGTGTCTTGATTACAGCTATCTTTTTATGCAAGTTTGAAGGTGACTTTTTAGCTTTCTCATGTGCACAGCTACATACAAAGATGTCTGTGAATTTTTTTACATTTTTTATTAATTTGACTGTGTTTTCAGAAAAATAAGCTCATTTTTATTGCTGTTGGTTGAGTTAATTTTAAACACAATCCCATTACATTCTAATAAAACTTGCACAGAATCACAAAATTGGTCAGGTTAGAAGGGACCACAGTGGGTCATCTGGGCCAACTAAACACCTCAAGCAGGACCATCCTAGAGCACACCGCACAGGATTGTGTCCAGATGGTTCTTGAATATCCCCAGGGATGGAGACTCCACAACTCCCCTAGGCAATCTGTTCCAATTCTCAGTCATCCGCACTTTCTCTGCATCAGTTTCTGCCCATTGCCTCTTGTCCTATTGCTTGAGACCATCAAGAAGAGCCTGGTCCATCCTTTTGACACCCTCCCTCAGATACTGACAGACATTGATGAGGTCCCCTTCCAGTCACCTCTTCTCAAGGCTGAACAAGCCCAGCTCCCTCAGTCTTTCCTCATAAATGTTCCAGTTCCTTAGTCATCTTTGTTACTCTCCTTTGGACCCACCCTTGGTGCTCCACATCTCTCTTGTCCTGAGGAGACCAGAACTGGACACAGCACTCCAGATGTGCCTCACCAGACCTGAGCAGAAGGACAGGATCACCTCCTGTGACCTGCTGGCAATGCTCTTCCCAATGCACCACAGGATACTTTTGGCTTTCTTGGCCACAAGGACACACTGCTGGCTCATGAGCAGCTTGTTGTCCACCAGGACCCCGGGTCCTTCTCCACAGATCTGCTTCGCAGCAGATCAGACCCCAGCCTGTGCTGGTGCATGAGGTTGTTCCTCCCCAGGTACAGGACCCTGCATTTGCTGCTGTTGAATTTCACAGTTCTTCTCTGGTCATGTCTCCAACCCATCGAGGTCCTTCCGAAGGGCTGCACAGCCCACTTTGGTACTAGCCACTCCTCACAGATTTGTGTTGCTGAGGAGGCATCTGCACCTTCATCCAAGTTAGTGACAAATAAGTTTTGGTAAATTAAAAAATTCTCAGTCCAGTATTGAGCCTTGAGCAACACCATTAGAGACAGGCCTCCAACTAGACCCTGCTCCACTGATTACATCCGCCAGGACCTGCTGTTCAGCCAGTTCTCAATTCATCTCATTTTCCACTTACCTGGTTCACACTTTCTGAGTTTACCTATGAGGATGTGTCAAAAACCTTGTTTTGTCTATTTTAGCTTCTCTTTTCTGAGCTTCTCTCTGGATTTTCAGGCACCAGTAGAATATGTGTTGTTTCATATCAAATAGTCTTTTGAAAGAAAACATGAGAAAAAAATATATTGTAAATGTTTTTGTATTTAATGACTGTAGAAGACAGTCAAACAAGTTGTAAATTCATTTAAAAAAATTTATAGCCTTATTTGTTGAATGCAGCAATTAGAAAATAACCAAAACCAGAGTGAATGCAAAATACTTTTCTTAATGCTTACGAGTTGTTACAAACATGAAAGCATGCATAAATCAGGGAAAAACCCCCATACTCTAATGCCACCTAGACCAGACATATGGCAAGGATTTAGTTACAAAGACTGACAAAATATTTGAGTCATGTCACTGCCAGCGGATATCAAAAATATGTTTTAAGTAGTCACACTGAGGTTTTCCCAACTTCACTGTGCCTTCACAGTTTTCTTTTCTTTCTGTTGTCAAATTCACATTGTGTTTTCAAAGGGATGGTTGAACGGTGCCCTGTTTCTGCATTGTAAGACATAACAGCAATCTCCTGTGGTACAATGGATTTACTTTAAGGCATTATGAGATAACAGGCAACTTCTAATGAGCTCCATTTATCACTTGGAAGTGAAAAATTCACCTACACTATAACAGGGAGAGAAAATATTGAACTCTTGCTACAATACTAAAAAAAAAAAAAAAAAAAAGAAAACTCAATTGGTCTTGAACTCTTGTTTCTTGTAGTAAAAAGAATCAATTACATGTCCTATAAGGTCTACAGTTGAAATGTAGAACCGCAAAGAAATACTCAGTTTAACTCCAAAAGTGATGCTAGTTCTGCACAGCACAACATAGACACAGTGTCTCACACTTCTGGATGTATCATTGAAGAGCCCACTTTGGGGTTCTTCCCTGACAAAAACTACATAGGATGTTGCAGATATGCCCATAGGCTTCTACAGTCTTGTGAGCTTGCCACAAGACTGACAAATTGACATCTACTTCACATTACCCCCAGAAGGCACCATTCAACAGCAGGGCTGACATTGTCCATTATCAGCAACACATATCACACAAACTACACGTTCAGCAAATGTGCAGATGTTGTCAAATTAGGAATGACACCAAATCAGATGGTATCATCTGAATCAGAATAAGCACTGTCAAACCTGTAGGAAGCTAACAAGCAGATGCAGGTCTAGGACTGCTGCAGACAAGAGTGGTCAGTATAAAGAGCAATTTTATCTTTGTACACAGGCTCCATCTGCATTAGGAAAGAAGGCCTAGGCTTGTGGTTGATATTTGTCAAGTCCATGTGGTTGAGTCATCCATGTTTTGACCTATACCACCAAAAATTTGATCTTGTTGGGGCTCTGAGCATCATTTCCAGCACCCAGTGTGATTTGCTCCAAGCTTGCTCCAAGACTGACTTCTGAGATTAAGATATTAGCGTGAAAACCACAAACAAAGGAATTGTTCTGAATTAGAGGTGAATTTACAAGGTGTACAGTGGCTATGGCATGGGGCCACATATTGAGCACAAAAAGAAAACACTCAAGGCCATAAGCAATGCTGTACTGATTTGTGTGGAAAAAAGATACAATCATATAGCTGAGCAAGCAAAGCATAAACACAATGGACAAAAGTCACAGACAATCTTCAAAATGTTTGAATTTGCAGTCTTACTAAATTGTTTTGTTGTTGTTACTGCTGCTGATTTTATGTAGCAAATACTTTCTTCTTATTATTTCAACCTGTTTTCCTCTACCTTCCTGTCGCAGATCTGCAGGATAAGAGGATATAAAATTCTGCCAGAAGCAGGAAATTAGCTTCTAAGAGTAAAACTATGCAGCACTATGAAGCTTTCTTAGAGGGAGAAATAAGGGGAAGAATTAGAAATCACTTCCACGTTGTATTCCTGTCCTGGACTGAATTGGTTCCACTCAATTTTTCTATTTCCTTCTGCGTTGGTTTTACATGGCCTGGTTTTTGGTAGCAAGGGGGAGGGAGGGGTCAGGCATAGGAGGTGGATTCTGAGAGAAGCTGCTGGAAGCTTCGACTGTGTTCAGCAGAGCCAATCCCTGATGGCTCCGAAGATGGACATGCTGCTGGCCAAAGCTGGGCCAATTAGAGAGGTTGGTAACACCTCTGTGACAACATAGTAAAGAAGAAAATCGAAACTAAATGGGCACACACAGTTTTTCTTCTAGTCAGAGAAGCAGAGGAGGTGTTACCTTGTCAGGGAAAACAATTTGGAGACACCAGGGTCAGTGAAGAAGGAGGGGGAGGAGATGCTCCAGGCTCCAGAGCCGAGATTCCTTTGCAGGCCGTGGTGAGACCATGGTGAAGCAGCTGTGCCCCTGCAGCCCATGGGGATCCACAGGGAATGCAGAGATCCACCCTCAGCCAGTGGGGGAGGTGCCCACGCTGGAGAGGATGCCTGGAGGAGGCTGTGGTCCAGTGGGAGACCAAGTGGAGGGAGAAGGCCCCTGCTTCCAGGCTGGAACAGCTGTCCTTGGAGGACTGCACCCCGTGGAAGAGTGAGCCACGCTGCAGCAGTTTTGGGACTGTGTGCCTGTGGGAGGGACTCACATTGTAGCAGTTTTGGCAGGACTGCTGCTCATGAGATTTGGAGCCATGCAGGAGGAATTCAAGGAGAACTGTCTCCTGTGTGAGGGACCCCAGGGTGAAGCAGGGGAAGGCTCTCTCCCCAGGCAGTGGAAGAAAACCTTGGGTGATGAACTGACCAAACCCCCACGGTCTGTCTCCTACACTGTCAGTGGGAAGGAGAGAGGGGCTGGGGGGAAAAGAGGTGGTTTAAGGGCTTATTTTACTTCTCATTAGCCTCCTTTGTCTCTCTTAGTAAGCTGAGACTGTTTTGCCCTTGGAGTGTTTTCTCCTGGTCCTTATCTCCATTTGTGAACCCTCGGTTTGTTTTTTTTTTCCTCTCCTCTGCCCAGCTGTGTCACGGAAGGGTGAGTGAGCAGCTTTTGTGGGTGCCTGGGATTTGGCCAGTGTCAAACCACAACACTCTCTCCGACATTTGTATGAGAATCAGGATGTCCCACAATGTCGATGCTGAAATCCACCTCAAGTTCACAACTACCTCTTGCCTCTACTTCCTCACCAGCTCTTCTAGCTTTGACAATATCAACATTGCAGGCATATATATCCCTGGTATACTGGTAAGCAAAAGAGTAAACTTAAGATTTAAAAAATTTTGCAGTCACTGGAAATTCTGCTCTTGGTCTCAGTGAGACTGAGATGTCCACCTGAATAAGCAATAAATACTGACCTGTTGAATCTAATAATCTTTTTCATAAATAATCCATCATAGTTTTTTTAAATATACTTTAAGTGGTAGCAGAATTTCAGTTCACTGTATCACATGGGCATTGCAAACAGGCAGTCTTATACTGATAGTGTAAAGGTGTTTTAATACTTGTTTATTAAGCCAACATAGTTTATCATTGATATTTGCAAAGCATTACCTTGGTAGAAATTAAGTCTAGACTTCCATGAGTCACATAAAACAGGTTTCTGTTGTGAACCATCCTGGGCCTTCTATGAACATATTTAATCAGCAGAGACATACAGATTTTGGCTTGCCTGGCTTATAGCCACATATTATTGGAGAAAGGCCCAGTGTTGGGAATCAAACTTTCTGACCAAAGACAGCTTGAGTGAGAAATCACTAGTTTGTGACTCCTGACAGACTAATTCCTATGCATGGGGCTCCATAATAATTTGTCTATATTGATCCTGACTATGCAGTGTGAATTGCTAATCTAAAACCCTGGAAATCCCTGTATTGTGCTCTATTTAGCTGTGTAAATGTGCTTGCCATTTATTGCAGAGCTTTTACAGTGATGGTTGTTCTGCATGGTTTCAGGCAATAGTACTGGGGAGAAAGAACAAAGAGGGATTCTAGAGATGATACATCTGTGATCAGCCGGCTCCACTAAAATTTTCAGGCAGCATTACAGATGAGTAGTACAATTGCTTGTCTAAGTTATGTGAGTTGTTTTCATTGTGCAGCAAATCTTCAGTATCAGTGTGAGGTTTTATAACTTTTAAGAAATGTCTTTAAATGATTATCTTATTAATAGTTTCTTGTATGCGATTGCCATTGATTTGGGCAACATCCTGGGGAAGCACCTATGGAAGCTTCATTTGTAAATATTTTCATAAATCATTATATTTGCTTAAGTAGTCAGGAAAAGCAGACACCAATATAGTTTTCTACCATCCTCCATGACATGCAGACAATTTTTCCTTCACAAAGAAGAAATACTGAGGGAAGAAGGAATTAAGACAGCAGCAACAATGACCATTGGAGTGTGATTGTGAAAGGGTCTATGAGAACTGTGAAAGCTTTGGAGATAAACTAAAAAATAGAAAGAATGAGGAGATTTTCAACTATTTCCAGTGATTTCAGACACATGTAATGTAAAGTCTGCCCTAAACAATGAGAGATAGACAGACTCCACGTATTTTTGTGAATGAGCTCGATCATGTCATAGCATTTGAAAATACTGAAGATAAAAAAGAGAGAGGAGAAGAAGGAGGAGTACAGAAAGAAGGGGAGAGGATGGTATAAAGAATTTGCATTGCCACAAGTTGTAGCAATATTGGAATAGAAACCAGAAGTGGATTTTTTAAGCTAAATGAGAGGCACATGAAGTGGGAAAGAAAGAAAAGTAATTCACACAAGAAGAATTGCTAGCATTGTTGGAAATAAGCTGAGTCAGGGATGTTAAGCTATATGTAGTTTCTGTTTAATTTTCAAAGCAAAACCTACCTGCCACTGTAATAATTTATCTAGCTCTGTAGTATCAAGAAGTCATAAAATCATTCAGGCTGGAAGGGAATTCCCACCGACTGTACTGCAACCTTCTGCTCAAAACAGAGTCTGCACTAGTTCAGAGTGTTTCTGAGGTCTTTGGCCAGGTGGGTCTGTAAAACCTGCAAGGAAGGTATCTATGGAATCTCACTGGGCAACTTGTTCCTGTTTTGCATACCAACTTGTTGTTCCACTCACCATGGACTTCATGTTCTCTGTAACTACCATGCAGGTGTTGCAAGGCTGTTGTCAGGCTCCCCCAGAGCCATCTCTGCTCCAGGCTGCACAATCCCATCTCCCTCAGACTCTTCTCTCAGGGCCAATGCTCCCACCCCTGAGTACATTGGTTCCCTCCAATGAACTCATTCCACTTTATGTTGGAGTTTCTCCTGGACAGAGTAGGCCAGAAGCTATTTAACAAGTGCTGAGGGAAGGAGAGCAATGCCTTCACCCTTAGCACAGCCCAGGATGCTGTTGATTGTTGCTGATGCCAGGGCTCAGTGCTGGCTCAGGCTCATCTCACTGCCCACAAACTTCATGAGGGTTTATTCTCCCTCCTCCTCATCCTCTTTGCTGTAAAGATATACAGAGGAGAGTGTCTGGTCTCCACATGTCCTGAGCAGCTTCACCTGCTTCAGGTATTGGGGTGGAGCACAAGGCATTGACCACTACGCCTGGGCTCAACAACTGGGACAGTTTCTCACCCAGCTGGAAGTGTCCCAGTCTGGACAGTGATACATCTACAGCTAAACATGCGAATCAATGTTTAACCAGGCCTCTCAGAGAGAAGATGACAAGCAAGGAGCTCCTCATGCTGAGAACAGTCTGTGGTAAGTGCAGTGACACAACTGGGAGCTGCAGGTGCCGAGGCAAATGTGAGCAAAGTCAACCTCTTCACTGGTCACAGGAGTTTTGGTTTCCTGCAGAAGGCCATAAATTGGCCTAAATCAAGCACCTTAATATTTCTAAGCACCTATTGGAAGCTGTCAGTCATCACAGGCCCTCCATGGGTCTTCTTAGTCATAAAATGGCAAGTGGCCAAATATATCTGTTATTTTATAATTACTTCCAGTATTTTTCATGTCAACACTGAAATGCAAATTAATGCAAATGTTATTGTAAGTTCTGTCACACTTTAAAACTAAATGAATGTACCATGGATGGCATTGCATGCCATGGGAGCCACTCTGACTGAGCAGGCTGTTAGAGAAAATGATACTGCATGCAATCAAGATCCTCTGCTGCTGAGCTCTGCCCAGAAATGCAACCACATCTGACAAGTGGAGCTGAAAGAAAGTCCCTGAAGCCAGCACAGACATTTCTTGCCTTCAGACCTTTGCCATTAAAGCTGAAATTTCACTGCATCACTCTAAATGAAAAAGGGGAGGAAAACAGTCTCTGTTCTTACATGCTCCATCTTAGACTCCCTACTTGATAATTGCCTTCATTTGATATTATTAGATCAACGTTTCAGGTGTCTGAATCAAAGCCTATGTTACACTGCTAATCGACAGCGATTATTGCAGGGTGAACATCCTGAAGACAGAAATGGTTTAACTATAGATCAGATTTACCTCTGCTGATAGGTACACCAGGCACTGTAGGCTGGCTGGGAGCTTGGTATCTCTAATATTTTTCATTTTTCCTTTTAATCATTTAGATGTACTTGTTTAAGTGGAAAAGCATGAATTATACTAAAATGATCCCACTAGTTTTTCTCTCAACTTCAATCTTTAAAAAAAAATGAGGAAAACTACTTTGGTTTTCCCCTTTCTCTTGCATACGAAGTTAATATTCACCTAAAGGAGAGCCTTGTCAAGTTGTTGAGTTTATGACATCATTTTGAGTTAGTTCATTTAGCGTTTTCGAAAAAAAAGTTTTAGGATCACAGCTTAGTCATGTGGTATTTCATATCTGATGTAAATACGTATTTAAAGGAAAATTATTTCAACATGACCCTCTCCAAAGGACTTTGGCACGCAGGAAGTGAAATGGTGCATTTTGGTGAAAACTTAAATTCTGTCTGTGGAGAAAATATGTTATAAAATCAAAATCAAATTCTGTTACTGAATTAAGGGACATGCTTATGAATTTGCTCACATAATTTTTATTCTACAGATATAAGTCTCTGAATTCTCTGTGCTTGCACTTAATTTAAAAACCTCTGCAGTGCTGGCTGATTCACTCAGGCTTTTCAGCTCTTCAAAGTTGTGGAAACAATTGTTGAGGCCTTATACCTGCTCCATTTAATCATTAAAAATAAAAATGATATATGGGCTGGTGAATCTTTGCCCTTGAGAAGATGGGATTTTCATATTTACTGTTGAAGTTCACTCATATCCGACCTCATTAGTTACACTTTTCAAAAGGCTTGTATTTTGCTTCATACTGTAAGTTATGAGTCTAGGAGCCCTATTAAACCCAACACTACTGTTTTATATATAGTTCAGATGAAAATATACATCATAAAAATACCCATTAAGTAGGGATTATCCACATTAAGATATAAATAACAGTGAAATTCCAAATGGGAAATTCAACAGAATTTCACTTTTACATCAAAATTCTAAATTAGTGCTATTCTGGACAGATATATTTAGGCTAACTGCATATCTTCCAGTTTAATTACAACATTCATACTTCTCTTATGGCTAAAAATATAGAGAACAGATCAATGCTATACAATAAAGTAGATAAGGTATTTTATCAGAGGTAGGAACTACTTAAATTAACTAGCCTTTATCTGTGCTATTAATTTTTGTCTTAATGATATGCTAAAAATACTACATAATTCTTTTATGGTAATGATGCTAATTTGTATTCAAGTGTCCTTCTGTAGTAGAAGCTATTCTTTGCTTTTTCTAGCAGTTGTAGGAAAGCATACAAATGAAAATACAGTGACTATTTGAACATATGGGAGAAATGACATAGCTGTATTTTTCAGAACTGTACTTGGTCTGCTGGCAATTATGCTAAATTTTATTTATTAGTTCCATTAAATTGGGAGCCATCAATAGGTCAGATCCCTAAATGCAGTACCTTGGCATTGAAGACAGGGCAGCTAGATTGACCTACCCTAACTATGGATCTGGCTCACAGTTCAGAAGACAGAATATTTCAGAGACTTCCATTTACTCAAGGTTATGAGTGAAACTCAAATTCACTTTTAAAAGACAAAATCTATTAGAAGGGTAAAAATCTTTAGGCCAATTAGAAATATAAGAAATTTATACAACAAGCCAGATGTGTACAAGCATTTGAAACTCAATAATGCTGAAATGTACTCAGTGGGATCATCAAAAGTCATGAATTCAATATTCAAAACTATCATCTAAAAGCCTATCCATAGCCTGAGCTATTTCACTCTTTAGGTTTGGTCACTGACATAAATTGCTTATATCAATATATTGAATATTTGGAGTGGTCAAGCTACTGTGAACCTATGTCGAGGAGGTCATTTACAGTAAAGCTAAAGCAGACATACTCCCTGATATACCAATGGTATCACATCAGTTACACAGCTGGGGAAGAGAATTCCCTTAAAAATGACAGGAATTTTATTTATTTTTCAGCAATCACTCAAAATATTGGGGGTTTTGGTGGTGGTGGTTTTGGGTTGGGTTTTTGGGGGTTTTTTGGGTTTTTTTTTTAATATGTTATTATTCTTGACACATGTTGGTTATTGTACGTAGATCTAAGACAATTAATGTAAATATGACTGTAAATTCAGGCTCAGAAGGACAAATCAATTGTTTTTTAGAAATATCTTGTGACTAGCCTGTGTTTTTTTATTGACACAAGCACTTTATCAATGATAAACAATTTTCTCAAATAATTTCAAGGAGCTATCAGAACTGACAATTTCTGCTGCCATATTTGCACCTTAATGAACTTTCTGATAGTGCAGGCGGCTGCTATTCCAGTATCTGACTGGAAGTGGCATATTTTAAATTTGCTGCTCTGCTTCATCCTGTAAAATACTTCAGAAAAGGAGGTGGACATGTAAAACAGCAGCTAGACTTGGAAAACAAGCAGATAAGGGCAGAAAACACAGCTGACCTCTCAGCTTTTACATCAGAAGCTTAGATAGAAGTGCCTCCAGGGTCAGTCCCTCCTCTTGGCCCCCAGCCTGACTGTCCCCCACGAGAGGAGTGCTCCTGGCTGTCCGGACACCAAGGACAAGACCACTGCCCTCTACAGTGCAAGCACTGACAGGCTGGCCTCAGCTCACTACTGCAATCTCTTCTTTCAGCCTTACACCTTTTGCTGGCCAGACTCTCTTGCATTGCCCAGCCATGCGAGTCACCTGGGCAGTCACCTTGCTGTCACTTGATGATTTTACTGAGGGCATCGTTGTAGAGGAGTTAGCCTCTGACTGCTTAGCAGTCTTGCTACCAAACTACTATTTATGCTTTTAGGCCATCCTATCACTGCTTTTAACCTCTTCTGTCCACATGCAGAAGACTGGAGCCAGAGGAAGCACACGCTTGAGCATCTTTCTCAAAGCAGTGCGTAGAAGCACAGTTAGACTTTACTTCATGTTCCCTGTGTCCATGAAGGCAAAAAAGGTCACTCTCTTGCAACTGTCTCTGCTCTGCTTCTCCCAGCACCAGCCAGAAGATTAAGAACAGGACTTTTCCTTGTGCTGTTTCCCTAATAATTTAGGAGCTATGACTGACATTAATAGAAAAGTAGGATGGAAAAATACCCTACTGTGTAGAAAACAAGTACAAGCTGATGATAAAAAACTTAAGTGGTATTTTACAGAATATTCATTCTAATGTAATGATGCTGATACAGTCAGTGTTCTCACTTTGCATCTCTTCCCTCATCTCCCCTTTTGGCATACTACTTTCTTGCTTAGGAAGCAGCCTGTTCCACTAGCGAAGTAGTGGTTCCTCCATGACTAAAAGGGTTGGGATAAAATATACAGTAATGTGGGAGCACTTGGTAAATTAAGCTCCAGGCTAGTCTCAGAGGCTCAGGAGGCAGCTGTTGCTTCCAAAATCTTTAGCAGATATTGTACTATAAAAATCACAGTGTTAGCAAAAGGAGTTTTTTTTTTTCTGAAAGTCTGACACTAGGAGGAAGAGATAATCAAGACCGGGCCTCCTTCAGTCGAAGGTGTGTGGGAAAATTACTTAGAGAAGTTCTTGGCCTGATGATTTCAGAAATCTGGCTACCCCAGAGATAACTTTCATTTGAAACTAAGTGTGAAATTAGGGATTAGGAGACAGGAGCACTTCTCTTGCAAGGAAGGCTGAGGGAGCTGTGCCTGTTCAGCCTCCAGAAGAGGTGTCTGAGAGGGGACTCATCAATGTCTGTCAGTATCTGAAGAGAAGGTGTCAAAAGGATGGAGCAGGCTCTTCTTGGTGGTCCCAAGCATTAGGACAAGAGACAATGGGCATAAACTGATACACAGGATGCTCCACCTGAACATGAGGAAGAACTTTACTGTGCGGGTGACTGAGCACTGGAACAGATTGCCCAGAGAGGCTGCAGAGTCTCCATCCCTGGAGATATTCAAGAACCATCTGGACACAATCCTGTGCAGTGTGCTCTAGGATGGTCCTGCTTGAGCACGGAGGTGATCCTCTATGGTCTTTTTCAACTATTTTGTGGTTCTTTTAAATAAAAAGTCAGATTGTCTTTTTGGTGTGTCTGAAGAGCCACCCTCTGTGCACATGCTGCTGGTCAGTCTAGCAAGCTCCTTATCCCATGCACTCTGCAGCTTCTGAAAGCTCTTGTCTTCCATCACACAGACATCTGCCAAGCATAGACCTGGAAAGAGGAGCTGCAGCATTTGTGACCTGAAAAGAAACAAGAAAAGCATTTTATTTCCAAAACATGTAGTACAGACTAATATGCAATAAAGACATGAACTCCTCAAGAACGTTTTAGATAAGGGGGGCTGGTGCCTCTAGGGAATAGGCAGGGACAGGACAGCATCTGCCCTTCTTTGCACCAATCACTCTCTTGGGGTCCCTCCTGCCCCTGAGGCCAGCCCTAGTTTGCATCATAACTCAGGAAGTTTTTGACACTTCTTCGGATTGAACATATGCATTGAACTTGATTTTTGCCATTGCTCTGTGCTTATGCTGCATAGATAAAATTAACTCTCATTGGTTCTCGATAAAGGAAAAAATCAGTATAAAACAAAGAAAAATAGAGAGATTTATCCTTCTTAACAAATATATCCCACAGATATTTCTAAACCTTGATATGGCATAGCATTTCATAAATTCATAGAATCTATCAGGGTGGAAAAGTCTTCTGAGACCATCGAGTCCAACCATTAACCCAGTACTGCCAAACCCACCACTAAACTATGACCCCAAGTGCAACATCTACATTCTTTTTGATTACCTTTAGGGATAGTGAATCAACCACTTCCCTGGACAGCCTGTTCCAGTGCTTGATATTCCTTTAAGTAAAGAATTTTTTTATTAATATGCTGTAATACACCAGTGTATTAGTAATATAGAAAAGAATAAGTTTTTCTTTCTTTTTTTTCAGCAAACACTTGCTTACATGAGACTATGCATAAATTGCAACATGTTTACATGATCTCTCACAGCAATTTGGGACTCAATCCTGTGCACAGAGTGACTTGTATGTTGGTCATAGCTAAATAGTTTAAAATCAGGAGTCGGAGTGCAATGCATATTTTATGCTACAGCACCATCTACAGTAAGGACAAAATATCTCGTGGTAAAGTTTCTATTTTATCAGATGTTAAATCACAGTGGGCTTGAATTTATATTTGTCTGCAGATTTGGCAAGTTTATTCCCAATTTGCAATACAAAAATGGCTTATTTTCTGATTAACGAATAATAATGTTAACTTCCTCATCAGTTCTTTTTCTTAGGGTGCCTCATTTGTTATTTGTATTTTATAGGCTGACTTGTGTACTTTTTAATTTTATAATAATTTTGTAGTCTGTGATAACTCTTTCTAATTCTATAAAACACAGAAAGTATTTAGTTTACATCAGTTGTTCTAAACAAAATAATCCACCACTTAAATCCTGAGTTATGTCACATGTTATCTTTCAAGCCCAGATCTCCCTGCTTCCTCCTTTTATCACAACAAGTAAGTATTTGTTGCCAGACAAATTATCTGTCTCACTGTGCCAGCATCCCAGTTCAGTGGGCATCTGTATATATGTCAGTTCACTCCCAAATTCTCACTCCAAATACCTGATCAGCTTTGCGTGAGCACAGTCCCCAGCAACTTTTCCTTGTTCTTTGTTCTAAGCAGGCGAACAGAAAAAGTAATATTTTTCTTCCATACCATTCAAGTTTTTTTGGAAATATCTTATCCATAGAGGGCACTAGCATCCAAAAATATCTTTCAGTCTGGTTGCCCATATCTATCCTCCATCTCCTCAAATCCTGATAATTTTGCAGCGCCAGTGCATACCGTATTGTATACGTTTAAATTTAGAATTTCTACCAAATGTGCAAATTCTGCTGGACTTGTCTGTAGTTTAATAGCATTTTTTTAGTTCTCTTTTGCTTATAATATTTCCCTTTATTATTCTTTTCCTGTAAGTCTTACCTGAAGTAAAGCAAATACTTTCTCTAAGTGTTAGAATTTTTCTTCTTAGTGACCTATACCAATTTGCACCATGGGATCCAGGGAATCTGCTTTTTCCTCCAAAAGGCTACAAATTGCAACATTTTGTTAGGTGACCAAAAGAAGCCAACTTTAAACCTTCAATTCTTTATTGCTTGCCATGTGAGTAGTAGAAAATCTAACACTTTCACAGATCAGAACAGACACTGGAGCACATGAGACAGAAGTCCTCTTTTTTATTGTTTTCTGTACTATTATTAACCCTTTACTTCTATTCTGCAAAATAAAAAAATGACAGAAAAAAAGAATGTAAGACACATAGGGGCAGGAGGTGTGGGAAATGGCAGGGCAGGTCTTTATAAACTTCTCCCTCGTGTCCCACAGTAAAACACATGCCCCAAATTCTGAACAACTTCAGCAGATTATTTTTCTTCTGACAATTTAGCATAATCTTAGGTGAATCACCTCATATTTTCACCTACTACACACAGGAGTTTGACCTAACAAACAAGTGGAATTAGAATAACAATCTTACTTAATTTAAGACAAGAGCTCTATGTATGGAAAGGCTCTGGTGTAAGTTGGAATAACAGCTCCTCACAAGCAGGATTTCACAGTTAATAACCTTACCTCCTGAGTGTCAGAGGAGTATTGGCAGAGCTAATGAGAAGCTGTAAGCTGTACCAGTGGCCTAATGCAGATTCACAAGTGGAATCATTCCTGAAGGTATGTGTAATGTAACATGCATGTGAAATGATAAAGCAGCTGCTCCACAGTTTGTTCATTTTTCACAATAACCTTAGCTGAGGGCTCATGAATTGAGAAGCCAGCTATTGCTTCCTGTAAACTGGTCAGGACAACAGAGCAGCTAAAAGTTCACAGATTTTCTATAGCATATAATTTCAAGTGATTGGATGTGGCATGTATTTCACTTATTCTGTTTTTTTAACAAGTGTTGAGTCAGTTTAACTATTTCTCTTGATCATAAAGTCTTCCCAAGAGTGCTATTCCATCTTTATATCTCTTCCAGATCTAAAAAAAATGATGGCTTTCTAAGAGCGAGAGGATTTTATTATACACAGCCTAGTTACTTAAAGACATAAGGCTTGAGACAATTACAAAGCACTAGACTGTCTGGTCTGATTTCCCATGTATGACACATTTTTCATTTTTGTACAAGTAATCTACCCATTTTATGAATTATGACAAACCACCAAAGTTATGTTTAGACAAAGTTTGAGAAGATTATCGGATCTTTTTCTAGCTGAACATCAAATAAGAAAACAGTGAGGACCCTAGACATGGCTGGATTTGGCTGCTTATCCATCCTAATTTCAGTATGGTACTGTCCTTTCTATGCTCTAGGATTGCTGCCAGGTTCTTACAGATGGTGCCCCTGGTTCTTCCCCTCTCTGTAAATGGGGATGGGCTTCAAAATATGTTTAATGCCTCATTTGAGACATGATTGTGCCCCCCTGCCTTGGGAACTAGTCGTGATTACACGACAGAGGGAGAGGAAGTATCCATGACTTCTTGTCAGTCCCAGCTGTTAATGATGCTTGTCTCGTTTTATAAACAAATTCTCTGGCTTCAGGTTTCACTTGCTACTTCATGTTGATTTTCTCTGCTGCATGTTTTCTTCTCCTGTGGATATTAACGTTCTGTCAAAAAAAAATTCCTAGCTTTGTTTTTTTTTTTTCAATTAAATAAACTGGATTTTTTAATACGCACAAAGTATTTTCTATAGTCTTCAACTGATTTTTTGTGGCTCATTTTTCACATCTTCAACTTCTTCAAAGTTTTTTTTTTTAATACCGTATATGCTTAGTATAGAGAAAGTAATTTCGCTTATGCTACTCATTGTTCTTTGGTTAAATTTTTACCCATAGTATCAGCTCTTTTTGAAACAATAGTATCTTGAAAGGTTGTGTTGACTTATCTTTCTTCAAGACTTCTGAGTTACAGTTTTCCAGAACAGAATACTTCTTTCATTAGGAACAGACTGCATATTGGGTTTTTTTTAGCTTTAAAATTATGTCATAGCTTAAAAAAAAAAAAAGGAATTGTACAAAGTTTAATTCCAATACACTTTTCTTTCTGTTCCACTAGCTATGTCTGGGCTCACAACACCGCCAGAGAGACATGAGACCTGTGGCTTGTTCTGAATGTGGAACTCAGAGTAAACTGGCTGCTGAAAGTCAAAGCCATCTCTCTCTGGATTGGTTCTCTCCCAATACCCTCTAGATCCTGGTCCTGCCCCAGATTCTTTCACAGCATTGAAAATCTACCTGCTTGCCAAGTTCTGTATCAGTTCCATAGGCTGGTGGTCCTCATGCTACACATACTGACCCATTTGCCCACAGAATTGCCCTTTTGGTGAGTCAGGAGATGGACTCTATGCATTGACTTCCAGGATTTGGAATAATGACCTGTAATTTGTAGTAAAATAAACTGAATTTACCACAATATGAAAGTGCTAGCCAGTTATTTTCATCACTGGTCATTGTACATTGTTGTCATGACTAAATATTACCAGCTGTAAATATGTGCACCCCTTTAACCTGTCTTTGAAATTCCAAAAGGGAATTGTTTCTAGACTTTGAACACAACTTCCCAATATATGGCAAAGCTATATTCTTGCTTTGGTTTAGCAAATACAGAAAGTCCATGCACACGTTTTATTGTTTCCATCTTCTTCCACATTATCTGTTATAGCACCATTCATAATGCTTCTCACAGCTGTGAAGTATTATATTTAGTTGAGGAAGTTATTGATTTCCTCAGCCTCTCCCAGCCTCTGCTAGCAGACTGTTCACTAGCAACCATATCACAGATTAGGCCAGCATGACAGTTTTGTACACAGGTAGCCAGTTCATGATTCAAGAGGCCTTTGGAAATGACATAAACATCAAAATATATACACAGAATTTTTTTTCTTAATATTTAATTCAAAAATTCAACAGGAAGAACAAACGGCCATTGCTGAGAAAGAGAGCATCAGCTTTTCTAAGTGTTGCCAGTGGCTTTCATGATGAAAATACATAGGCAGCATAGTTCCCATTTCAAGAGAAGGTGATCATTTGGGACAAGAAACCCTGACAACATTGATTCTCCTTTGCCTTATATTTTTTTCCTAATGGTATCATACTTAAGTTCAAAGATGAGTAACTACTTTTATCGACAAATAATTCATTTAATTGATCAACATGCCAAAATAAATATGTGAAATTGTTCTTCCAAAAAAGTACTCAGTCTTCTCTAACCAAGTAAGTTTTGGGGTTGGGGCATGGGGTTAAATGCATGTGTGTTTGTGTTCAGGGGTTGTACAAAGGAATTGCTTAAGTTATTTCATAACTATGCACTTAGAGAAAAAAATAATGCAAACCACAGCTTTTGAGTTTTTCAGCAGTCTTTTTTCAGATGCCAACTAAGAAATTGTGAGAACCTGAAATCACTGATAAATAAATCCTTTGATTCTTGTCTCAGGGAAGAAAGGCATATTCAGTTTGTTTTCTCTCAGATATTTATGTGATCATGTTGATTGTCTGTGCATGTGTCCTAAAGTTTTCTTTGTCCTTGGTGGCTCCTTCATTATTGACAAAACAGACAGATTGATATGATGGAGAGAAGAGGTTTCAAAGGAAAATGAGCAGGGATGTTGCTGATAGCAACTTGAGCAGAAGAAGTAGAAGGGTTCTGTGAGTGTCATGGAATGAGCACTGACATCACAGCTGCAGAGACCAGTCTCAGCTGTCCTACCACTTGGGATTCAGTCTTGCTGCAATAGAAAGACTAGTGAAGGGCTGCCTGCTAAATTTTGCTGAATGTTGTGATGAAACCAGAGATGACTGACAGTTGGGGTTGTTCAGTGTGGAGGAAGAGAAGGCTCCAAGGAGACCTTAGAACACCTTGTAGTATGTAAAGAGGACTTACAAGAAAGACGCAAAGAGACTTTTGACGAGTGCATGTAGTGATAAGACAAATGGGAATGACCTTAAACTGAAGGAGGAGAGGTTTAGATTAGATATTGGAAGAAGTTCTTTACTGTGAGAGTGGTGAGCCACTGGAACAGGTTGCCCAGAGAAGAATGGATGCCTTATCCCTGGGAGTATTCAAGGCCTGGTAAGATGGAGTTTGGAGGAACTCGATCCAGTGGAAAGCGTTCATGCCCATGACAGGTGGAACTTTATGGTCTTTAAGGTCCTTTCCAACCCAAGCCATTCTATGATTTCCAACCCAAGCCATTATATGATTCCATTCTATGATTCAAAATGTACCTATGTAATTGAATTGAAGAAAGAGTAAATCATCGTCTATCAAGACATGTAGTAACTGTCTCACCCTAACACATAATAATTCATCTTCATAAAAAAGTATTAGTTTGGTATTGTTTAAGATGTATCACAGCATTTGTGCTGTGAATAACGTGGATTCTCATAAAAAGGCCTCAGTGTTTCCTGCACAGGCCCTAACTTCTTCTGGGTGACATAGACTGCTAAGCTTGTTGTGACTTGAGGTCAGGAAGAGGAGGGCTCACTTTACCTTGCAAGATGTGTAAATGTATTGCATTCCCAGTAAAATGTTTATGTCTTATTTTATTCTGAAATTGTTTAGGCTTAGCTGACAGTCCATAGGCATATTTATGCCTGTGTTCACAAGATTGATGGCTCAAATATTCTGTTAAATCACTTTCCCATGTAGTTACTTACAGACATTGATTTAGTTACATACGAAGCTTAGATTAGAGATTGGTATCAGCTGTCTTAGTATTGCAGTACATTTTGAGTTCATGTCCAGTTTGTTACCTACCACAATCAGACTAATTCCCTTCCTGAGTCAGTGACATCCAGAACATATTCCCCCATCTGTGTAGCATCAGAAGCTAGCATTAGTCTCTAGAATATAGCCTGAAATTTGCTGCATTAAAATACTTATACAAATTAGATTAGGTGTCTGCTCAAAGAAGTTTTGGAGTTTTTCTGGAAAAACTTGCTTCTTTTACTATTATTTTGAACTCTGATATTTATTTATCTTGTATACAGCTATGTCAGCATGGATTTGCATTTCCAATAGTTTTTTTCAGGATAGTAAAAGGTCAATGACATGTTCTTCATTAATCCCACTTGAAATGTACCAACTGGATAATGATTAACCTTTAACTTATCTTTTAAGGAACTATGACATAATTATTTTAGTGTAGAGTTGAAATGATACTGTCAAAATTTTAATCAAAATACTGTCAAATGCTACATCAACTGACTTCTACTAGTTTAAGCATATTTTGTCAAACTGTTGTAAATCAAATCTGTAATCATACAACAAAGATTTGCTTTGTCTGGGATGATCTATTACCTATAAAAAACTGTCGAGTGGTATTAATAAGGTTAAAATTATATAATCCTTTCTGATACATCATGCATCAACAATTTCATGAGAACTGCATTATATGTAGATAAAGAATACAAGAAGTGGAGGCTGTGTTGAGATCAGGCAACTGTTTAAATCGATACTTTTATACCTGCCTAATTTCATTAAAAGACAGTGTAAACAGGCATGAGTTGAAGGATTATGGTTTAGAGAAACTGCAGAGACTGGCAGTGTAGAGTGGGTGTTATCCAGTCTGACTAAGTCAACATGAATTTCAGTTTCACAAGCAGAATCCATTTTCATTCCTGGAAGTCTTGTCAGATATTTGCACAGTACTTGTTCAGGATTTCTAGATACATCTCAGCACAGCAGGAGCTCAGAACATAATGTCTGTAGATCAGATATGCTCGCTGTGAAACTTCAGACCATTATCACTGGATCAAAATGTCCACTCTTCCGGATCTGATCTTGATCTACTGAACGTGTCACATCAAAATGTCTGGACATAGTGGAGCTACTGTAAACTAAAAAAAAATGCAAATGCATGTAGAATATGTCTAGTGCTTTTTGTACATATTTGACTTTTTGATTTACAGTACACAGCACACTCATAACTACTTCTGGGCAGAAAATTTAGCAGAACTTTGGAGTTCTTGCTGTCAGCCATATGGTCTGAACATTGCTTTGTGGAGAGGAATTGTATAAAAAAGATTACCAGAAGATTTTGCTGCAAATTCCCAGGAGGCAGTTGCAATATAATGATCCTGAACAAAAGAAAATATCTTGGAAGTTGTGACCTGTCAATTCAAGGGAGCAGACCTGAAGCCTTTCATTTCCATCAACAAATTACCAGATGTCTCATCCCCATTGAACAGAAAGGTCACATTTTCTTTTTCACAGAAGAGAAAGACATGCTAATGAAATACTGATACAAAGGTAGAAAGCGGACCAGGGAGTTAATGTGACTGAGACACCTAGTTTTGGTGCAACAGGATCTGAATACTGGATGCAAAGCACCCGTGAGGAAACATAATCTGCTCCTCTGAAAGAACATGTTTAAATTCTCTCTGCAGTCAGCACAGAAATGGCTACAGCTCTGGAGGCTTCTGGAGAGCTGTAAAGTAAAATTACACTAAGTATTTACGTGTTCTGTTCTTCACTGAAAATGCCTACATCCACTGGCAGCCTGAACTGATGGTGTCTTTTAAAAGACACAGCAAAGAAGTCAGCACAGGACCACTGGGAATGAGTCTCTTGTCTTTCAGGATCTCAGCTCATCTTTCCAAGGAAATACCTTAACTGCCAGCTTTTGGGGTTGTTTTTGCTCTTTTTATCACAGAATCACAGAACCACAGAATCACAAGGTTGGAAGAGACCTTCAAGATCATCGAGTCCAACCTGTTCCCTGACACCTCAACTAAAGAATGGCACCGAGTGCCACATCCAATCTTTTTTTAAACACATCCAGGGATGGTGACTCCACCACCTCCCCGGGCACACCATTCCAGTACTTAGTCACTCTTTCTGTGAAAAACTTTTTCCTAATGCCTAACCTATATTTCCCTTGACACAGCTTGAGACTGTGTCCTCTCATTCTATCAGTTGCTGCTTGGAGAAAAAGAACAACTTCCCCTTCAGGAAGTTGTAGAGAGTGAAAAGGTCACCTCTGAGTCTCCTTTTCTCTCAGGTTAAACAACCCCAGCTCCCTCAGTCATTCCCCATAGGATCTGTGTTCCAAGCCCCTCACCAGCCTCGTTGCCTCCTCTGGACGCGCTCAAGCGTCTCGACGTCCTTCCCAAACTGAGGGCCCAGAACTGGACACAGCACTCCAGGTGTGGCCTCACCAGGGCCGAGTACAGGGGCAGAATGACCTCCCTGCTCCTGCTGGCCACACTGTTCCTGATACAGGCCAGGTGCCATTGGCCCTCTTGGCCACCAGGGCACACTGCTGGCTCATGTTCAGCTGGCTGTCCACCAGCACCCCCAGGTCCCTTTGTGCCTGGGCACTGTCCAGCCACACCGTCCCCAGCCTGTAACACTGCAGGGGGTTATTGTGGCCAAAATGCAGGACTCAGCACTTGGACTTAGTAAACATCATCCTGTTAGACTCTGCCCATCCATCCAACCGTTCCACGTCCCTCTGCAGAGCCCTCCTACCTTCCAACAGATCGACACATGCTCCCAGCTTAGTGTCATCTGCAAATTTACTAATGACAGACTCAATCCCCTCATCCATGTCATCAATAAAAATATTGAACAGAATATCAGCTGCAGCAGAGACGCCCTGAGGGACACCACTGGTGACTGGCCACCAGCTGGATGCAGCACTGTTCACCACCACTCTCTAGGCCTGGCCATCCAGCCAGTTCCTAACCCAGCTCCTGTCCCAGCCACAGATTGGACATTATCATTGTGGAGGAAAAAATGCATGAGTGTAAAATGGTGAGACGTGGAGCTAGGCAAGACAGAGCCCAACTCTCAGCTGGGGGGGAAAGAACTGTCCCTGCTCTTTTACATTAACAGAGGTCTGTAATGCCACAACGAAAATAAAAATGGTATTTGTGGGTGAGAAAAGAAATATAAGTAACTTATTAATGCTGACATTGGCTAAGCTTTATCAGGGACATTTGTGTCCCCTGAAGATAAAACATTAAAGTCCATGTAGCAGAGTAGTGCTGCAGTGTTTGAAAGGCACCTGTCAGACAAACTGTCAGAGCTATTCCATTAATTTTATTCAATGTCTATTAGAAAGCTGGATGACTTTATTGAGCAAGTTAGATATTTTTCAATTAATTTATACTGCTGTTAGCAAAATCTTGTGGGGATTAGTTCTGAAATTGAGTTACATGGAGAAATTCTATGAAGACTGTATATGAAAACTCAGGTGAATTTAGGATTTAATTACTGCTTATAACATCATGTTTCAAGAAGGTGACATCTCATTACTCACTGTCACAGCACATGGCTTTGTGCTCACTCTCATCACAGGTGAGAAATAACTCACAGTTATTTCTGATTAGTACAAAGAGTCGATAAAACTCTCAAGTCACAACCACTCTTCTCTACTTCTTTTGGAATACACTTAAGTTCCACATTTTGCACTTCTAATTCTTTTTATGTAAGAAACGGAGAAAAACAAGCTTGTGATATAAGCATGAGATCTGCAATGAGAACAAATCCCTAGGGAACCTTCAGTGATGCCACACAGAGCAGAAATCAAGCATATTCTTGGAAAAATACTTGAATATAAGCAGCTAAGTAATTGTCTGGCTTATTCAACCTACACACAAAAGGCCCGCAGCCTAAAATATTTTCGATGATGCTGTTTTGCTAAAAACCGTCTCAAGTTACTTTGTAAAAGCAGTGATATTACTGATATATGGCTGAACTAAACAAAATGTCAAGCAGATTATGAGTCCTTTGGCTGAACTTTTTCATTTGAAAATGGTGATTCACTCATATTGAAACTCTGGTAAGGAATGTGCAGCTCTAGTGAGATGTTCTCCTCATGGGGAAATCGGTGTCCAGAGCAGCACTTCTGTGCTGGGAAGCTTGATCCTGAAACAGCCTCTGGAGCACTCACTGTGTCTATGGCCACAGAAGGTGAAAGACGTTTATTCATAGAATAGACCAAGGAAAACTGCTCCAGTACTGTGGATTGAATCAAATCTGGGTCAAAGCAGTTTCTTGTTTTGCTGATGTTACAGAAATTACTGGTAATCAATAATTTGGGATCATTATCATCAGTACAACAAATAATTCACTATACTAGACACACACAAAGAATAAATAGACACTATTCTATAAAAAAAAATCCAAAACATTCTTAATCCTACCCCAACACATTCATGCAGAATGATGTGCACACTTTTGGGCCCTCTTTGTGGCCCTCTGAAATTACCTGTGCACCTCATATCCTGAGAATGATTGCTCCCCCTTTGCAAAATACATATTTTCATCTCCTACTGGAGATGTGTGCTCTCAAGCACTACATGAGCCCCTGTAGCTCCCTACAGCTTTCTGGGGCTGGGACTGGTGCAAAACACCCCTCAGAGTCCCACAGGCACACCAAGGCGTGAGTCCCCATGTGTTTGTCCCTCTCCTCAGGCTGGACACAGATGGCTTGGGGTGGCCCATGGGAAGGTTGCAATCGTTGCAGGGCAGCTTGTGGCAGGGCCACACCAGGCTTTGCTTTGAAAGATTTTCTTACACCCCTGTCTCTCAGGTAAAAAAATTTCAAAGAGCTTTTTATTCTTCTTTTCAAGCTGACCCTTTTTATGATTGAAAAGTCTCCAAGCAAATCCCTGGTTGCTGGTTAATCTGGCTGGTGCTCATCTTTCTCCCAGCAGTACCAGTCTGTTCAAGTACTTGAGCTGATTGGCTTTCAGAAATTTGGGTTTGGGTCTGTTTTTTTAATCATTCCCTAGCCACAATTAATGACTTCACCTGTCTGGATCTTCTGAGAGATTGAATGGATTGATTGAAAGTAGGAATCAAAATTTTGAAAAGCGATTTTAAACTAGGTGCTTAATTTTTATATTCCTGAAATGAGATCTCTTACTAAAAAACCTGTTATGAAGAATGTCTGAAAAGGGAAAAGAGATAAAGGGATAGTGCATTGCTGCCTAATAAAAGGCAATACAGAGGCAGATTCTACTCAGAGGTGCTCAACAAAGGGACAAGAAGCAACAGTTTTAAATTTCATGAAGGGAAATTTCAAGGTTTTATTCACCTATAGAAAATCCCTGTGAAAGTAGATAAGCGCAAGTTGCTAGAGGATTTGGGATATCTCCATTATTGGAGATTTTCAGAAATTGACTGAACAAGGCCATGAGTAACTAGAAGTAAATTAGAAAGAATTGTTGTTTAGAGAAGGATGTCAGATTGCCTTTGGGCATCTCTTCCAGCCTAAGTAGTGCTGTGGTTCAGCACTTCCACTTTCACATATTTAGCACTCTCCTAAGGACAAATACCTGATTACTGAGAGCCTGTCTGCAGTCTAGTAGGACAACTAAAGATCTTGTGAAGAACACTGTATCTAAACTTGTAAACTTCTCAATGCATAAGCACTTAGTCAGCAAAGTCTGGACAAATAAAGTCTCTTAAACATCAAAACAGATTCAATTGTTTTCAGGACCCTGAGAAATATAGGAAGATAAACTTGACAGAAGAAAGGGTAAGACAGTTGAAAGTGTCTGTATATCTGTGCTAACTGCACCATTGTTGGGAAAGAGCTGTAATAATCTGATAGCCTGATTGTAAAAGTTAATTTTTGTGCAACTGGCTAATAATGATATTGCCAGCTTTAGGCTAATAATGAAGTATTGGTTCCATACAGAAGGCGTGATTCTTCAGCCACTTTATTCACACATGGTGCAGCCTGGCAGCCCACCCTTGAGAACCAGTTGTGAAATTTGTGTATAATGATATAGAATGTGGGCAATAAAGGGTGTAACAGCTGATCATCAGCCGATCAGGTCAAACAGCTGGTTTGAACCCAGGATTACTTGGAAAAGTCTGAGACGGCCTGGGTTATAGGCATACATAGAAAAAATTAACCATGGAACTCACCAAGTTTCAGTGTCCTTGCTAACTAGCACAGGCGTGTTCATCTCCCTTCTATGGACATTCAAACCTCCATTCTCCTCTTCCTCTGTCAAAGCCTTAGACAGTGACTAACAGAACAAGTAAACTTTAGCTCTGTTGAAAATTGTTAGGAAGCCATGGATGTCAGAGCTATGAAGCCAAACTAACATAAAATACAAAGTGTAATAGTCACTCTGTAATTTGGGCATTATTTTGATGAGTGAGATCAGACTTGCACATGCCTTCCCCACCAGATCAATATGCATTCTTCATGGTGTCTCAAAGTGAGTAAACACTCCTTTTGAGATGAAAAAAAATCAGAAACAACCTGGAGAAAAACCACCCTGCTTAGGAACCTCCAGTCACCTCTCCTGAGGGAGTGCCCTAGCTTTTAATCTGTTCAGCAAAGTGGTTCACTACTCCCTTTTTCAGATGATAGATACCATCTGTGGCTGCTTTGCTGTCTGCTGAACTCTGTGCTTAATCTGTGGTAAGTGGTGCAAAGATCACACCTAATAGACCCTGCTTTCCCCAGGATTTTAACGAGCTCTCTGTCTCAGCTATGAATCATGACACAGGTGGGGCAGGAGCTAAAAAGGCTCCTTTGTACATTTGCATACCAGGAGAACTTTGCAATTCCTTTGCAATTCCACTAATTACAAGTATGTTCTGGAGTTTAGGTTTTTCAAATTGCTCTTCTTGATTATGGATCTGAAGCTAACAGTTTTGTTTTTTTTTAAAACTTTATGTCCAAAAGTTAGACATGAAACTAATCATATGGGGGAAAAAATAAAAATCTAGTGATCACGTTCAAGCTCTCAGGAGGTCTACGTAGCCATAGAAGGATAAAACAAAAAAAAAGAGAGAAGGAATCTATTACCTAAACAGCCTACTTTGTTGAGGAAATATATCTATAGGAAACAGAGGATGCTCAACTATTTAAAAGCCATCAGCAACAACCAAAACCAGGAGCAGAAAATCTAGAAACCTCTCTCAGTAAAATCTCCTTAGCTAATTTTCTTGCTTTGTTTGCACTTTGTGGTGTAAAAAGTTCAACAGAAAAAGCTCAAAAGAGAATTAGCCCTGACTTTTCTGCCATTTTTTTGGCTACAGAGTAGTAGAAATTTTGGAGCAAACATCCTCAAGCTAATGTAAACCTAAAGCCTTTTCCTGATTTCTTGGCAACAGCTCTACTGTGTGAAGCAAGCCTTTTCCTTTGTATCTCCTTCTACATTAAGTGCCTGCTCCCAAAAGAGCATTAACCCTTCTGGGACTATTTATGAATCTCTGAAATCACAGTCTAGAGACCTTTATGGTCAGGTAGAAGGCCTAGAACCAAGTTAGATTTCCTGAATTAGTTTGAGACAGCCTGCAGTCTGCCTTTAAGCACTGAAGGATCCAAGTAGAGTGTGTCAAGTGGACAGTGTGAATGACAGGTCTCTCTTACCTTAGAGCGGTGTTGGATTTCTACAATATTTTGTTCCAATGCAGGACAAGAAAAATAGTTTCTTTCACCCACATAAAGTCCTAATGTCCTCTTCAAGGACCAAATTTAGTTCTGCTAGAGTGCGTTTTGAATGTATTTTATCCCGATAGCATTCTGCTATACACAGACTCCTTTACTGCTACATGGATACCAGAATGGGAGAAAAAAGAGAATTTCCTTGTTCAACAGTACAAACCTCCTTCATTAGTATATATGTTAGAAGGTGTTTAATACTTTCCATTAAAGAAAACTTGATTTTACTGTTTTAAGACCTAGAGTTACTTCAGTGGTGTTATAGTAATGGATAAGAGAATATATTTTCATTCTTCTCTTTAAAATGGTATCTGTGGAAATAAACATGGAAACTTCTGTATTGGCTGTTACTAACATTGAAAATTATTCAAAAGTATTAGGAAATTCTAGAGTTAAGTTTTCAGTGCTTGTGCTAAATCTTACGTATCATTTTTATACTACAGCCTCTAACAACATAAGCGTATAATATTTTTCCACAGGATATTACGTCACTCAGTGCAGAGGACAGACTGTTAGGCCTGTAGTGAATGAAACCATTGTCTGTACACAGCCTTCCTTATGTTTGATAGAGTTGAGAACTTAAATACAAAACAAAACAAAACAAAAACATAAACAAAACAAAAAAAGAAAAAGCAGGAGAGACTTTAGGAAGAGAAAGGATAGTCTTGTTCATCAGTTGATTGAGTACAGACTGGGTATATTTCAGTCTCTGCCAGATGTCCAGTTTGCCAGAAGAGATTGATTTCCATGTTTTCTATGAAAATGAGAGTTGGATAAAGCAAAATTGCAGGAAATTCTGTGCAAAGTGGCACCTAAACATATTTATCCATGTCTTTTATATAAAAATGCATTATTTTATAATACCTTTACAAACACATTAAACATTTATAAGTGTTAAATATCTTAATAAATCAAGGGCATAAATCATATGTTTGTAGTTAGCTGTGCAAGTTGTGCCAAGTTTACAGAGCTGTCATATTAAGCCCAACTCAGAAGGTAACCCCATCCATAGTAAAAAAACTTAGTTGTTTTTAATACAAATTGCCTTCTATTAGAATTATTGTTTCATTTATAATTTCAGCAATATTAACTATGTATTGGTTTTGGCTCTGCCTGTGGAGTACATAGGAATGTTTGGACATGTTGGGACATATTTCTTCCCCACAAGGTGGTGGTATTACTATGCTATGTCTTTTCTGCAGAATGAACGGAAGCAGTTTTATTTCGAAAAGGCATAAAATCTCATGCCATCTTGAGCAACGAGCAGAACAATTTAAGCTCACATATATCTATTTAAAAGGTTAAATAACTCCACCCACCTCAGCTTTTAAGACTAAAATATCTTTTTACAGATGTCATTACCTAGATTTGCCAGGAGAGCGATATTGTCATATGAACCCAAGAACTGAGGAGTCAGTTTCTCTGTTTGATGAGAGTTGTAGGGTCACTTCAGTCAGACAGACAACAAATATGCTTCTGAGGGTGGTCAGCTGCTGGAGTTCTGGATGCTGAGAATTTTAGACTTTCTGTACAGACTCTGACTCCCAGGAGAACACTGCATTTGACCTGAGGCTGTGGAACAGGCTTCCAAAATTGATCGATAGCACAGGGATTATGAGTGTGCAGTTGGTTAGAAATGCGTAACATCACAGGGTGGAAAACTTAAGACTTTGGAGTTTTAGAATATAGTAATAAATATGAAGCAAGATGGAGGTTTTAGGGCGGAGGCAGGTTGTTCTTCTTTACCTTCTTCTTTCTTCTTCTTCACCTTATTCTTCTTCTTCATGGGTTTGGGTGGTATTTTATAATTGGACAGAAAAGTCCACAGTGCAGATTTAGAGGGATCAGTTATTGGGTTAAAAGTGAAAATAATTTAGGTGTCATTTCTTAATTGGATAGGTTAGCCTTAAAAGACCTTGCAACAAGAGATAGTTAGCCATTTTTGTGCCTTGTTAATGAAAGCCTCCAGAACTCACTGCTGTGTGACTGTAACAGTGATAAGAAACAATAAACACCTGAGTCTGAACGTGAACTATTGTCTCAAGTGCCTTCAATCCCAACCTTAACAGGGGTAGAAAAAGGAAGCCAAAAACCAGCAGCCAGCAGCTCACATCTCAGGGGTCTCTGAGGAGCTGCTGACCAGCACCCCAAGGTGTATGGCAGAGAGGGTTGATTAAACTGGGTTGTGGAATACCAAATCCCTTTCTTTTATGTAATTGATTAAAACCCCACATTCATCACTGAAGATTCAAAATTGCTAAGCACCTAGATAAATTAACAATTAAATAAGTCGCAAAGTGATATCTCCAGTTTCTTCCTTGCTGTAGTGATTTAGAAATATCACCTGGTTCAAACTTTAAGGGAAAGGGATCCTTGGTGAGATTGTCTAGCATCCTGTTCAATCCTAGCTTGAAAACCTCCTGTGGTGGGGACTCTACCACGTCCCTGGGGAGGGAATTCCAACACTCTAAACACAGTAACTAATGTATAAACAAGCCATTGCTAAGGGAAAGGTGTTATGTAGATGTAAAGATTGACAACTTTAGATCTCTCCTCTATTTCCTGAAACATAAGAACAATAAGCATGCTAAAAATCCATTGAAATATTTGATTGCTCTGAAGCATCATATTCCTTCTTTAAGCAGAGCAATATCTAAAGTAAGAGAATGCATCAGATTTTAAGATTTTCACTTCAGGGAAAATATGGGAACAAGCGGTATTAGATTATTCATAATAAAATTTCTTTCAAGAGCTTTAATATAGCCCAAAATGTTCTAATAAACAACAAATGAGTGCAACTTCATGGGAAACAAATTTTTAAAAAGCCAGTGGTAAACCAGCCAAAGTCTGCCTTCAAAATCACACACATAATTCACACTGGGGAAGTGATGTTCTTAATTATACTCTTACAACCTGCTTTTTTGGCCACTGGCACATATAATAACAGAATTTAACATCCACATAAATGGGAGCAGACTTTGGCACTGAGTGCTTTCTTCAGGATGCTTGGTAGTCTGGGAGCATTACTGATGGCTCTGCATTTATGTGACAGAAATACATTTAAACTCAGCTCAGAGGAGGTATTTTTGCTCCAAGCTGTGAAACAGAATGATTATGTTAGTCATTTCTAGGACAAAATTATCTAGTGTGAGGAGTGGCCTGCGCTGAATAGCATTGCTTCAGAAAACAACATACAAATATAGGAAATCAACAAAAAATTTCAGCAATAATTTGTCTGCAGGCAGATGATACTCCTGTAAAAATTCTACCTTAATCTAAGAAGTGACAAATGGAGACATTCTTTATAAATTGGCTGTTTTATATTAAAATCCTTAGCAACTAAATTATTTTCGCTTTTCCCTTGAACCATATTAAGGAGAAATTCGATGAAAAAATAATTACATGTTCATGGTATGTTTTACTGAAGCTCTCTGATATCACCACAGAATTACTTTTTAAGGATTTTCTCTCCAGACTTTTTTTTCTCCCAACAAACTGTCTTGTTAAGACATTTTATTTTGTAAACTGGGGGGCAGGGAAAGAATGAGAAATCGCCTACTGGAAAAAAGAAGTGAATTAATAATATGCCATTGGATATTGCTTCATTCTACTACAATCCATGTGTGATCATATCCACAGGTAGGAGAAAAGTAAACAGGAAAAGTAATTTGGTTAAATGGTAGCTAAACCACCTATTTTTATGGTCTTTGCTTTTGTGTTTGGAAGATCAGAGACTGCTGGCTCTATTTCTTACTTTGGCCTCTGAATCTGTGAATCTTTTGATTCCTCTTTCCCTGTTTTTTTTTCTATTTGTAATAATGTGTGGAAGGTGGTTACTCACATAACCTGCCACATACTCGTGCCAAGTGCACTTTCACATTAACATGATGATAACATGTAAATCTCAGCTTCACAGTTTCTGTCATCTGTCTGAGTATTTTCTCTGATACCTTTCTGGCCTTAAGAAGTGTGAAGAGCTGCACACTTATGTTACTTACTTCTAATTTCATATACACAGCTTTGGATATCATGGTGCAGGAATTCACCTGCTGGACCTCAGGATCCTCTCCCATGAGGATTTTCGACCACCTAAGTTTTTGAGACAGACTGCCCATTTCTTGCCCCTTCTTGCAATTTTCTATGTCAGGCTACCTCAACTGAAGCAATGGCAATAGTTCCCATCCTCCCTCAGGCTCATATCTGAACTGGTCTTTGACAAGGAAAGAACTTGAGGCTTATACTCCTTCTTAAGCTGAAGCAGTAAATAAACTTAAGTGACCCTAATGTTATACTTTCCCAGATAAGTGGTTTAATGATAGTTATAAAGATAGTTATACAAAAGATGGGCATTTTATTCTACCTATATAATTCACTTATGTCTGGCATAAATTCCTAAACATACTAATGCCTGGAGTTTTCATAGAACCAGTTGCAATTTTTGACATCAGTTCTTGAGCATCATGGGAATCTAGTTCATAACGTGACCTATAAAGAGGCCTTAATTATTCTTCAATAATTAATGTAACTCTAAAACACATTTTCATTAAGCAATATGCCTTCCTGGAGCCTCAACTCTGTACTTAAGCTCGAGGGAGCAGAAGATTTTCTGCCACAATCCATCTTTGGCAGTTTCCGTTGGCTAGTTTTCTCCTCTTGGTCCTCAGGAGTTCGGGACTACCATTTTGAATTGTATAACCCTTCCCATGCCCTGAGGACTGTAACTCTTGATCCTGGATTGCATTTCAGGGAAAAGTGCTTAAAATATAAGGTGCTACATTGCCAGTTTTCAAGATCCATAAATCTTCTTTTGGCTCTAACATAACTTCCCATTGAAGAGCTATCCTTTAATGTCTAGGAATTCTGTGAAACTGAGCATTTCAGATTGCTGAAAATGCAACACTCATAATACGGGTGAAAAAATCTTAAGCCTGAATACACTGAAAACATTTTTATGTTTTTTTTTCTTCCAGCTGGAGACTAAACTAATGCAAAATTTTTGCAGTAAAACCTGACACTGGGAACCAGAACAGATAATGTACAGACTTCTGTACAGCTCTGCATGTTTAAAGATTTCCTAAACTTCATGAGCCTTTTCATATTTACCCAGACCATTTTGAGGTTTTGTGCTGAAATTATGTTTAACTTGGGATTTTGACATGACACCAAGTGAAATTCTGTTTCAATTTTTAGTTCCACTCAGAAAAAAAAAAAATAAAACCTAAAAAAAATGGAAGGGGGGAGCTATATCCTTATTTGCTGTAAGCCAGCATCTCTACACAACTTTCAATAAGGTTGTGTAAGCTTACAACAACTGAAGAGCTAATCCCAGTGAAGTAAAGCCATGTGGTGAATTGAACCAAAGAAAATGTTCAAACAAGTAAGGCCAGCTGTATAGCACAGGCAGACTCTGCAGCTGGGCATTGGGCCAGGTTTCCCCATTAATTGCCTCCCTATGCTTCATTGAAGGAAGTTTGAAGCCATTCCAAATCTCCTAAGCTCCCCAGCACCACCCCTCTGTTTTTACTCCAGCTGAGACTTCCAGACATTGCTCTCACCGGCAACAAAAATGAGAATATACACAAAGAAGTTTTCTAAATAGTACTTTTCATGAACTGCAGAAATGGGGCTTAGTCATGAGCAACTCTAGTTCCTGGAGCAGCACTGTTGCAGGGGCTGATGATGAGGATCCAAGTAGAGGAAATGAGGTGGGAGGAGAGGCTGGGGCTGGAAAAACAAGGGGGAAAAGCATATGGGAAAATTAGAGCTGGTTGCAAAGGAAGTCAGAAGAAGCAGCTCTCAAAGTATAAAGACTTCTGGAAAAGTCTGAGTGGAAAAGCAGGAAAGGAAAGTCCAAAAAGAAGTGTATGGGACAAAGTTTGTGAGTTCGGAGATGTCCACAAGGCAGATCCATGTCTGGAAAGGAAACTGAGCAGGGCAGTGTGGTAAAGAATTGAAGATCTCTTTTAAGGCAAATCATCAAGGAAGGTTGAATGGACCAGGAGACTGTGGTGCGCATCAGCAAAGAGACACTGGGGGTAGGGAAGTGAGAGCTGGAGTGGAAAGAAATTAAATTGGATAAAACAGGATGAGTGTGAACACCTGACTGAGGAGCTGGGAGAGCAGAGAGGCTTGACATGAACATGGTGATGAAGACATCAGCAAAAAAGGTCTCCCCTAGGGAAGAGATGGTCTAATATGTCAGTATCCAGTCTCCCTTAAAACTAAACCATAGATCCTCATTCCTGAGCATCAGCATTTCCAGTGGCAGCACATTAATGGAAAGCCAGAGTAATTTTTATGCTGAAATTATCAAAAATAGCATGCATTGGAATGGTTCTGCCCATCAGCTATCTGTGCTGTCCAGTATCAGTGTTCTGACACTATTCCAAAATATCACTACTGAATCCTATTGGCAAGCAGTCTGAATTCCTTCTCATAGCCATGGCAGAGACAATAGCAACTTATTACTGCTATCAATTAATCTCTGAGTTGAAGGAGGGCTTGAAGAGGAAATGAGAACAGTGTGAAAGCCATGGTATGGACCTGATGAATGAATGAATGTCCACAAGCCAGAAGAGCTGTTTTGGAAAGATTAGAATTTTTTTCTTTACTCTGAAGTTAATAAACAAAACAGAAAAAAACACTTCAAGGATTTGAAAAAAGTTCACAAAGCAAATTTCACAGCTTTGCTATCAGGAGGTCTTCTGCCTTATGTCTTTCAGAACAGAGAAGACCTACAATGAATAAGACAGGGATGCAGGGAAAGAACAATTTCTGAAAAGATGCAGTGTTATCCAGCACAGAGGTTGTTACCAAGTCTCTGTGCCATGCTGAGTTATCAACCCTGTCAGTCAGGGCATGAAGTCCATACATCCCTTTTCCTGGTGCCTGGCTTAGAGGACTGAAACAAAGACTATTTGCTGCTGCCTTCTCACCTCAGCTGTACTCCCCATCAAAAGTGTTCATGTTCAGTACTTGAGCCTTCTATGAAAACTTTCCACTTGCAGGAGCTGATGCCTTTAGCCAGCACTCTCTCTGTTCCCTGTAGTTACGACACTAGTTCTGTAACAGAACTGTGCATGCTAATCACATGATAGACAAGATGGTTTACCAAATGCTCTACCAAGTATTACACAAAATCAGCAGCTAGAAAACTAGACTTGCTTTTTTCTTTCTTAGTCTCCAAAGCCTGTATGAACCCTCAGACCCCTCAGCCTGGCCCGTGGCTGAGGGGTCCGAGGGTTCACCCTGGGAAGTGTCAGCTGATAGCTGTGACAGAACAGCAGAGTGGGCACATTCCCTCCCTCTCTGCCCGGCCAAGCCCAAGTTGTCCTCCAAACATGCAGACTGTACCTCTCTGTAAGTGGGAAGCCCTCAGCTGGTAAGACAGTCAGTTTTAGTTCTCCCTGCAATGTCCTGAAGCATGAAGGAGTCCTTCATGTTCTCCACTATATTCACTAGCAGAGCCAACAGCAAACTTTGCTCCTTTGCCTTCTGTTCTGATTAAGTCAGACTTTGGGTCAAACACTGGAGTCACTTGCAGTGATTCTATTTCACTTCAAGGTACAATAGTGTAAGCACTATGACTCTGTATTTATAATAGCCTAAATTTTCAATTCTTCTGTACCCTTCTGTGCAATTGCATTCTGCCTTGGTTACTTTTAATTGTGGCTTTCCTTAGCTTGTTGTTATGTCTGACAATAACACATACAGCTTTTTGTCATCTGGACTCTCAGCTTTTACAGCATTTAGGTTGTTCTGGTAAACTACCATCCCACCTCCCAATCTGCTATTATAAAGTTGGGATTTGGGGAAGACTGGGAGAAGAGGGGGAACACTGCATGACATAGCGATTTTCCTTCTTTTAAGCAATTGTATTTAGCAGACTCCATGTTCTTTATCCTAGAACAAAAAAACAGAGGTTATATGAAGAGGTTTGAAAAAAATGTGGATGGCATGGACTGAATTCATTACCACTTCAAAAATTCCCACAAAGGTTTGATTTCCTTTGTTTTTAATTGCCAGCAATGAAACAGTTCACAGTACTCTGCAAACACAGCCCCAGCTTTTTGTTAGAGACAGTTGGATGGGAGGTGAGAGAGGGGAAAGGCTGATGAGGAACATGAATGAGTAAGTTTTGCTGACTCTTCTAACTACAGAGCCTGACAAAGTGCCTATAAATACATTTCCCATGATGTTAATAGCTGAGCAGGACTTTTGTTGTATGATAAGTGGGAATTCAATCTTGTCAAACTTAGACAAGTGGGAGTAAATTATAATTAACATCTCTAATAGAAAACAACTTAAATTTATCTGTATTTTAAAACATAACTTTGATATGTGTATCATAAACAATACATTTGCTTTACTGATTGTGTTTTCAAGTTACCTCTTTAGTATTTATTGATAGTTTGCTGCATATAATCTCTTAGCCCATCTAATCCAAATCACAAATATCAATCACAAATACTATTTTTGGTTAAGTACAACTGTCCATTCATAGTATATCACGTGGACAGACTTATTGATCATGTAACATGATTGCAAATAATGACCAAAAGAAAAGAAAAAGTGACAGATCTGAAAGGAGTGGATTTTTCTTTTATTATCTTTCATTTTCCTCTAGGGATATTTATTTTCTGAAAATTTGTTTCAGACAAAAATTGAAAAGAACTATTGTAGTAACATCTCAGAAAAAGTTTTAGTGGGCATGAGCATAAATCAGTTTCCTTTCCACTAAAACATGATAAAAAAAATATTTCAACATGTTAACATTTCAGGAAAGACAGAATTTTAATCTTATGGATTTATGTCTTGCAAAAATAAGACTTGTCTTTAGCCACCAATTTTTTTAAAATTACCTAAGATACAAAGTTCAGACACTGGATCTTCTGGTATCCCTGGTTATGCTTTTTCAATTTCCCTCAGAATAGGCCATACAGTTTTGGTTAATCCAGGTGCTTGTTGTGATTTACTGTGCCAATTCTATTGCACTAAGTATTTTACAGGTTTTCTCTTTTTGGTTGTACTTAACTAAATCAACTGTGATATTTTTAAGCTCAAGAAATCAATGTAATATTTTATTAGGAAGAGAGATGCTACCACTAGCTACCAGTAGCTACCAGTGCATCCCAATCATACCAATATCTTCTGAAAATTGCTCAGTGAAATCATGGTGCTCAAATATTGCTCATATTTGCATAAGATCTGAGATGTTTCTTTGATGTTTTTAGTGGAACAAAAGTACAGACGCATGCTAATGTAATCTGGTGTTCGTAGTTTGAAGTCAGATGATCTTCAAAATAGGATGAGATTTCAGTGCAGGTCTATAACACACCCCTCATACTTGCACTCTGGAGTTGTCATAGTATTTTTCCCACAAAAGAGCCACAAAAAAGCTCAATGCATTTGCTCAATTACATTTTCCATGTGTTTCAGTGGGTATTTTTCTATTCACCCCCCCATTCCCTTCATTATATGTCATCTTCCATGATACCTACATGATATGCATAATTACACTCCTATGCACAAATGCAATCAAATATTGCCTGCTGAGATACACATGTTTTATAAATTGTTTGCTTCATACTTTAAAGCCACAGATTCTGATGCAGAGCCACTTCCTCCAAGCCTTCAAAGCTCACTCTCATGAATCTAATGAGTAAAGTTTCTTCCTAGCTGTCTTCATCCTTTTCCTCACCTTAGTTGCCTCTGAAAACAATCTCTTAACATGCTTAAATGCATATTTATACACCTACATGCTTTTGATGTGTTGAGAGGCTACCTAGAAAAGAGACTAGACAGAGTTAAAGGAATAAAGTAGGTATTTTTTAAAAAGGCCTTCAAAGGATACACCTTGGGCAGTACAAGAGTCTGGCCAAGGCTACACCCAAGATGGACTATGGGTCACAAGTTTTCACACTTTTATAAGTTTTGGTCTATTTACATATTGGGGTCAATTGTCCAATTACAGCTTCAGGCTATGAAGTCCCATCCTCCCAGCTTGCTCTCCTCAATTCAGTTGTTTGCACTTTTTGGGCCTGAAGCTGCAGTGGTGTCCTTGCTTCTTGGGCTGGAAAAGGATTGTTTTGTCTGACTAAACTGGGAGGAGAACTTGCTAACTTTATATGAAGGTCAGAGTTATATACTAATGCAGTACAGAATCTGGAAAACATGAAAGCTGAAACTTAAGGCATCACTTTCACCTAAAGGTCTCAGCCCTCCATTTTTTTTCCATATGAGACAATTTTTGGGGTGACAGCAAACTGCAAAGTGCAAGCCTCAGGAGGCAATCACCATCCAAGCTACTGCTCATTACCTCTGTCTTTGAGGTAATACCATACTGCAAAGTACGGCAACTTCTTCCAAGAGCTCATGGCATCCGTCATGCCTTCTCCTATTTATAAAAATAGCTCTCCATCTGAGGTTTTTGACAAGTAAAGGAACAGCCACTTGGGTCTTTTTACACTAACCAAAGAAAAGAATGCAGAGAGAGTCACAAATCTATCACTTGAGCCTTTAGAAGCAGTAATAAGATTGGTGCCTGGCCAGATATTCAGAGGTAAGGAAAAGAGTGAGGGTAGTGAGGTTACTGGAAAAAGTCAAGTGGAAAAAGGAAACTAGAAGACTGTACATTGTGAGTGCATTAATTAGAACTCCACTGCCCTTAAGCTCAGCATTCTCACCCTGGGATAGCTTCTGGTGGTGCTTCCTTCTGCTGGCTCTGGCCGCCAGCACACAGGCAGCAGGGTGTGAGAGGGGGAGCATGAGGTACAGTTCAGGAAGGAAAACTCTGTTCTTCCTGGAGTGCAGGTAAATATATTTGACTTATATTCAATTAGTAATTCTGGAGGCTTCAATTACGTGCACAGAAGCAGCATGATAGTCTGAAAACACACATGATAGAAAGTTTGGGGATATTTTAAAATAAGAAAAGAATGGATGAAAATATTTGTACTGGTTTTGGCTAGGATAATTTTCTTCCTGGTAGTTTGCATGGTGCTATGTTTTGGATTTGTACTGCTAACAGTATTGAGGGATCTTTGTATCTATTGCTGGGAAGTGCTTGTGCAGTGTCAAGGTCTTTCCTGCTCCTCACCTCACCGGTGAGGAGGCTGGGGGGCATGAGAAGTTGGGAGGGGACAGACTGGACAGCTGACCCCTGTCGGGACGTACCTCTGGGTGAGGACAACAGGATTCTTTACTAAAGGATCCCTTGGAGGAGATTACAGCAAAAAAAAAATAGTTCAATAACTGATTATAACAACAACAATAGCTTTTATTTCTAACAGCTCTGGAATAGTAACTAGAAAAACCACAATTGGAAAAAGTGGTCTATAGGCATTCTGGAAGCTAAGATCACCATAAGAGAGGAGAGATAGAAGGAGAAAGATAGAAAAGGAGATAGAGAAATAAGAAACAAAACAGAGATATATTACCAGCTGTGGCTCCAGTGGTGTGTGAGTGGTTGTTGTCAGTCACAGCTCCTGTCCATCAGGGGTGAGGACACCCATACACAGCAAAAATAAGAGTTTTTATGCCCTTGGTCTCTTTCAAGAGATGGCCCAGTATCTCCTCCAGGAGGACTTCTGGTGAGCACGTGTCATCTTTCCTTGGAACACTCTGGCATGGTTGAGAGAGGGGATCTGCGTACAGGCTGACAGTCTGTGGGTTTCGGTTGAGCAGTGATGACTTTCTGCACAGGAAGGAGGCTGGCACAGTGAAAATGCTGCCCTGCCTCCACAGGATCTGCTGCTTAAGGGCTGGTGGTGGTCTCAAATCTGCCCAGAATATCTAAAGCATGGACACTAAGTGATTAGCACCAACTCACTAGCTTCAAAGCTGTTTCTAATATGTCACATAACATGTCACGTTGCTAAAATAGGCATAAGCACAGCTTCTATTTCTTGTGCTGAAGTCATGCATTTTGAGTCCAGAAGACAAGATCTCTGTTTTCTCTCAAAACACAGATACACTCTGTCGCTAAGTCCTTGGGCTGCAGTTAGAAACCCAATCTCCAGCCCAGTCATACATGGCTGGGGATGTGCCCAAGTGATGTGTCAGAAGCCGGGGTAGGTTGCTGCACTGACTGTGGGAGTCCCACTGCCAGCTGTCAGGTGTGGGATTAATAGCTGGGCATTCCTGGAGCTCAGAATAGCAATCAGTCATCCTCCAGGGACTAGTGGAGCTTAAAAGGGCGTGAAACCCCACAACTGGATCCAGTCAAAAGCACTGCTTTTTTCAGAGTAGTGAGTGAGAAATTGTAGAAGATATCTATCAGAAGATGCTCTATCTTTTCCATTTTCTCACTTCTCCCTATTTCTTTAGAGCAATACCATGGAGACACTGGAAAAAGAAGTCTTTCAAAAGCATCCTTAAACCCACATATTCAGAAAAAATGCAGCATTTGCATTAAATATATAATGCAAGAAATTGCTCTGTCAGACAAGATATTCCTCACATGATTATGATTGGAAAGCAATAAATAGAAAAAACTAGTCATAAAGCAAATGGCAACTGAAAACACATGCACTTAGAGTAAATTAAGTGCAAATGTAGCTTTTCCGTATATCTGCCAGAATTTAGGTAATTATTGTTATTTTATCCTGTTTAACAGGTTGCATGTATGAAAAGGTTTTTTTTTAATAATTAAATACTCATTGTGAAAGAGCTTTAAATATTTTGTTACTGATATGGTTAAAATGAAAGTGGTTTTTTTCCTGCTTTTCTCTGCCTGTAGAGCTACAGTAAATGCCAGTTGAGATAACAAATACTTGCTGATAGCAAACACAGACCCTAAGGTCTATCACATCATTAGGTCGACTTATTTCTCTAGAACTTTAACTGCTCATAAATCTGGTCTTTGTGGCTTGTGTGATAGATGCATTTATTTAATTAAGCTAAACTCTTTTAAAAGCCCCAAAATATTACAATTTAATGGTCCACGTTCAAGAATAAATAGCTGGATTCTATTTTTGGGTAATACGAAGTGACTGCCCACATTTAAAGAAATATTCTGGATTCAACCTTCAAGCAAATTTGATAACAATCTTGAAGTCCACAGGATAAAATTCAGATCATTCTCCTGTAACATACTTCCCTTGAGATCTGGTCAGATGCCTTTACATTACATATTCTCACATGTACCTAGCCATGGAAATCAGTTAAATCAGTTTCAATGAAAACTGTGTGTTTTGTTATGTAGGATTTGATCTCCTTGTTTTTCAGTTTCTCATTTGTATAGAGGAAATTTCCAAACAGCAAGAGCAGTAATTTACAACAATAAATTTTCACGGGGCAAAAAAAGCCAGAAGGCTGCAGAACAGACATAGGTATTCAGTAGTTTATATTCTGCAGTTTTTCAAAATTGTCGTAATTTTATTTGCAGATCAAATTATCTCAAGACCCTAAAGAAGCTGAAAACATTGATATTTGCAGCTCTGTGTCATTCCACAGGACATGTGGCCTTCAAAGCTGCCATTTAGCTCCTCTACATACAATTCCTTTTTATTTTACTGTTTAATTCTACCTCCATTATGAAAACACCCATTACCATAAATGGCTTAAGACTGCACAGCCAGGTGTAACTCTGTGACTTTCTGCTTCTTCATTAATTTTGACTATTCTGTTACTAGGATTAAGATGGTATTCAGAAATCTGTCATGTTACATGAAGCTTCACAGCAGCAGTCAATCCCTGCTCTGAAGACCTTAGACTCTCAACAGGTACAAGAGACAAAAAAAATACTGTTTTCCTACCATTAGAGATCACCCAGCTCCCAGTAATACAACTTGATGCTTCTGCTCTGAGCAATTATAAGACACTGGAAGGCAGAAAGTGTATGATAATTGCCCAATGCAGCTCTTTCCTCTTCAGGCAGTAAGTGGCAGCATTGCAGTAGCCATTGCTTCCCTATCTTCTTTGTTGTTGCCTTCCTAGGTAATCCTGCTTTTCTGCTCAAGCTCACAAAACTCCTTCTGCCATTTCTATCTCCCTAAAATATAATATTATATTGGAAAGCAATATGTTATATTTAATATAAACAATTTAGTATAAAGTTAAATAAAAAAGAAAATTTGCAGATGTGGGTCTTGTGAATGGAGATTGTACATATGAAAAGCAACCCCTCCCTTTCTATGCTCTCAGTCAGGGAGTATTTTGTATCCTTATCAACATTTCTAAAAACTGAACAAATTAAAACAAAAGAAGCTGAAATATTTTCTTCCTGTTTATGAAGCAGAGGATGTAAATGGGATTCTATCTATAAGCAGACATTATAGTGTAGATCCTTATTCTTGAATGTTTTATAGCCACTAAAAAATAAGCCTGAAAAATCAGTATCAGATCATTTAATGTTAATTGACTTGCTAGTGATATGGTACTGGATTTACCCCATTCTAAAAGGGCTTTTTGGAACAACAGCTGTGATTTTTTTCCTGGCTCGTAATCATCATCAGCCATAAGGAAACTGCAATAAGAAGGGAGGAGACAGATTTGCTGATGAAGCACAAGCCTGCCTCATATCTAATTCCCTCTCGAGCTTTGTTGGGTTTGCAGTGCTAAATGGAACAACATACATTAGGAATTCAGTTTTGTCACTTGCATAAACATATAGTCCTATATATGAAATACTCCCTTTTCAGTGTCTGCTGAAGTGAGTGGCAATTTTCAGTTGTAGGGTAGGACTAAAGAGTAAATCTTTTCCTAAGAAGAAATGGATTCTCCGGATAATTGATTTTCTGGTTAGACCTGTCTGTGGTGATTAGCTGGTGTAGTCATTAGCTCTAGGGCTGTTTTCACACTCTCTGGCTTTGTACCATGATGCTGCATGTTCCTGTCAAAGGTTGTCGTTTTCTGTGGTGTGGCATTTATGTTACTGGCCTTTGCAGAGGAATGAAAACTGTATGATCTGTCTCTTGTGGAAAATTGTCTTTATAAAGATCCAGTTTTCCCATAACAACATGGCAAATTGTGCAAGGCAGCTTTTCATTAAAAACCTTGCTTATTGGCTGTCAAGGTTAAGAGGTGAATGAGAAGACTTCTTTATTCTTCAGGGCAAAATGGAGCATTTCCAGCGAAGAATCCTGGAAACACTTGCAAGAAGAAGAAAAAGGAAAATGGCCTTATAATCATTTTGCACCATGCCGGCATCAAAAAATCGCTATTTTATGACATTCCTGAGTCCCCATTTTCAACAATGTTATATTGACTGAGGCCTGATTTGATGCCTGGGCATTTTTAGGCATGTTTAGGAGAATCATTCATAATAATAGTTTAGTGGAAATTTTAAAAGGATTAATTAAAAGCATAATGCACTGCACAATCTGGCAATTATTCAAAATTCTCTTTCAGTGATATTTATGTTTTTCTGCAACGCCACATACAAACAATTTTAATCAGCATGTTTTTAATATGCTTTGGAATACTGTGAATAAAAGTGCTTTATAAATTTAAACTGTTACTATTAATTATTACTACACAATTTTCCCTTCATCATCTTTCTGATCATTAAAGAACATTAATGAGAAAGTTTACTCATTGTGAGTATGAGCTGGTTTTCATGAATGTCTTTCCCTGAGACTATGACTGCTGAGTTGAAAGTTCTCAAATGTTAATGCACTTGAGGTTTATGATGTCTAATGTTAATGTCACAGGACATAGGTCAGGGAAGTGAACTGGGAGTGATTGCTCATGTTAAACCATCTGCATGTTATTTTGCAGTAACAAAACAGGGTAAATTAAGTCCTGGGACATGTCTACTGAGTTATGAAATTATTGCGGGACTTCATCTAGCATGAATGAGGCATCATTTGAACAAATAGGAAATTTTTGAAATAGGATATCACAGAACTAATTTCTGAGGAGCTGAAGGGAATAAATGTTGAAAAAAGGCTAACTGGATTTGGCTTTTAATGATACGTAGGGAAAAAGAAGAGAGAACTTCTCATGTTTCATATTCCAGTGTTAGTCTACAAAAACTGCCCTGTGTCCCCTTGAGACATAAACAAGGACTTTTTCAAAATTTCTTTTTTCCCTTTGTTTTCTTCTCTTCTGTGTTATTCTGGAGGTCAAGACTTGAGATTACGTGTTCACACACAGAAGAGTGAAAGAAATCTTTAAGCTGGCTGTGTACATTCACAGATATATAGCATAAAAATCTTGTAATATCACTGTGCCTACTGCACTCTAAACTACATTTTGCCTGCTAGTATTCAGCTGCAAGTGATACCTTTCAGGCTGAGTTACTATGTCAGCTAGACAATGATTTACATGTGCTTTTATTTTGTGATATGGTTTTTATTCTTCTTAGCTTTATACTGTTCTGTGATAGGGACAAAAATTGTACCTACTGTGGAGGAGGACTAGAGAAATGAAATAGCTCTTTTAAGTTTTATCTCTTTGAAAATAAATTTAATATCGACTACATGATTTGAACTAAGTCTGTAAATGGTTTGAGACCACTAGTTTCAAATGTTAAATTGATTTTTATAGATACAGCTTCAGAATATATAAAGGAAGCTGCCCTTATAAAGGCATACACAAGACTTATAGTATCCAATTAAAGGCCTGTGCATCCCGCTAGCTTTTAAGAAAGTAAACACACAACTAGTTGTCTTAGAAGAGATACATTTATTTGTCCCTGTGCTCTCAAACTCAAAGAAGCAAGGGTTATGTCTTTTTTCCACCCAGCATCCTATACTCTTCCTGTGGGATGCTTAAATCCTTACACTACAAAGTGACAAACTCACATGTACTCAAGTTTGTTCTGACAGGATTCCCTGGAGGAGAGCTGATGGGAGTGAACGAGATCAATACCAGCAGAGAATTTGAACTATTTGTTGTTAAATGGGAAAACAGCATAAACTACCACTATCATAAGTCTCTTTTGCAAGGTTTATAAGAAATTAGATATATGTAAATAAGGTACAGGAAATTATTTTTCTTTCCAGGGAATTAGACCATTTGATAACAGCATGCTTTGGTTATTTAATAACATCTGGAGAAGCTATTTCAACTGCATTCAAGATAAAAATTATATAAAAATCTTGCAACATACCATTTCATATAAGTGGAAATAATGTGGTGTATGAAGGAGGAAAATAAATAACAACTTATGTATTCATGTTATTAGGCAGTGCTCAACACGCCTTTTTATATGAAATTATGGAATTATTTTTTCTTTTTTACCTTATGTCTGTCATTCCTGACAAGTAATTTCTATATTGTTGTCTATTGCTACATGAGAGGAATGTTTAAAATTCTGCAGGTGTTTTTGGGAACCACCAGAAGCTAGCAGTAGAAAAGTTAAGTTAAAACCTTCATGGTACAATAGACCTCCAGATCTTTCTACTGGCCACAGAGAGGAGCCTTGGACAGAAATTCTTTTTGATTCTGGTCAGGGAAGATATGAAGGGTGTTAAAAAAAACCACGCTAATGTCATTAGTCTTCAAATGTAGACAGATATCACCCAAGTCTCTCCCCAAGGGCTGAAGAGATTGTCAATGGAGACAGAGAAGCATATAAAGGCACATTCCTGACTATCTGGTCCAGGATGAGCTGAATTACACTCAAGATGAAAGGCACCTCGATGACTGGTACGAACATTTACCTTGCAGACATCCTCCCTATGGACAGTGAATCCAACCCATGGAGTTACATTTTCTCAGCAGCAAAGTGGAACTGAGGGAAGGGATTCTGGGGTTCATTGATCAGCTGAGGTCCATCTTCAGAGAGTCAGACAGGCCGGCAACTACAGCCAGGCACTTGCCCATAAGCAAGCAGGCATTTGCCCTTATATGTTGATGTGGCACAGGGAGGAAAAGTCGAAAGAAGACTAAAAGGTGAAATGAGATGAAAAATAATTTCTTCTCAGCTTTTGTAACACTTATGTAGAAGAGTAGATGGAGATCTTAAAAAATGGCCAGAAGCATCACCCCATATTGGAGAAAATGAAACTCTTTTTAGTGGAGGGACCTTCCAGAGAGCATGTGAGCTCAGAGGAACCCAGGAAGACTGGCAAGCCTGCCTCTAAGTTTGGATTTTGCCTTGTAATCTGTAGGATGATTCCAGGACACTTCAGTTCTCCCAGACCAGCAACAACAGTGAAAATAAAGCTGTTGTCATTCAAGTCATGTTTGGGCTTAACTCTTGAGCCTTTTATATTTGATCTATAATAAAATAATGCAGTGTAACTGTTGGCCTTAAAGACCTGGGCACAAGTGAATTATTTTAATTATTCTTATGGGACCTACTGCCAGTGAACTACTACATTTTTCCTCTGAATTTCCTTCTCTTGAAATGAGCAACCATATTAATATCTGTTTACTCTTTAGTATTTATTATTACCTGTTTATTATTACCTATTATTACCTATTCAAGCAACACATTTGAGGTATATTCAATAAATTAGTGAAATGTTAGATAAAGTAGGTTGCAGATGACCCTCCATGGAGAGAAAGAGAGAGAGAGAGAGAAGGAGAGAAAAGGAAGGAAGGAAGGAAGGAAGGAAGGAAGGAAGGAAGGAAGAAAGAAAGAAAGAAAGAAAGAAAGAAAGAAAGAAAGAAAGAAAGAAAGAAAGAAAGAGAAAGAAGGAAAGAAAGAAAACAGGTCTCATCTATATGACAGATGAGCAGCAGTTAGAAATAGTACCTGAGCTGAATGTGTCTGTCCGACTATATCCTTTGTCCAGCTGTGACTAAATAGACATACCCAGCAGAATGAATTAGAGTAGATTAATTTACATAGGAACAACAACAATTTTCTGTATGTTGATGTTGTAATTTCCTCTGCATCAGGCCACTCTTACTTATCTGATTATTTAGTCGATCAGCAACCTAAACCATCTGCACTCAATTAACAATGTCATTCCTGCTAAAAGCTGAGCTTGTGTGATTTGTTTGGATATTCATAAGCTTCTTGTTAGTTTGAAGAAATGCTGTGCTGACTTAACTAACCATTCATGGGAAGGGAAGACTTGGCACTCACTGTAGGTACCATGGCTGCTATCACATATCCTCCATTGCTACTGGGAAAAGCATTTTGAAGCAGACATTATTAAACACCCCTTAGCTGCCAACCTTTCAATGGGACACTGCAAAACAAAGGAACATGGTGCAAAACGTGTATGAGTTGTCTGCTCACAAAGGACAACCTCAGCAAGAGTCATTTCATGTAACTTAGGATATCTGCAAGGTACATGTTTACATCTAAGCTCATCACCCTTGCTTCCTTCTGCCATCAATGAAGAGAATGAGTCATGTCTATGACAGGATTCACCACAGCATGGGCATTCACAGCCTGAATCCTATCAAGCTGTAAAGGTGTTGATTTTCTTCATTTATGGTGATGAAATGAGCCTGACTAGTCTGAGCACACATGTTCACTCTATAGTTTTCTAAAGTGAAGCAGGAGGAATCCAGGCAGATTTTGGTGCTCTTTGAGAATCTGAAATGTCTGTCACCTGTCATTTTGTTTTGCCATGATTCTAGTGTTTTAAATTCAGATTACAGTGGAAATTTTCAGAAACTCAGCATACTCTCAGAAAACATGCAAAAAGATGAAATATCTTTAATGGGCAACGGGAAGGAAAAGGAACAGTGAAAGAAGGCGACATTGCAAACTGTAACATAGAGATGTCATACATTGCATTTCTGGCTGACAAATGGCATTCTAGCACTTTTGCCACACTTCCCTGCCCTGTGTCCATCATCCTCAGAGTTACCAGATCACAGCAGAACACTCTTTCCTGTCTCCCTCTTGGCTGCTGGCAGTGAGTGCTTTGTGTGACAGGTGCAAAGCTGAACCTCACAAAATGTAATGGAATTTGTGTCCCTATTTTTGCTCAATTACTCTTTAGGGATGTAAATTTTCCTGTGGCTATATGTCTGGGACAGATGTATCTGCTTAACAAGCTAGTCTCACTGATTTTTCAAAATTCACTCTAATGAAGAAATTTCAGCATTTCCTTTCTGACAGTAGTTACTATATATATCAGAAATACTCAGTAGTGAAATTTCAATGTTTGTTTTTAGTTAGGTACAATAAAGATTTTACATGCTAGAATGCATGTCAATGTAATGATTCTTTTTCAATTAATGCTTTTTTTCTCCTTAAAATCAATTTTTCTTCAGTTTTCTTATTCCCATTCTCTAAGACTGATGATATAATTTCCCTTCCTTTTCTAGATATTCTGGTCTTTTTCATTTCATTCTAACACTTTGCATTTTTCAGGGAAATACATCAGTGTATAAGGATTCTGTTAAACTTCTCCAAGGAAACACTCTGGAGCAAAGTTCCTCTACTTTTCGTAGGCAGTGATGTGTGTACTGACTGCTCTGAGGTATGAACCTTGTTCCTGAAACAAATTGGCCCAAGAGGTGTCTCAACAGTGTTCTAGCAATGTCTAGCTTGCTAACTGCTAATTGTTGTTCTGTTCCTCAGAGTCTCTCCTATTCATAAAGGCAAAACTTTCTAGGTGCTTTTTTAAGCACTGATGAGCCAGCATCCAGCCCAAAGTAATCTGCATGATTTCATCATGCAACTGTACCCATTGCAGAGCCTTGTCTTTGTGAATCTCTCTTTCTAACTGAAATCTTGAACCTTCTTTTTTTGTGTGTATGAATTCTGTTTAGATATGGAAGCTTTCCAAAATACAACTTGTATGTAACAGTATCAAGACTATTTTGTATTTTTTGTATATATCACATTAAGTGAATCGAAGTTAAATATTCAAACAGATTAAAGCTTGACATGTATTCCTGTGCTGGCATAATCACACAATCTAAATCAAATATTTCTGTCACAAAACAAGATACGATGACTGAGTAAATTCAGATATAAACTTTAGATAATTACCTTAATACAGACCGTGTCAGTGCCGTGTTTGCAAGGGTGTTACATCAGTTATAATCAGCCAAATTTAAATGTATGCAGTGCAAGAGAAATGTACAATTCAACAGGCCAATAATTCGCCAGTTGATATTCTTCATTTCTTAGTGATTTTTTATGATGAAAAACTCAAGCCATGCTGAGACGCATGAGCTGACAATTATCTTATTACAGCCTGTACAGGAGCGCCTTCCAGTAGTTCAGAGCTCACTCCTCAAGGAATGCATGTGGCTAAAGAACTGCAATGCAGTAACTTCCAGGCAGGGTGATTAATTATTTCCCTATTCCTCCAGAAGAATGTAAGGAGAAAAAGTGGGAGACCAGCCATTGGTTCCTGTATTTGATAAATAACTGAAAGTTTGCCTTTGCTGATATTATCACTCTACTCATGTTGTGATTATTGCAGTCTTTCTAAGGATCTCCTGAATTCAAGCAGGGATCTTAAAGGAAAGACAGCACAGATAACCAAATAAGCCAGACCTTTCTTTGAAGGCATATATTTTTCCATTAAAAAGCAGAATATAGTATTTGCTGGTGTTGTCTCCCTGGAGAACATATTTCTGCCCAACATGCCCATTTTGTCATTTTGAAAGTCTAAGAACCATGTTAATTTTTCATAAACATGTTTTATTTTTAAATTCCTGTTTGAGGGGGTAAAAGAGGAGAGTTTCAATAGTGTTAAAGGGCTTTCAAATAGCTTAGGAAGAAATGTAAGAACTAGCTGTGTTAACTGCAGTGTCTTCAAAGACAGGTCACATCTGTTTACAAAACGTGCACATGCCGGTGTAGATTTTGATTAGCAGCGGACTCTGAGATTTCATGCCCAGTTATGCCAAGTTATAAAGGAAGGTCTTAGCAGTGGCATGTGCCCACCACACACACAGGCCCCAGACCACCAGTGCAACCTGTTGGTGTCTGTGGCATGTCCCTGCAGGCTCTGTCCTCGCCCTTGCAGGCAGAACTTTGGTCACCACGCAGTAACGCTCCTGCTCACATTTCTGTCTTGTGTTACTGTCAGCATGCTGCTCATCTGCGTTCACACAGTGCTTCCACATGTAATTTTACACTGGCACAGGGAAGGTTTGATTCACAACTATCAGCCCTCAGCAAATCTGCATTTGAAGAACTGAAGTTTGAGCATCAGGCTTTGAGACTTTATGTCTCAACTTAAATGGGGTCATACTCTTTTAAATGGGGTCTCAAATGGGATTCAAAATCTCGATTTCTGGACTTCATTTATATGTAGAAAGCACATATGGACACAATATTGCCCAACCAAAGTTTCTAGTGCCACTGCCCACACTCGCTCTCAAGCTGTTACCCTGTGAAAAAGTTTTGTGACTAAATATAAACTGAAATTGATTTCTTTACAAAACTAATTCATGTCCAGGGAAACTTTTGTGTTTGTTTACTTCTCTTACACTGTCATTTTTTATTTACCATGTCCTAAGCTAGAATTTTCTTTGACATTCCTTTGAAATGTGACTACAAATAAGTAAGAAAATTGAATACAGATAAAAATGAGGAGTTTTGTTCGTGACTTTGTTGGATCTTATAGCTAGAACCTTTCAAATTATTCATCCATATTTCAGATCTAATTTCTGAGATTCTTTTTTTTCTCTTGGTATTTTGGACTTGACTTGAAAAATTTAGAGTTTGCTTTTCAGAAAGTGGAGGTACTTTGCTTTACAAAATGAGTATTATTACAGTTGGGAAGCTTTTGAGGACATGCCTTTTATTGTTTATGTATTTTATCCCACTTATCAATGAGGCAAATTAAATCTAATATTGTATCTATCTCTGTTTACTATAAATACATTTGTTTGCTGAGAAACATCCTGTGAGAACGAAGAAAGTTCCTACTATAGAGCTCAAAGGATTAGGCCAATTGCAAAGTTTCCTTTTCTGAAAGAAAATTTAGCCCAGAAAACATAGCAGTTCACCCCAGGCTTAACTAACTAGAAGAACTGAATCTCCTGCCAGACATCTTAGATATGGGTTAAAGTTGTTTTGCCAGACATTTCAGATACCTACATTTACTAGCTCAAATGATACACTAATATTCTTGCAAGGACGTCAGTGGTAAATAGGTGAAATCCAAACTGGGTACAGTGGGAGAGAGAGAAAGATTTTGTAGAACTATGTTGGAGATGTGCAAAGTTGTTGTGTTACGGGGCAGAGAACACCTCTGAGAAAATTCAGTAGTTTCCATACACTTCTCTGGTTTTGTTACTCATGCTCCCACATTTCTCCTTCATGCCTCATTTCCACCACAGCTGCACTTTAAATAATCAGGGCCTAATTTCTGTTTCCCTTGCTCCACTTTCACTGCAGTCTAATGGAGCTAGATCTTGTCTTATTTCTTTACTACAGGCAATGGTAATATTATACACAGAGACATGGAGACACAAATTGTGAGAGACATAGAGTTTGGGAAAAATGGGAGAAAACTCTGAGAGCAAAAGGAGAATGAAGACTATTTATTCACACATGTCAAGTGGATAAACTATGGAGAAACATTTTTTCCAGTTCTATATCTGAAGACCAAAGCCTCTGTACACAGAAGTTTTTTCCAGTACACTGCCTGCAGATGAAATACTGTGTAGAAAAGAGTGTTTACTGATTTTCAAGAATCTTGTTCCAGATATTATATGTATTGTAGGTAGAAATAAAGTGAATTACAGTAATTTCAATACAAAAATCCCCAAAGCATTGTATCTATGGTGTTGTGGAGTGTATTTAAGATATTTTCTTTCTATTTTAAGTGAATGATGCCCTAAATTGTCTCTCAGAAAGAGAATGGTTTAATGTTTGGAGCATGTATAGATCTATGGTTATCAATGCTTACTCTACACTTCTAATAATGAATTAAAAACTGCACACCTGTAAGCAAAACTAATGAAATTTACGTTTATGAAAGTCGGAACAAATAACCTGTATACATAGAAGCTTCTTCTCCTCGTGAAGAATCTGTACCTGAAAAGGAACCCTTATTTTTCCCTATATTCCTGCAGTGCAACTTACCAATGATGTTTAAAAGTACATACCGCAAAGATTTTGGAGTCAGCATTCAGGTCTTTTTCTATCAGTGAAAAGAGCTCATGGCTACTTGGATCTTTTCATATGCAAGATTTATCCAGTCAGAAGACCTGGATTCCCCACCCAGATGTAGCTCTGGATATCTACACATAATGTGTAGGTAAAACCAGCAGATTTCCTACCGGTCACCAAAAGATGGGAGCAGAGAGCTCCTCCCCCTGCAAAGCACTAGGACACAGTGTTTACATAACACCCTTAATAATTTTTTTCAAATGTGTCACACAGAAGTTTTACAGTGCTGCTCATCTCAAAGCTTCTTCCTTTCACGGTAAGAAAAGGAGCTACTCTTGAGTCCAATCCAAGTTATTGTTCCAATTAAAGACAGATTGTGTTGCTGCGTTTAGCCAAGCCCTGTTTGTAAAACAGCTTTTTAATATTTTTTGTATTGTAACAGTAGAAACAGTCCCATGTCTTCAAGCCTTCAAAAAAACCCAATTAATTTATTTAATTAAAAGAAGAGCTTAGATAATTTTTGCTACATAAGATGTTCCTTGAGATTGCATATATGAAATGCATACTCAGTCAAGATTAAAAGGGCATTGAATGAAATGCACATTGTAAAATGTTGCTAAATTATGACAAACAACTTGATTTTGAGTAGCATATGAAGTATATCACGAAACTTATTCCTAAACCAAATCAACAAGACCTTTAAAAAGTTTTCTATTTGACCCTCACTTTCTCAGGTTATTCAAAGAGAATACATATAAATGAAGTGTCACTGATTCAATGCACAAAGCATAAAAAGCCAAAAATAATTTAGAGGGAACACATTCTTCACACACAACATTTTATACTGTCACTCTGTTTTCTTTTATACCCTGGAGGTTTTATCATAAATTATTGTTTTAAAACTGGCAGCTGTTAGCATTCATACTGTACAGTCCTCTCTAATGAACTTAATTCAATTCAAGATTGAATTATATGAAATCATTCCCCAATTGGCAAGCTATCCATTAGCAGAGACTTCTGGTGATTCTTTATAAAGTCAAGACACAGTGAACATATTCTTCACTATATCTAGAAATCATATGGTGGAGTCAAGCAACCTTAGGATTGAAGAGAAACCATGGAATTATGACAGTTGCACAATGTCAAGAAAATACTCCTTCCTGTATAGGCCTGAAGGAGTTGTTTAGCATTAATGGACTAGCACATTCAAAGATAGAAAATGCTCTAAGTCTGCAAAGATTTGTCCCATCATTAAGCCTCAGCTAGAAATAAACTGAAAGAAGATAGTTCCTAGATATTAGATTTAAAAACAAGCATTTAAGTTATTTATTTTTGATTACATATTGTCACTTTTGCAAGTAAAAAGCAATAATGATAATTTCAAAACTATGGAACTTCAGTGAAAGGCAGTAAGGACGTACATCACAGCTCCTATGAAGCTACTCCACTTTAGCACTTCTATCACATCTCTGTTCTTTAGATTCCTTTACAATTTTAACTTCTATTCAGACAGAGGCTACTACTCAAATCCGTGTTCGTTTTATAAGGGTATGACAGGATAGTTAAAAATACTCTACAGGCTGCAGGGAAGGATATTCACAACAGGTTTGCAAACACACTGAGGCTGACTGAGTTGAAAAGCCATTATGCCTTGAACTGTGTGTGAAACCAGTTCCTCTGGGGGGGGGCTGAGACAAAGACCAATTCCTGTGCTCTCTCACTGGAACAGCACAAGATGGGGACAACCAGCTGGAAAGCACAGAAGGCCCTGGGAGTCCTGGTGATATGAAATCGACCATGGGCTAGCAAAGGGACATCACAGCAAAGACAAATAGTCTCCTGTACTAGGCAGTGTTGCCAGCAGGATCAGGAAGGTGATCTTTCCCCTCTTTTCAGCACCGGGGGGACCCATCTGGACTGTTGAGTACAGCTCTGAGCCACTCAGAACCAGAGAGACCTTGGTATATTGGAGCAAATTCAGCCAAAGGCCATAAGGAGGAGAAGCATAAAAGTCTTCTTATTCCTAACTGTTTGTTTTTTTTTTCTTCTTGAAATGTAGATTATATCACTGCTGTAATTTTCACATCAATAAATCACTTCTGTGAGACCCTAATAGCATTTCTTAGTGGTAGTAGTTTTGAAGAAACTAAGGGTTCACATCACTCTCATGGTTTTTGTCAAAGGATGTTAGTACTTTAATCTGTTCACGTACTGCCCCTACATTTATGATGAAGAAAGGTGATGCAGTTTTAAGTACACACTCGCAGGCAGAAAGGCCATCAAGGCAGAGCCACATCTCTGTTCAGGGCTTTGTATTATGTTGCCTGTATACAAAACTTACTAATTCCATTCTGTGCATCTAGTTTCTACACTGAATGAGTTTTTACTTTTCAGAAATTACTTTGCTATCAAGAAATAAATTAAGCATAAGGCATGAAAACAACCAGTACTACCAACTGAAATAAAAAAAATCCTTGAGCCATAAAATGGTTCATAAATAGAGAACACATTTCAGGAAACATCTTGACATCTGGTTAGGGAACAGTCTATCTTGAGTGCAATCACATGACACATACAGGACAACCAAGGGATCAGGCCCATCCAGGATGGATTTAGGAAAGTCAGGACCTGCATGATTCATTTAGGACAGGGTGACCCACCCAGTGGATGAGGGAAAGGCTGTGAATGTTGTCTGCCCGGACTTCAGTAAATCCATTATGACTGGCCCTTTCAGTATTCTCTTGGAGAAGCTGGCAGCCCATGGCTTGGACAGGTGCTGTGTCAGGGAAGGTTCAGGTTGGACATCAGGAAGAGTTTCTTCACTGAAATGGTTGGTAAGGATTGGAAAGGGCTGCCCAGAGAAGCTGTGGAGTCACTATCCCTGGAAGAGTTCAAGAAATGACTGAATGTGGCACTCACTTCTATAGTTTACATGGCAGGGTAGTGCTTAAAGCGAGGTTGGACTTGATGATCTTGGAGCTCTTTTCCAACCTCAATGATTCTATTCTATTCAAATAATGTTACAGTTGCTCAGAAGAATCACACATCAGGGTGCTTTGACAATAGTCTGACATACCAATTTTACTGTCTCTGCCCCAGACAGCACGGGCTATGTGTAGGTATCACAAACATATATGAAACCAGACGGCAGCGAGTATTCTGGCAAAGCTTCCAGCTCAGCTGTCATCCCAGCTGATTCTCAGTGAGCTCAAATATAATCCACTGAAGATGTCATTCCCACAGGAAGCTGAGGATCAGTTCACACAGGACTTTGTGTTTGTTTGCATATGTGTATTCACTGTAGTTAATGTCATTTTACTGACTGCACTTAAAAATCGCCCTCCTCCCGAACCGTGTGAAATGAGATTATCCCTCAAACCATGAGAGTGTTTCTGAAAAAATACACGTGAATCAAGCCCCAGAAAGTCTCCCACGTTCATGAGAACTACTGGTTTCGGAAAAGTAGTATCTAAATAATAAATTTTTACACCCTATTTTGTCTTCATTATTCCTAATAGAAACAATGGATTGGCAATCTTTTTAGGTTTATGGTCCAGAATGATTGTAAAGTGATTATAAGCAAATCTTTTATGTCTCAGACAGAAATCAACTTTTTCCTTCAGGATGCAATGTTGTATCATGTTTCTAGGATAAAGGCTAAAAAAAGTGGAATTGTTTTGATTGAAACAAAATTACTGTAAGGATAAATGTGCAAATTAAAACAGAAAAAAAAAAAAAAAGACTCAATAATACTATTATCTACAGTGTAATCCTAAACCAGTGAAGTCCAAATGAGGATTTGTGGTATATCTGTTACCAGTTTCTGACTGGTTGTGAAAAGACTAGATCTAGTTTGAAGAAAGTTCCTTCTGCAACACCTTTTAGCCAATACAATCTGTCGAAGTAAATGGAGTCAGTTTGTGAGAAGGATTGCAAGAGGATGAGAAAAAAACATCTTTTAATAAAGAGCTCTCTAACAGGGAGTAGTTCTACAGCACGAGATGCAAGAATTACCTTTATTTGATACCCAGTGCAAAAGGAGGAAAAAAATACGAGACAAAATGCAAAAATTCTACTCTAGAAACAAGCATCTGTCCACAAAGAATAGTGAATAATCATTGTGTGATAAATATGTGAGTTCCCAACAGTGACTAGAAATGCAAGGCTGTAAGAATATGTGGACAATAAACATGCATTCCTGTAAGCTGAATAACTCTTACAACTAAGAAAGAGAAAAACAGAAAACCAAATGTTGTTGCTAGGATAATAAACAAGCAAAAGTCCTTATCTTGAGTATATTATTAACCGTAAGATGTCTGGTATCTTTCTGTTTCATAGTGTGTCAGTCATATTTTAGTGCTTTATGTACCCTAGAATAAAAGTAGAGCATCTTACGTGGCACAGCTTCTGACCTTAGCAAAGACAGCCAACACTCACCACTCACAATGCATTAAATCTTTACACTGGTGGGACTGACCACCAGTTTACACTGTCTGGATGCCTGACTATCCACTACTGGTATTACAGGACAAATCTTTCCAAATCCTTTAGCAACACTGCTAATACAAATATTATCTTGTGCCAGCACACTGTCAGGAGCTATGATGCTGTCCACAGCAGTCTCAGAGAAGACATAAAAGATGAGGAAAACGAGATGTAAATATGAGATCATGAAAGACAGGCTGGAAAAGGGAAGTAAGGATCTTCTGCTTGAATAGGAAGTGAGAAAACATCTCTTCCTCTTGAACTTTCCCTCTCTCAGTCTTTAGTCTTTGAAAAGGTGTCTGAGGCACTTTTCTGGGAATTGCCTTAGTTTCTTGACCAAGTTTCTACCCAACATGTAGCTTCTTCTGAAAATTAAAAAATACTTTTATACTTTAAGACACATGGATTTTGTGGCACTTCTTTTGTGAGATCTAAATTCTAGGGTTTATCCAAAATTTCCTTTCAACTGATGAGGCCAGTGATGATATATATTTCACTATACTTAATTATCCTGAGGAATACCTGCAAAGTTGGTGGGAAAAAGCTTTGAAAGATCATACCCAAATTTCATAATGCTTTCTGTTTCATTTCTATTACTTGGATTTTTTTACATTTTAGTATATACAAACAAATTTTTAACATGTACTGGAAAAACAGACAAATATTCATGCACAGTCTGGAGTAACAAATGTTTCCAGGGAAATCTAAAAGGTAGTGGAAATGGGAACAAAAATCCTACCTGGAAAAAAGCCAGCTAATTTTCTGCAAAAGAAAAGCATGCTAATTCCAGAACATAACATGACAAAAGCTCTAATAAACATCCTGAATGCTTCATCCCCAGAAAAAAAATCCCTTCTACATAATGACTACTGTTGCTGTGTGATCATCTCCTTCTGCATATCCCTGTGAAGAAGTAGTACTCCAGGGATTATTTTGCCTTTGATGACTGATCTGTCTCAGCGGCCGGTGGGAGTTTGCCCTTGACTTCTGCAGAAGCTGAGTCAAGATCCAGAGCAAACAATGACAGACTGCTATCTGAATCCTTACAAACTTGGTGAAAAAAAACCCTCATAAAGTATGAGAAGGGGCAATGAAATGAATTTAAGAGTAGGGTAGATTCTTTACCTGAGACATCAAACAATACATTTTTGATCAATATTATAGGCAAACTTTTCTCATATCAAAGCAGAAGCATTCAGATTAAGCTACTATGTCCAACTTGGCAAACTTATTGTTGTTTTAGTGAACAGGCCAAGGATTGACTAGACACTAGATCAGAGCTGGCAAAAATCCTCGTGGTTGTACTAGATTGATTTACGCTAACTGAAGATCTAATAATATATCATCCTCTAATAAGGTAAGGTATACAAAAGGCAATGTGTTAAAACTTTTGATGGTTTTCTCTGCATTGAATCTATATTACTGACAGAAGACTTCAGAATTAATTCTGGCAACACTTAAAAATATACATTTGTGAAACTTTTGGAACTAAGCCATTCTGGCAGCGAATGCTCAGACTAGATTTGAACAGTATTCTCCATGGAAATCTTTAATTAAAAAAAAAAGTCCACGAAATTATTACTCTGTAGACCAGAAGAAATGCAAGCCCATTTCATTAGGTGTAAATTCTATTTTAGCAATTAGACAGAAAAAGACTTTTCAGACTAGCATAACCATAAATTCAAGAGATTGCTACTGATTACATCTATGTATTCTCATTTCAGTGAGAGTCTTTCTGAGTTGGATTTTACTCATCTAAAGCTTATTCCAAAATATTTTAGCTTTTCATCCATTATAAAAATACTGTATAATGCCAGAAGAAATACATGCTTCCCACAGTTTCTCTTCTGATATTTCGAAGACATTTGGCACCTTCCCATTTAAGAAGGAACATCTTGTTATTGCAAATAAAGTGAGTGTAATTTTGTTAATGTAAATAGTGTGCCCCCTTCTTCTCTAGAATTATGTCCCAATTCCAGTGATTCAACTAAACATTTCTGAAACCAAGCAGGTAAGAAGAAAAATAGCACACAGTCAAGAGTCTGAAAATATGCAGATATCTTTGTTTCACAGTTTTTTATGATTTTGTGACAACTGTTCTTAAATTCTGTTTCTTCAGTATGAGGGGAAAGAAATAAAACTACTGTTTTCACCGATTAAAAAGAGTTTTTTTCTAATTAACCATTTACTGTATTCACATGTTGATTTACAGCCAATGTAACAGAAATGCAACTATGCAAAAATCTCATGGGTAGGAATAGTCAAAATTGTCCAGTTAGAACTGGCCCACCGTCAGGCTGATTTCCGCTTTTCTCCTGAACCAAATCTGTTATTCTCTGCCAAGATTAAGAGTCTGTCTTGGGAAGCAATTCTTACAGGTAATATAGCCCTTTGTCCTTCATAGGTCCTTCATGTTATCTCTCCTAGACCTGCATATAAAGAATGTATTTTAAAACTTAAAGCCACAAAAAGTAGCAGAAATCCAATATTTAAAATATATGGTTTGGATCTCCAGCTGGTATAAACTTCACCTCACTGCAAATACTGATGTAAGAACCTGGTTACAATGTTCTTTAGTTCTCCAGTCCTCATGTCCAAGAATGACATGAGGTGGATTTTTCAGCTTATTCTCCTGTCACTGGCTCTGATACATCACAGGGATGGGAAAGCCACCACTTCGCACAAGTGTAACATTCCTGAATGCAGCTGTTTGCACAAGCAAAACCACATGGGAGCCAGTGAGGGTTATGCTAAGGTTCACATTAGACAAAGTAAAATTAAGAACTAGGGAAACTTTAAAACTATTATGGAGCTTTACCCGGGGATTCTCCAAGTGTTGTTCCTACTCAGGTTGCTAGTGTGCACAGAGCTGACACAGCTGCTACTCTTCACAGAGTAGTATTTTACCTGTGCAAGGTGTAGACCCCTCTGCTGGATTTGGGATGGACTGTTCTTGGAGAACTGTTTCCATGGTCACAAGTGTTTGTGAATATAAGAGCATTCATGGCTGGACAACATTATGATTAGCACCTTAGTAAGCTTGTCTGTATAAATTTCCTGAGCAAATGATGGAAAAAGAAGTGACTTACTAAATGAAAAGGAAAAAAAGTTAGGACATTAAAATTCCTGATAAGAAAGAATCTTAAAAGTAATTTCACATTCATTTCCATCGGATTATCATTGAGTGACTCCTTTTGCATATTTATGATATTACAAAGCTTATTGCCACACATTATAATTCTCCCAGCTTTGAGATTGGTTTGTATGTTCTTAAAAATTTTCAAAAATATTTCTTGAAAACATTATATTTACCAGAATATATCTGAATTACAGCCTTTTATGGAATGGAAATACTCCCAATAACACCAGTGTGCATCAGTTTGTAAAGTTTTTGCAAATCATTTGAAATTATACCAGGAATCAACAGAAAATCATACTGTTACAATATGTGACTTAGAGTTTTGAGAAAGATAATGAATAGGGAAAACTGCCAATATGCACTAATAGCCATAGAGTGTAATTACTCAATGAATGCAAATGAGTACAATAGATTTTTGATAACTAAAATATTGTGAAATAGTCATAGGAACAGATAAACTCTCCAATATATATCCTCTCAGGCAGATATACTGGGAAATGCCCCTCAGCCTTCAGGCTCCCTTTGGTTTAAGGTATTCACATAGACAATTAAAGCTTCCGTACTCTCACACTGAGGCCAAGCAAAGCTTTGCTGGAATCCTTTAGCTGCCAGATGAACAACAGAGCCCCAGAACTTTCAGAAATTTTTCTTGCATCCTCTTGCAATGAAATGACTGCCAAGGTTAACTGTCAGATACTTGTAAGGAGAAGTAAATCTCACAGTGAGAAAGGTATTTCCCACTGTTTAGAAAAAAAAAAATATGGTTGGAACATGTGAAAAGGCGAAAGACAAACTGTGCTTTGAAGCCTGAGCCTTTTTCAAGACTGAATATCTTGAGTCTTTGCACCAAAAAACATTTGCAAAGAATTAATACGTGAATGGGAACTAGCAATTCAGCAACCATTAGGGAGAGAATGATGGACCGCAGTCTGGGGCTTTCCAGGGCACAGCCAGCTTTATATACTAAAAGAACAAATCTATTAACTTAATTTCTCCTGGTTTGGCTATGAATATAGATCACAATTAGTTTATAGCTTCATTTGGGTGGTTTCTCTGATTTTTTCTAAATATCTAAATAGAAGTCCTGCAGCAGTGTTTTCTAGCACACAGTACTCCTGTTCCTCTATTTGGAACACTTACAAATTATTCTTTGCTTATGACATTCTCTTCCTGCAAGCTATATTTCATCAGAAACACCTGTGATTTTTAAGTTCTTTCAGTGTCTTGGTATTTAGCGAGTAGGATCTGATATTTACACTGTACAAGCAGCAATCCTGCCAGTCCTCTAGGAAACTAATTTAAAAATTGAACCAAAACTGTGGATAGTAGCATTTTTAATCAAGATAAAAATGCAATTAAAACAGAAAGATTCTTGAGGGTTTCTCTACTTAGCTTACAGAAACAATAGTACCTATTTCTTTTTTTCTACACAGCCCTTGTTTCCTCACCCAAGGAATGACATGCAATTTTTTCTCTTTCAGCTTGAGTGACAGAGCTTGTTGAAACTTTATTCTACTTGCCTTCATTTGGCAGAGAAATTCTCCAGATAAGGTTTTAATTTCTTTTTTAGAAGTAGTTTCAAATGTCATACAGCCTCTGATCTTTACCCTAGATTAGAGAATGTCCATTTTATCTGAACTTAGGTAATAACTACTATTGTGATGGACAATGCAAGAGGTAACACTCATCTTCTTATTACTTACTGCAACGTGCTGCCAAAAAAATTGTAATATCAGATTGTGCACAAGCTTTCCTTTAGATTCCTCTGTGTTGTCAGCTATAACTTATAGGTAAAAAAATAACTCCATCTCTGCTTCCACACATCTTTTAGAATATAGATGACAGAACAGAAAAAATGTATGTGGATATTTTCACATCAATAGCATTTAACAACAGTGCTTGTAAATAAAAGATTGGGAAGTAGGAAAATTAAAAGGGCAAATGCAAAATTATGGAAGCATAGCTGAAGCACTCTATAGCACAGCTATAGAAGCATAGCTGTAGCACTCTACACCATATAATAAGGAAGCCCAAATAATTCAACAGATTTACTCAACTTCTCTGAATATATAACCTCAAAATAAAAAATTCTCTTTCCAAATTCATTCTTATGGCAAGTAGAACATCAACTGTGCTCTAGATCCTGTTTTCTTCCCTACCTGGAGCTGGAATAAATATCTTTGATATGAAATTAAATAATTCATTCAAGGAAATTAATCAATTATTAGAATCTTAAGCTCAGTATTATATAATTGGTATGGAAACCATTGTCTGGGAAATTATTTTTTAGACCAAAAATAATCTTAAAATTTTAAGAATCAAGGCTGTAGAAGATAGACTACAAGATGAAAATACTGCTTGTTGTGTTTTTGAAAATCTTTGATTCATTCTATAGAATAGAATGAGCAGCAGTGTAAACATCAGCCCAATGATTAAGGAAAATAAATCTCTTATACAGTGAAAGCAATATGAATGAAATACAAGAATGTGATACTGACAGTACTTAAACATCCTTGAAATTTCAGCATGCATCACACGGTAGTTCTCTTATTCTATATGAATGCACATGCAAGAAATTGAAATCCCATTGTGAGAGATAAAGTTGAATTTGTTGTGTAAGCAAAATTAATGATAGTATAAGTACAAAAACTCAGTTTGATCAGTCTTGCTACATTAAGCACAATAAAGTCCAAAGCAGTAATATAAGCAATTAGTACTTTGAAAGGAGGCATTTCCCAGAACTGAAAAGAATTATGAGCCAAGTTAGCTAACAGAAGGAATTTAAGCAGAAAAAGATGTCAATTAGAAATCAATTATGGGTATTTTGCTTCACGTCCAAAAGGTAACAAGCCTCTATGAACAAATAAACAAACAAACAGTAAGCAAAATAAGAAGGCAGCTATAAAACTGGAGTGATATCTTGAAAATTCAGAGAACTAATACTAAAAATATGCAAATTAGAAGTTGTAAAATTGGAAGGAAAAGAATATAAAACATTAAAACACAACAAGAATAAGGACAATGAGAAAGAATACATAAGGATTAAAGTTGCATAGGTCTATTATTCTATAGAAATGGTACATCCATAAAATGATAGAGAAGATGCTAGAAAAGATAGTCAATGTTGATTGAATGTGGAAGGAATCACAGTAATGCTTTAGAAAGGAAAGGCATAATGCCATCAGAATGATAGTTTTAAAAACATAGTGCCATTGTTTTACTTGGAATTTTAAAATCAAGTAAGATTAATCAGTATTGATTTTTTCAGTGATTTATCCAATAAAAATAATATTTTTAATTGCTCCTTTCATATCCCTTCATCCATCACCTTCACAATTGCTTTGCATTTTTTTCTGCAGTGAGTACTTTAATTTTATATAGAGATCTTCTTTTGCTAGTGGGGTCTCAAGTGTCATTTTAAGTGTCTAAAACAAAAGGCTTTTGGCTACTTATGTGTTAACAAATCAAGCACTGCCAGGGAACATTCCTGGGCACTGGAACTTGAACATGTTAAACTCTTAGAACATTCCCTGGCATCATTTTTCCTGGGCCAGCAAGTGCTCTATCAAACAATTTCCAGGTATGGCCTGGAATGTTAATGCAGTCTAGGAAGTGATCTCAAAGGATGTACAACCTGCTTTGGTGTCTAAGATGATAATGGATTCTGTTCTCTGCCTCTTGGCCTCAGTGCCACAGAATAGCCCCAGGTGCATAGTTGCCTTGTAAATCTGTAGCCTTTTGTGACAGATCAAATAAAGACAGATTGAAAATTAATGTCTCAGATTCTGAGCCAATGAATGTCCTTTCCATTCACATTAAGTTTTAAGTATTCCCAGAGCAAAGTTACTTTATATGACTATTTTCAAGCTGCATTTTGGGCTTAATTACCCTTGTACTATAAACCCCTGTTTTCTGTCCAATTTTCATATTGTGATCCTGATAATATAAGTTTCCTGTAGACAGTTTTATTAGGTATAACACGCCCCTTGTAAAAATAACTAAGTTTAGTTCAGAGTAGGTCTTGAATCTTTCTCAGTCTTTTTAATGTCTGCTGCTTTTTTTTCACCTGGCTTTTTAGGTTCCCAGCACTGCAAAACAAATCTAGCAGTTTTCTAAAGGACAGCATGAAAAAGACCTGAAACCTGTAATTTTGTATCTTGTCTTTCAAGCTTAGAATGGTCTAGGCAGCACTTTTTCCAGATGAAGTCTCACATTTCATAGGTATGAAATAAGCATTTAATGAACTCAAGGCAGATTACTTGAACAACATTTAAAGTATAATCTTTGTGAACATGAACTATGACTGTCTAAAAGCAGTGCCTGATTTCCCTGCTTAGAGGATGGAGACATCACCAAAAGCCAGAAATAGGACAGCCATTTTGCAGAAGCACCTTCTCCAGCTCCAGTGTCATAAATAAAATCCACCTCCCACTTTAGGCTCTGGGTAATTTAGAAGTCTACATTTATCTTTAAATGTACATGGAACAAGGATGCAGCCTACCTCTGGCTTGTTTTTTATAAGACCATGTGTACCGTGCACTTATTTTTCTTTGGCCTAACATAATAATGATTAGAGAATTCCAGCAGCAAAGAAGACAAAAATTTTGTTCAAAAGAGAAATCTTTAAGCACACAAATACGGAGTAGCTGGATGGAAGATCCTTGCCTTCATTCTCTTTTGAAGGCAAAATGCTGAGAACAGAAGTAATCCAGAAATAAGAACAGCTCCTCTGCAGATGAATGGAACGAAAAACGTCTGTTAAAGCGTCTTGGAAACTCTCAAGCTATGTTAGAATGTGCCTAGTTAGTATTGATGCCCGTAATTTCAGGACATCTTGAAGTTAAGACTGTTAAGATTCCTCTCTGAAACACAGATGAATTTTAGGCATTCAAATTCTTACTTGGGAAGGAAGAGACCTTAGGTCTACAGCTATAGTACCAAGTTAAAAATGCCCAGCAACCACTTTTGGCACTGAGGCAGCAGGCGTGAAACAGTTTGTGTCATTAATAATAAATGGTGTTAACCCACTAAAGCAGGATGGCTTCTTCCAAACTGTAAACTGGATCTTTTATAGCACTATTTAATTTATTGCTATAGATGTTTTAGGTGAAATGGATCTCATCCAAAATTAGCACAGCTCCATATCTGAAACAGTCTTCAGCAAAGTACAGTATTTTACCAGCTGTTTTTATTTTCTGTTTTCCTCCACAAATGCCTAGGTTTGTCTGTGTGTGATTAGTGGAGTCTGCACTCATTAACTGGTTCTATGATCAATGTTGTTAGAAATACTAAGATTTGCATTATCCACTGTGCATATTTTTTCCGGTTTTCCAAGAAGCAGTCATCTTAACACACCTACAGACTTCTATTAAGGATTGTCATTTGCAGATATTATTGATGTAAGAGGGAGTTGGATATGGGGATTAAAACAAGTTATTTCCTTTGGAGACTGATGTTACTACTCCTGTTTAACAATATTATATTTGCTCCAATGCTGTTAATTTACTGTCTGCTAAACTGAAAAACCCAGATCTTCCTTCCTTTCCAGCTCATAATTTTAGCAGCACTTCTATCTGCTCTCAAAACACTGTGTTTTGTTCTGTTTCATTTCTGCAGGAATTTTGTTAAGAGATATTCCCATATGTTTTAGGAATTGTGAAGAGTGAACACATTTTACAAGATTCAAACATGACATTACTGAAGCCAAATAGCTTAGCTGTTTTCTAACATATTGGACCTTTGTATGAATAGTAAAATTATCCAGAGGATAGAAAATACTCACAGAACTTTTCTTTCATACATAAGTTCTTAGGTTTAGGTATGAACCAGCTTCCAACTGCTGAAGGAGAAAGAACTTCCCCATAGGTAGTATCTGCCACAGCACCCTGTTACACCAAGCTGAAACATCTGCTTCCAACCACTGCTGGACAGAAGTACACACATAGTTCTCTGACAATAATTAACATCTTTTATTGCTTTCACCATTAGTAGCATTCTTCGCAAACATTTCCTATAATTACTTACAGTCATAATATGGTGAATTTGCCAGTGTCATTCCCACTGTTTATTATCACCTTTCGTCAGGTACAAATGAATGCATATAGAAAAAAGGTGGGAAACAAATTGATTTATGCATCCAAGTCAGAAACCCAATTGCAAGAAATCCATTCAGACAACAGGGGAAAAAAGAAATAATATTAAGATAAATCGTACAAACTTTGCAAGTAAAGTAATAGCACCTGACTTTTGGGTTTCTTTGTCTACTGCCAAAGGAAAAAGCAGGGTCAAATAGTAAGATGTTCAGTGCTGTCAAAACCTATGGAGAATACACCAAAGCTCAGACAGTAAAACTTTCCAGGAAAACTGGAATCCCACTGTATGTTTTCCTCAGAGAGGCAAAGCAGACTGGACTCATGCACGTGATTAATTACAATGACCTGCCAGGAGTCCACACCACCATCACCCAAAAATGAATGCAGAAAGGATAGCAATGTTATAAAACAGGCAGTGAAAAAAGTCTGACAGAAGGCAGAATTGAATAGGGAGCCAGAATTGAATAGCTGTCAGGCTGGAGAAAACAAGACAGGAAAAGGAGTAGCTCAACAGGAGACAAAACGTTCAGGGGCTCAAGCTGTCATAATAGAAGAGCTGGAGCAGAAGAGCTTTTTCCTATGGTGGTTATTTCTTCCCGTTTCTATTTTGTGCTGGGATCTTGGGAGAAAAAACAGAGTCCATGTATGACTTCCCTTTACTCTGTTCAAGAATTCATTGGAACATGAGGACTCAGATTACATTAATGTCATTTAAGACAAATAAATTGGAAGTTACATCAGCAGGGATCCTTGCCGGTGAAGTGCTCTAACGTGACCTAGCAAGCTGGCCATATTTTCTTCAAGTGTGAACATGCTCAGCATTCATTTAGTTTTGACTATCCATTAAAACAGCAGTATATAAAGAGCTCTCCCAACAGGAAACAGGAAAAACTGTCTAAAGCTTTGAACGCTGGAAGAGCACATTCTGTTTCCAGTTCTGCCAGAGAACTGCTGTTCTTTCTCCATCTGTCAAATTTCTCAGGTCATGGCTGACAGTAATGAAGTGTCATGTAAGGAATAAATAGACCATAAACTTGATAAAGAGGCTTGATAAAAAAATGCTATTCATTTTAATTAAGGGCGCTGAATTAACTAAATGGCAGTTGTTGCCATGGGCTTTTGTTTTTTTCTCAATTAAAGAAACCCAATAGCTTCAATTACTTCCTACCCTTCTCTTTTTTCTTCTGTCTCTTTATTGCCTAATTAAATGTGATGTGAATGCAATAGCAAAGAAATTACAGCAACACTGCATGCTGTTTAGAATAAAAAAATGTTTGGTTGGTAGGTATCTCTGGAGGCTGTCTAGCCCAACCCCTGTCTCAGAGCCAGCTACCAAGCCAGGTCAGGCTGTTCAGGGCTTGTCAAGTTGAGTTTCTACTGTTTCAAGGATGAAGATCTCATAGCCTTTCTTCTCCAGTGCTTAACCAATGTCACAATGAAATTTTTATCCCCATATCCAGGTGGAATTGCTCTTGCTACAACTTGTGGCTGTTGCCTCCTTTCACTGACTATCACAAAATCACAGAATACTTAGAGTTGGAAGTGACCTCAGGAGATTGACTGTATATTAATTGTGTAGGGGTTGATTTCATCTATCAGAGGGATCCAGTACCATTTGAAAGGCCCTTTTGAAAGGATCTCCTTTTTGACACCCTGCTGCCATCCAGTAGGGCCCAGATGTCTCCAGGTTCCTGTATGACTTCTGTCATTTTGCTGCAAGGCTGGGGCATCTCAAATGACACTCAGGAATCACTGTACTGATGGCTGATTAAGTAAATAATCCTCAAATATTCATAAATCACACTGAACCATATTTTCATTGCCTGCAGTGGAAGTTCAAGTGCTTAAAATGCCTGCTCAACCCCAAGCATCCAAGTGGAGGTGTCTTTCGTGCTGTCACTGTCTGGGCTACTCTAAAGTGGAGGGACAGAATTGGCACTGCAAACATCACCTGTGATAATCTGGCACCAGTGACAGTGGCTTTAGCCACCTTCTGGTCACAAAATTGGTTCTAAAAATATGCCTTCAACAGAATCACTGAGCAATATTAGAGCTATTCTCTGGGGAAGAATACAATGCAATTCATCAGGAATGAATGTCAAGTTCTGTACATAAGAGTGATCAGCTGTATAATGACAGGCTGAATAATTATGGTCTCTGGTACTACAGGAAAGGGTCTCTAAAGTATGTTGAGCCATGAGTTGAAAGTTATTCAGTGTTAGGCTGCTAGAAAAAAAACACAACATACCATATTGGGATAGATAAACAATAGTTTTGTTTGCAAAACACATGAAGTAACTTGTCAGTAGCATGACCTCAGGGGGAGCGCCATGTCCATTTCTGGGCAGTGCAGATCAAGAAGAATGTGGGTCAGTCCAGACAAGCAAATAAAATGACTGAAGGTCTTAAAATATGGCCCATAAATGTTGAAGGAATTAGGACTGGGTAATCTGGATAGGGCTGAGGAAAGAAAACATGGCATGACTTAATCTTTTCTGAATTTAAGAGTGACAAAAAGAACAACATAAAGACCCAAGGCCATTTCTGGTGCTGATTGGTACTAAAGATGGTTGGGCACTATGATTTATTTCTCCCATGCAAGCGTATCAGGAGCAGGGTCCATGCAGCTAATTCATCCATCACTGCTGTTTAGGTCACCCTCATGAGCGAGGCTTTTGGCAACAGAAGGCTCTCAGAAAACATGAAGCTACTGCCAAACACTGAGGACTGTCCAATCTTGTAATCTTTTTTTTTCCATACTATGCATCAGCTTGTATTTGTACAGAAAGTGTTTACACCACATAAAGTGCTGAGTCAGAAACAGAGGCAAGCTACACAAATAATTTCATGACAAAATTTGACCATATTTCTGTTTCTTTAAAGGCAGAATCGAAGTGTAACTATCAGCTGAGAGTTAAATAGTGCTGTGGAGCTGTGCACAAAAAATGTACTTCTGTTTAAAAAAAAAAGGAAGAAAAAAGAAATCCATTGATAAAAATCTGCTGCCAGGGAGTAGCAAGGGCCAGCTGTTGCCTAAGGGCAATAACAGTGAAGGTGATCCAGGGCAAGTCATGCCCTCGCCAAGTGGGTACAGTCCTACAAGGCTGAGCAAACTGGGCAGGACCATGGGCTGGTAGCAGGGTCCATCATCAGCCCCAGATCTGGGTGCACAACTGATGCCAAGGATCCAGTCAGGGGCAAAAGAAGATGAAAATAGCTGCAAACAGACACAAAACTGTTTGGACAGGGACAGAGAGGCTGTGGCCAAGCTTAAATGGTGTCCTGGCCCTACAGGAAGGGGTGTGTAAGGCCAGCAGGATTAACAGGGTGTATCAGTCCTCTCATGTCTCTGGAAAGTTTCAAAGGAACAAAAAATGACTTGTTCTTGAGTTAACACATATCACACTGATTTTAAGGGTACCTGTTCTTAGAAACAATTGATGCAACACAGCATTTTAAAGTTCAAAGGAAGATAAAATTCAATAAATACAATTTGTTCAGTACCATTGAATTCAAATATAGACATTTCTATCAATAGCAAAACATATTATATATTTTCTAGTAAATATAAGCTGAAAGAAAAATTTTTGGTCTTGGCTTATGCTTGGAGTTAACCAAAATTACATCTTGGGTTGATGGTAGAACCAACTGTACCAAAATCTTTACTAATAGTTATGTGGTTTTGGAAAAAATCTCATAAAATCTCCTGAGAATTGTTGTTTTTTTTAAATCTTGGCTGCATCTGAAATGGGAAACAGGCTCTTCCAGCTTTGGGATTTTACTGGAAACCATAAGCAAAGAAATGATGTTGAAGCTGGGAATTCAAATGTTTCCCCGCCCTTTTTGGCCATAGATTAGATGAGCTGGATGTGACATACTAGTTTCAATCCATCTGTTCTTTCAGGCACTATCAGATACATAGCTCATTTCACTGACAGCAAATGCTCTGAATAATTTGTATTACTTGCATTCTGCAATATCCTTGGTGATGTGCTCCCCTTCCCCACTTCCCCCACAGACACAGGCTTAGCTATTCATCATGTGCTCCTCACCTCATTGTACTGTGAGACAGCTGTGCTCTCATGGATTGCTTTAGACCATTTGGCTGCAAAAGCTGGCTGGCAATCCTGTACAGCTGTAACCTTGGCCCACTAACTTTCTAATGAAAGCCATGCCACAGTGGGTACCAAGGGGAAAACAAATACCCTTTTGTCCATGGAAAGTCTGGCAGGGAAGCAGATCCACTTTTGTTTCAATAACAAATTTCCTTTGACTGCAGCCCTCCTTTTGATTTTTTTCACAGTCAGTCAAATTGACAGAATAGCCAAGTGCAGAAGGAGACCTACAGTACTTTGGGCTACAACTGCCAATTATTTGAAACAAAGAATCTATGGACAATTAGCAAAGAAACTGCTAAATCAATTCTTAGAGTTCTGCCTTAATGGGAGGTGGTTTCGTTCTTCAAACTGGTTTCTTTTTCATATGCACACACACTCAGTAGAAAAGCCTGGAGCAGAGAGGAATGTCTGGCATTTCTGCTGTCAGTGTGCATGTACGTTGGAGTCTGTTATTTTTAGAAGCCCATCACATCCAAGTATGCATGAATTCTCACGTAACCTCATAGCATGAACAGCTCAGGGAGTCAGGGATGTGAAGCTTTATCAGATTAAACACACAACTTGGTTCCTGCTGAGTGTTTTTCACACAAACACTCAGTGCATATTCCAATCCAGGGGCAAACGGTAGTATAAGATTAAAATGGAGAAGAGAAGCAGGAAAGGCTGTGGTAGCTCAGGTATAGCATAACTCTCTGGGACAGAGGTAAAATTCCTTAACCTGGAGATGGCATGGGGAAAGCTGGATGTTTGGTGCATTTTAGACAGCCATATGTCTTTCGTAAGGGACTCTAAGAAAATGTTTCTTTCTTAGGGGAAATTTTCTGTAAATAGGAGATTTCTGACAGGTCTGCTGTAGTTTTCTGACCCGTGCCCAGAGATGAAGCATTATTTCTTCTCTCTTGGCCAGATCATCTGATAAGCAGCCTTTAAGGGCCATCACAGTAGAAGTAAAACAGGGTCAGCTTTACAAAAAAGCCCAGGGAAGGTCAGCTTTTGAGAATGTTCGAGACATAATTATTCATGTCTCAAACATGGGGGCAAATTTGAGCTGGAATTTTCCAGAGCTTTTTCAATTTCCCTTTATTTCAAAAAGAGTAAGGATACCATTTCTTACAATGCCAAAGCCCAGAAAATGTAAGGAAAAATTTAAGAAAATACCCCAGTGTTAGGGATAGAGGATTTACTGGTTCAGCCACTGAACAATTTTACAACGAGCTTCCACTTAAAGAGGGCATTGTTTTAAAGATAGGGCAAGGATCTCTAAATTGCTGAGTGGTTTTAGATCCCTGAAATTTTGCAGGCCAAGCAGAGGACAGTTTCAAGTGCCTTGCATCTCTGCTTTAGCACCAAAACATCCAAAATCGCTTGATGTGTAAATGATTAGATACACTGAAAAAATAAACAGGACAATATTTCACCAGGGTGCTTCTTAAAAAAACCTATTTTTTTCAGTAAAATAAGGCAGAAATAAATGTGAACCATGGGTCAAGTATTTTTAATTTTTTTTTTTCCATTGAAGTGCTTAATCAGACTTTCTTTATTTAATTTAATCACCAAAGCTTGGGTCTAAAGCTCTTTGCTGAGAGAAATCCAAGTTTAGAACATAAATACAACATTCCTGCATAATGCAGCTTTGATCTAATGTATAATAACATGGAATGATTCTTATTCTATTACTCCCAGAACACAAATGAAATGGCCTTTGTGTTAACTTTCTCTAGTCTTGATTACATCTCTATATCATTTATGTCTAAGATAGTAAGACAAAAGTAACTATAATTCTGTTGGCTTAAGGATAATCTCTGCTTTTGGACACAGAGGTTTTAAAAGGGGTTGAACTGATTTTCTCTCCCCGCCCCCACGTTTTTAGTTTAAGTTTCTTTTGAAAAAGAGAATAAAGAAATGGAAAAAAATGAGCTAATGATATGGCCAGTGCTGCTTGTTGCTTCTTGTGAGCTTGTCCAGAGTTCATAATGCACATTTCCTTAAGAGAGGAGATAAAGTTTTACATAAATAAAGATAGCATGGTGTCGAGCTACTGGAACTGTGCAGGCTTAAGGCAGCCTCTAAAAATACTGTGTATGGATATGCTGAATGTCCTTCTGGTCCCCATGGTAACCAAAGGAACAATCAGTTGCTCTGAGGACAAGTGGAAAAGAAATGCTATGAGAAAAACAGACCCTTTCTGAGTACAGCAAGGAAAAGGCATGATCTCTGCAGCCTCCTAGAAATAATGTACACTGTCATTATAACTTGCAGTATGCAAACAAAGATCCAAGTATCACAAAGGGGATGAAAAATACAGGGCTGGCACAAGGCTCTGTGGTTTTATGATCGGGCTTGACATACAGAGGTAGTTTTCAGCCTGTAATTATTATTTCCCTGCTACTGCCAAGGATTCCATAAACTAGTCTCTCCTCTTTCAGGATTTCTAATTGGATATTCTCCGAACAAAGTCTCACAGCTCATTTTCTCAGCACACAACATCATCTTTAGAGGTGCATCCAAACCACTGCTAGGCATAAATAGGATTGCCTTACTCCAGGGCAGAAGTACCTATCAACAACAGCATAAGATATCTGCAGCATTCTCACAGGAACTCAATAAGCTGAGTTTCTTGTCACAGCATAGTCTTATGTGAATTTTCAGAGAAAAATACTAACTTTTCATAATGTTGAATGTATGAAAGATCAGCTTGGTATACTAAAGATACGTAACCTTGTTTTTGCTGTAGAGATCTCAGAGAGCAGGAAGGAATTGTTCCTGAGGAGCACAAGGAAAAGGAAGAGGATCTGGAGCATGAATTTGCAGCAGAGAATTGGAGGAAGTAGCTGGGGAAGATGAACACCTGGCACAGTAATTGAAGTTCATAACATGATTTTACATGTGAACATCAAATCTGTACCAAACATTTAAAACCATGTATGTTCAATACACTTTCTAAAAACATGTATCTATGCACCAAAACATATAAAAATGTCACTAGAATACAACTGTGTTAATAACTGTAACAGTGAAGAGTGCATAGCCATAACTGATTTTAGTCATTGTCTAAATCACTAATTGAGCATCCCGCAATGCTCAAACTAGCAAAATAGTGGTTTCTATTGCTTAAAAGCATTTTCTTGCATCTCACTCTAAAGCTTGAGGAGTTCTTTTGAGCTTTGCACTAGAAAAATGACTGTCACTGAAAGGGACCCTTTATGTTGTGTCTCTGATCTAGGAAACATTGGCTCTAAATGCAGATTTAGAAATCCTTTGCCTCATCATTCTCAGCAGGCATTTTCTTTTGAAATCTCTCTCATTATTTGAAAAGGCGGAAGAAAAAAATCAACACATTAAGTGTACTACGTAGAGAAAAATGTATTTTTCATTCCTGCATATCACTTACAGAATTTCAGCAACAGATGTAACTGAACTACCAAAGCTTCTGAGACCAGATTCAAGATCCCCTCCTTCTGCCCTAGGTAAGGTACACTGTTTTCTTGGCAGTTTTTGAGTGGCACCTCCTAGGCAGAAATGCATGTACAGGTGCTAAGTTTTGGAATTCCATACAGTCAATTTGGCATTCCACTGTATGTGGAATGATCTGGACAGGGTTCCAGGACACATGGGGCTCACTGGATGTGATGCACAGACTGACCTCTCAGAGCTGAAGTGTACACTTGCACTAGGTCTGGTCCATCCAAAACATGATCTATCAGTGAACCATAAGCAGAACACAGTTAATACAGCAGTCTCAATATATCATGCATTACTGGCCTCCACTGTAGTAATCACCATTAGTGGCTAATAAAAGACACATCATCATCCCTGTAATTCTCAAATTCATACATGTCCATCTGGTAAAGTAATTCACTTTTAGGGCATATTAATAGCATGTACCAATTTACTTTCCAAATCTAGAAATTATATTTTTCATCTCTTATATCCCATAAGGCAGAAATTTTTACCATTATTGTTGTCTGTCTTCTCTTGATGCAGGGAACCTAAACCCCTCATGCATTTTTGGTGCATTTATTTACTTTTCAACACCCCTTCTCTCTCATTGGAGAGCAAAAGTCTCAGAAAAGTGATGGCCATGGAAGAAGGATGTTGGCAGCAGCAGGAAGAAGATGGATACAAGATCCAGGTTGGACAAAACTTCAAAGCAAGAACATAGGCACTCACCCTCTTATCTCCTTTCCACTTCATCAAGACACATCTCTTGCTTCAAACACCCCTAACAGTATAAGGTCTATCAGTGTACCTTAAAAAATCAGTGAAAGTGCCTAGGTCTACAGAGGCCTGGGGAAAAGAATAGTGTCACTTCAACCACATGAATGCATCATTAATCTAGTAGTAAAAAAGTGCTGGGTTTACAAAGTTGTACTTTTTCTCCAGTCACGCCGGATTTTATCTCTTCCAACAAACTGTTGGTAGAGCATGACAAAAGAAGAGAAAGAACAAGATCTTTGGATTATCAGTGCTCAATGTCAGTCATTGTGAGGACTGCAAATACTGATAACATCCTGCACTGGGCATCCAATTCAGATATCCAAGTGCAGAGCTGTTTTTCACTCCTGCATGTGCTGAGAGAGAGCCTTAAGGGAGTTGTACAAAGGCAGACTGAAGATCATTGCTCTTCCCTGCCACACACTTCATGGCCAAAAACTGCAGGGGAACTAACGAACACTATAAATAAGGAAAAATAAATACAAAAAGACTAAAAAGAGGTTACAATAAATCAGAAATTGGAAACAGGCATAAGTCGAAAAACAAGCAACAGTCTAAATAGAGACAGGTTGGCATCAGTTCAAGCTATGGGACTTAAAATAATTTAAGGCAGTCACCTTTAAAAAGAAATTGTAAAAATGCGCTGGTTGTATTAACAACTTAAGCCCTTCTACAGAGTTAAATTTCTGTTTGTTTTTCTTTCCCCTGTTTAGTCTGTTTTTTCATGCATCTTGCATTTCCCTCAGGTCCTATTCCTCACAGATAAATTTTCCTCCTGCTCAGAAATGCATTATTTTTACTACTTAAACCCATGGGGTTTTTTTAAATTATACTGATAAGCAATGGTATTTTTCTGGGTCTTTGACAAGGAGTGACATTTTTTAAATAATACTAAGTTAATGCAACACAAAATTTTGCACAATTATTTTTACTATATTATGTATCAAAATAACAGCAAGGCAGTTAAAAGTACAAACTATAAAGAGAAACAATTAAGAAAAACTAATGTATGAAAATGAGGTTACCATAAAACAGCCCAGAATAGTTATGGTGAACATACTTCGTTAAATGGGGATAAAATATTGCTGAAAAGTATTTAAAAGAAAAAAAACTTTTTGAAATGCCCTGTCACAGAAAACATAAATAGTATTGGCTTTGTCCCAAACAGAAACAAGCTAAAATATCCATAGGGTCATAAAGATTTGCCAGAAACTCCTTGAAACTGTGAAGTGTGTCACAAGGAGGATTTTCCTGATGAAACCACGTATAAATAGCTTCAATAAAGTAAGCAAAGGAGTTAATTCAGGCAGAAGGGATCTGCTTCGAGTCATTGAGAAGTTGCTCTCTCCTCATGTATCACTGTCAATTTAAATCAATGGATAGCTCAAACTACCAGAGAAGAGTAAAACCTGGGACCAGTAACTTATTATGTCATTCCCATCACAGACCTTGGGCAGCTGGGAATGTCCTCTGCCCCTTTTTGGCTCAGTACAGGACACTGTTCAACCCACCTGTGTACCTACTCAACCCTACTGTCTATCCACTGCCTTCCCACCCCTTCTACACACTGAGGAAAATGTAGCTAGCTAGTTTAGAAAGATCATTTGTTCCAAGCTGTTACGTTTCTCAAGTGAATGTCAGATGAATTCATAATTGTGAGAACTCTTGAAACACTTTCAGCCTTACACAACGTGTTTGTTTTAGGGCTCCGGTAATGTCTGTAATGTGTGGGTCGGCTGACATTTGGAACAGATGCATTATTTTCCTCAGCCACCTGGAAGAAAGTAAAATACTGAAAAAAGTTGGTTTATAAGGACTCCCTGGTGTCCACAAACTGGTCTGGTTAATAAAAGAGAAAATATTTCTGATTTTTTTTCAGCTGCAAAACAAATAGTAAATGTATAATTGCTGCTTTCTATCAAGGACATAAAAATGTCAGGAGGCTTGCAAGGCTTAAAATCAAATTACATAGTAGCTTGCCTAGTGTCCTGATTTGGGGGTACATTAAGGATTTGTGAATGTACTTTTCAGACCTGTCCTATAAACCTGAAACTGAAGAGAGAAGGCCTCAAACCTGTGTGTAAGTCAGTGTAAACCAGGCAGTTTTAGCAGGAGTTAGAATTCATAAGGATGTTTTAAGTTCTTAAATTATTTCATCGGGAAAAAGACACACTTGAAGTTTTTTGAGTGCAAAAGATCTTTGAAAAAAGAAAAAGTGACCAAGGTCGAATGGCAGCCCAAAGAATGGACTTCTCCAGACTGAGTGATGTTCAGCTTGTTTCAAATTGCCCTTGAAATTACCGGCAAACTATTTCATGCATACAACTATCACCAGCCACAACATTTGCAGAAGTCCTCCTTTGCTTCCCCTCAATATAATGAAATGTGGCAAAATCCTTCATAATCCCCATTCCCTTCTTTGAGAGATAGGGGCCTGTCTATCTTTAGGCTGAAAAGAGGAACTCTGTGTGCACAGCCCTGGACCTAGGAGCAGGCCCAGGATGTCGTCCACCAAAAGTGACTTTGTAGCTGGGGCAAAACCTCAGGCCCTGCTAAGCTGCAGGGCTCCATCTGCTGCTCCGCTCATATATGGTCTCACGGCCTCAGAGGTGGTGGCATCCATAACAAGAAATTCTCGAGTTGGCTCAAGATGGAGCTTCTCTTATGTAGCCATTGGTTCTTAAAAGTGGTGGGTAAGAAATCTTCCTGTATGCAGAAGTATGGACTGTTACAGACCAATTCAAAGAATCTGGATATTGACAGGGGAGATAAGCCTTTAAAGCAACTCTATAGTGGTGCTTTAATATCCAGGATTTCTCAGCTGGATTTCCTTTTTAAAAAGTGGTTTAAAAGGTCTTCACAGGCTGACCAGAGTTTTCCCACATTCAGATATACAAGGTTTTGCCTGAATTATTTTCACAATTTGTCCTGAAATGTCATCAATGTTAGGTAAATGAGGTGTTTCTTAACTACTGCTGTGAATAGGGAGGACATAGTATATACAGCAAAAAACACTTGTCAGAGAAAAGAGGTTTTGTCCCAGATATACACATTTCAGCAGCACATGTAAAGACCAGTTGTCTCATCAGACATCCTAAGCTGCTGGCCTAAAAATAATGTTTGGGTAGATGGCATTCTAAAAGAAAGAACTCTCTGGCTGGCTGTGCTTGCAGGCTTTACAAGCCTGAATGTACTCCTGCTTTACATGTTACAACTCAGCTGCAAGATATTTGGAGTTTCCAAACTAGGTTTCAGATCTATATATTTCATTGAAATTATTTTTTTCATTTGGTTGGAACTCTAAAATGTCAAAGAAAACAATCTGCATATATTGCCAAGACAATATCAAGTTTAACTGAAGTTGTCTTTTGTCTCTGCATTTCAAAGATCGAATGGCAATGATTAAAATATGATTTTGTAACAAACATTTATGCATCACTAACAAAATTCCTGCATTGTTCTTGTGTGCTGGCCATTGTGTAAGACCAACTCTTTATACCACAGTCAGTTCATCTCATCTTTAAAATATAAATTACGACATTTACATGGCAGAGTGCTGTGTAAAGGGATCAGTGTGAGAGAAGTTGGCACTTCTTGAAAAAAAAATAAACCAAATAAAATGTTTCTTTTTCAAGCCTCTCCTCTGCTAAGTGAGCTAGAATATAAGGACATTTTGTTATAATACTACGAAAATGAAATATGGAATACATTCCTCTCACCCCCCCAAACCTAAATCTTCATTATCTAACAATTTACAATGAACTACATCTGCAAAACTGCATAGCTGCATTTGAAAATCCCAAAGGCCTAGCGCAATTCCTAACAGATGTATCATTGCTTTTATACAAAGGGGAATAATGTGGCCCACTAACCACAAGAAATACATCAAATTGTATCTCTGGTGATGACTCTAGTGTCTGCTGATGATATCATGTGCCAACTAGTTTTTCAGCATCTTATACAGACCTAGAATTAGGCCTGTCTGTGAAGCTCAGCAGAGAATTGTACTACAGCTCACTTCTTATTGCCTTTTCAGAAATTCTATGCAACATTTAATTGAAATGATAATGCATTTATGAAGTCTGTTATTTAGTAAGCCATTTGTCATCCTTACATCATGGATATAATCCAGATATCTGGTTTACAGGCAACGTCTTCTTATGTTAGACTCAAAATTGCTCTGCTGGGGCTTGATGATATCCTTGATTTTTCCATCTAAGCCCAATCTGGAGGCAAAGTGGGAGTGAGACAAGCAAATCTGGATGAAAATCTAATGGGAGAAGAAGGATTAAGACGAGTAGTTAAGGATACAATGAGGGGAAAAAGAGCAAGTAACCAAGGCGACAATGCAGAGGAGAAGTAAAATTGAAGGGTGCATCAGAGAAGTGACAGCAGGGCTGGATCCAAACAGGGATTGTCAGCTAATGTAGAAATTACATGGATCTGTAGTCTTCAAGCAGCTCACATAACTGCCAGTTATCCCAGGGATCATCTAGATCATTGGTTTTTAGGTATCCAAAAATTGCCACTCTTTAAAACTGATTGGCCTGTTTGTGCTTACTTTTTGGAAAATGTCAGTTGGAATGAGATAGAAATGTGCAGGTTCTTTCTAACTCATTCACAGGTATGACACCTGGCATTGTTTCATTTACTATCATACAGAGCTTCATCAACCCTTGAAGTCAGCTACATGTTTGCATCACTGCCCTGGCCTACCATCAGCTGTTCTTGCATGCAGAACAGCCTAGCCTTCAGATAAAGTTGTTCTCAAGTGTGTGAATTTTCTCTGTCTTCATTCCATGAACATTTATTATTAGACACCACCTAGTTCTCATCCTCTCAAGCATAATGAGATACACTGGCAAAACTGCATTGCTGCATTGCTCCTCTAATGCTTTATAAACCACCAAATTACTGTCAAAGCACTAAAAAAAATAAAAATCTCAGTAAACTTTTACATTAAGTATTATCAAGCAGCTGAAAATTAGCACTAGCATGCCTTTTCCCAGTTACATAAAGGAAAATGTCCCTTTGGGTTAGTGTAGGTTGCTCACTGTTAAGCATATTCTTTTATCATAGAGCCCATTTTTAGTTTGTTAATTGTCATTGTGTATTATATTAAGTCGAATATCCAACATCACGTTTTTCTCTGACCATAATTTTAGTGGTATTTCTCATAAAGTAGCTATCTTCAGAGAGATTTCTACTCACTGGAGAAATACTATGTTGATTGAGTGTCTACCATTGTACGCAGTAATTTCTGTCAACAGCATCTAGATAAGTACAAAAGGTTATTCTTCCTACTAGGAGTATATATAAACACAAATTTACTTTTTATTTTATGACATCAAGCAGTTAATGGTCATTCAGAAAATTTGCCACAGAGTAACAAGATCACTGGTGATTATCATATAAATCTTTTAATAAAAACATCCATGCAAACTAGATAAGGAATTTAAAAACTAACAGAGAGAAAGCGTGTATCTAAGAAACACTTTGCTTAATTCTACCTATGCTCAACTTCTTATGGGGAAATCTCTAACTGAACTTCTTAGAATTAAAGCTGCTAATTCCTTCTGGAGGAAGGGAATGAAAATATAATTCATGCTACAAAGAAATATTTATCTTCAGTCAGAAGAATTTGAATTCAGCTGTGAAATTAGCCCATCTGTCATCCTTCATCAGGTACATTTATGAAAGGGACATCTTTACATCTTTATCAAGAAGTCTTGATGAACAACTTGGAAGAAACAAACTTGTTGTTGAGGATGACTGTACATTGCATGGCTGCAGAAACTCCAGTGTTTTGAGAAAGCAGAAGCATGTCTTGTATGATTCCATGCTTGCCTGGGAAAATTTAAGGAATATGCCAACAGGATGTGAAGACAATATGTTCCAGATGAGTTTAGGATGAAGATTGTCTGAAAAAATTACACATGATGAAAGATGGAATTTAGGACTCATCAAACATTTCAGAAAATCAACCTGATAAAAACTTAATTCTATCTGCTAGCAGAGACAACATTTTTGTCTATGCATTGTCTGACGATGATTTCGAGTTCACTGGGGTTCAGTGAAATTCTGGGGTGCTCTATGATGGTTTTCAAATGACACTAACTGGCATTTTCCCCTCAGTTTAGTTTCAGATGGGTAATCTGATGTTCAAGTGATTTGAGGATTTATTTTTAAGGGCACAGGCTATCTGACAGGAATTAGATATGCACAAGTATGGTCTCACTAATTCTTCACATTCTTCCCTCCATCTGCATGAGAGGAAGGAAGAAAGGACAGGGAACTCTAAATCTCCACTACAGAGCAGCTGGTAGGAAATGATAGGCACTGCAAGGCCATTATCAGCCACTCCCAGACCTGGAAAACTTGTGTCATAATCACATCATCTAAGACTCAGCTTTCCCCTCTGGTTAAAAGTTTATGGAGGTGTTGTACATGGTAGATTTGTCTTCCTTTGATCGACCAAACTTCTACTCAAAATAAAGGCAAAGCAGCAAAATGAAAAATAAACAAGGAAAGGAAATAACACATAAGAAGGAATAACAGTAAGATTTCTCTGAGACACAACAGGCCACCAGTGAGCATCAGAGATTTTAAAAGACTTTAAGAGGCCTGCATTATTATGTCTTTCTTATAGATGGGAAACTTAAATATTGAGAGCTTAAATTAATTGCCTGAGCATGCCAAAAGCTAACCCAAGAACGAAACCACCTGTACCTTATCTTCAAGGCCATTCTGCCTTCAATTAATTGTTCCAAATCTAGTCAAACAAAGTTAAGAGATGTTTTTCTGTCTGCCTTGATCCAGAATATTTTTATGATCAAGATGTCAAATAGTATCAATGTAGAATCCAATAAGTCTGGAGACAGGAAGATGAGCAGCTTGGAGAAGGCACATTAGCCAAGTGTCCTCTCCAATGTGTTTAAGAGCAAAACTTCCTCCTAAATTCTATTTAACTACTTAGGCTAACTCACAGCTTGACTGGTAGAGTTGAAAACCATTTTCTTGCTTTTTTATTCTAGTTTGGGCAACTAATTCTATCTCTGACTTTTACTTTTTAAAAAAAATTTTATTTTGGTTCAATCACGTATATAAAACACATTAAAAAAAAAAAAAAGGATATATTGTGCAGACTGTAGAGTACTCCCTAACAGTTAATCTCCACTTCCCAGTACACAGGCCTCTCTGCTGCCTTCAGGTCAGAGAAACAGAATTGTAACAGAGAATAGAAACCCCAGTTACTGAAAAAGAACTAATATATGGATAAACACGTAAAAATACCTGTTACTATCAGATACAAGGAACAAGACTCCTAACCACTGGTTTTGGCTGGAGTAGAATTAATTTTCTTCCCAGTGGCTGGTATGGGGCTGTGTTTTGGGTTTGTGCTGAACACAGAGTTGATAATACAGAGATGTTTTTGCCGTTGCTGAGCTGGGCTTGCACAGACCCAAGGCCTTTTCTGCTTTTTGCACTGCCATGCTGGTGAGGAGGCTGGGGATGGATGGGAGGCTGGGAGGGCACACAGCCAGGACAGGTGATCCAGACTGATCAGAGGGATAGTCTAGAGCATATAAATCATGCTCAGTATATTAAGTGGGGGGAGGAAGGAAGAAGAGGGAATGTTTGTTTTCCCAAGTCATTGTTGTGTGTGACGGGACCCTGCTCTTCTGGAGACGGCTGAACAGCTGCCTAAACTAGGGAAGCACTGAATTGATTTCTTGTTTTGCTTTCCTTTCCCTATTAAACTATCTCAACCTGTAAGTTTTCTAACTTTTTTCCCTAGCTTTTACCCTTCTGACCCTCTCCCCAAACCCACTGGTGGGGAGGGGGTAAGAGGCTGCATGGGGCTTGTTTGCTGGATGGGGTGAAACCATGACATCCTGTCATGTTAAAATCATTATCAAAGGAGTGTACAATCTGTTAACACAGTAATTGCAAAAAAAAAAAATATTTTAAATGCTGCAGATAGTTCTTACATGGTGGTATTCCTTTCAAAAGGAATAGAACTTTCTAGATGATGATGACTAAATCAGCATGTAAGTACAAGCAGTTATGATGTATTTAGATATGCCACACATCTTGAAAAAGAACAATTTAATATAGATTTATTTTTGTAGATTCTGCACTCATTTCTGTGTAAGTTTTACCATGGACTGAACAAATTAATTCCCCCAGTTTACTTCAGGGATTATTCCACACTTTGAGGAATTGAATAGGGTAGCTCAATACTCAATGGCCATTTTTCTCCTCCTAAAATTGCATTCTATTTAAACCACCTCAAAAACCCCCTTCCATTTTTCCAAACATTTCCTTCAAAATAACTGAGAATTGTTGCCATAATCAGACACTTCATGATGGTTGCTTGGCAAAAGGTCTGTTAACTCCCTTAGGAAACCAGTCCCCATGAGACCATAAGCGCTGGTTTTCTCTTACATCCATTCCCTTTGGCAGAACACTCTGGCAAGGACTTTGGATCACTTGTTTAGGTACAGGGTCACCAGTGTCATGCAATAGAGAGTCACATGGACTATAAAGGTCACTAGATAGGCATAAGAAATATATACATCTTAGAAATAAATACATGTAGTCACTACAGTCACAAAGACTTTAACTCATATAAATATAAAGTATTTCATAATTAAAAGAAAATATATGTAATAAAGGAATACCATTTTCAGTGGAAGTTTCCTTCCTGCCTCCAGCTGGAAATTCATGTATTCTATAGAGATATTTAACTAATTGGCTCTCAAGTTTACAAGACAAAAGGGAAGTATGGGTTTTCTGCCTGATTGCCAGAGGCTTTATTCAGGGCCCAAGAGAGAAATGTGTTCATGTAAGTCATGATCCTGTGCATGCTTCCTTGGTGTGCTGTGCCAAGACTGATGTAACAACCCTTGGGAATCTTCACTGAAGACCCAAATGTGCTAACAGAGATCTGAGATAGCAGCCATCATCCTGACAGTCTGGCAAGCTGTCTAGAATTCTCTGAATCTGCTGGAAGAGTGAAAGATATTCCCTAAAGAGTGAAGGATTTCCTGATATCTTGCCCAAACCACAGAAGCTAGTTTTTATATGGATTCTAATTTCATTTGTAGCTAGTACTCTCAAGGAGAGACCTTGTGTAATAAAATCTACCTAGAAAAAAAATTAAATGTTTTCTAGGATAACATCACCAAGGTTTTTATTGGTGTCCTATAAAAGGAGTACATTTAGTGAAATCCTGTCCTAAATTGTAGTCACATATTATCCCTGGCAATCTTATTAGGGAAGATTTCTAAGTAAATTGGTAATGAATGTTCCTTGGGATACCTTCTGTTTTCAGGAGCTGCAACTAACTTCTCTGTTTATTCAGTTTACTTGCACTGGGAACTTGTGTAAACAAACAGGAATTAGGACAGAGGCCTGGGACATTACAGAGAACAAGATTACTTCCTAATGAAAATATACTCTTCAGTGCTGTCATACTGAACTGTAGTAAGATGACATTACTGAAACTGATCTCCTGATCTTGTATCTTAGACACAAAATTCCTTCTCCCTCTTAATGCACAAAATCCAGAACGACAGGAACATTATTTGATTATCTGGGTGGAAATCCTGGCCCAACAAGAGCCTTTCCCAGGACTGATCATGAAGTGTCAATGACATCACGACATTGACTTAGCAGAGAGAAGATTCCAGCCCTGCCTTATTTCTTGTTAATTTTTATGAGATTTTAATGTTAATGTTTTAATGTTAAAGATTTTTATGGCCTTTCAGAATGAAAAAGAGGACACCTCTTTGGTTGAAGATAGAAAGGCAAAACAGAAAAATTATGGTCTACTTAAGGAAGCAGTTTCTACAACACTTTTCCAAGATCATACCTTATTAAGACCTTAAATTGTAAGTACTTAAATTTTCTATAATCCCATATAAAAATTAAGATGATGATTTTAAAACAGCTGAAATGAGCTGCAGAGTCACTGCAGAGTCACTGCCATCAGCTTTCTTCAGACCAGACTTATTACTAGTATCTTGATTGCTTTGGAATCAAGATACCAAAGTGAAAGTAAAGCTATAACATTTTCTGTGAAAGTCTGGGATTAACACTCTAGTTTGTACTTAGTAATAAGCAGTCAACTACTCAAGATTTGGTTTACAAAATAAATGTGTAATTGTGGTGGCATTTCCATTTTCTTCTATCTCTTTTATATCTACTATTTAAAGTAGTAATTAATTTTTGAAATACCACGTAAGCAATTTTCTATGCAAAAATATTCTAGTGTCCAAATAATAATTATGGATTTTAAGGTGGCCATAGTTAAATACTGCTAATGCAAATGCTTCTACAAGACAGATAAGATGGTTTGCAGGGTTTCTAGACCTGGGGAAGCAAAATTGTAACCAGTAATTCAGCGCAGAACAGAGACACACACTCCTTTCTAACTGCTTGTAAACAAGTGATGCCACAAAGCCCACCAAGGCTGGTCCTTGTAGTGTCAGTCTCAACAGAGACATCAAGGTTTGAATGAACTCAGGTCTTCATCTGTGTCTGAGTAATTTTCCAGAGCTGTGGTGGAGTTCAGAGGCGCTAGGAAGTTCTCGCATCTGCCAACCTTGCAGGCCAAGGCATTTTATTTTCCAGTGGTGCAAATCCAGCACTAAAATATGCAAAATTCCTGACCACAGCTATAGCTTCATGTAGCCCAGACTCTTTAAACTTCTAATATAAACAGTTTTCCCAGCCACATTTTTTTGTTCTTTCATAAGTGTGGGCTATTCTTGTTCTAATCTAATTTAAATTAGAGACAGAACTAAGGGCTGCAATACAGGAAAGCTGGAAGGGAGAGACAAGATTATCACGAGGAACACACAACCTACACTGTGTGTTGCTACACAGTGTAAATCCTGACTTCCTATCAAAGCCTCTCTCTAAGCTCTTGTGCCTCTAAATAGTGCATCAAGAGTGAAGCAAACAGAAGCAGATTTTTTCCTGGGGAGGAAAGAAGCCAGAGACCATCACCAGCTTTTTTTCATTTGTGATCATCTTCTCACCACAGAAGGGAAGCAGCAGCCCAGCCTTCATTTGTTTTTCTTTAGCTTTCTTATTCTCTCAAGTGTGGTCAGTCATACTTGGCTAATTACTGCTACAAAGAATCTACAAGATGGATTCACCTGTAGCTGCATCAGAACATCTACAGCTGATTACACAACTTGAAACCTTAAGTAAATAACTTTCTATAAAGAAAATTATAACAATTCCTGATAAATCTGGCTTACTTTCTAGACTGTTTATCTGATTAGAGTAATATAGTTAAATGCAAAATCATTCATGGGGGAATAAAGAATGTGACTCCTACTAAAAAAATTCAGGCCTGTAAAAAAGGTAAAAGCAGCTCTAAGATCTAAGCTCTGGCTGAATATGAATTGGTGTCATTTAGTGGAGTCATTTTACACTGCAAATGGCACCCATCTAAACCTTGTAATTTCAAAATTAAAACAAAAATAAGGCTGATCTATTTTAAAAGTGAAACTATGGATTAGGATGAGCAGTTCAGTAGTAGAATACAAAACTATTGCAGGCTGAATTTTTTTTGTGAGTAACCCCTACTACACATTAAATTATAGTAATGCAGAAGTAACATTTTAAAATTTTCCATCAAGACTGGAAGTCTTTTTAAGACACTACTCAATCACAAGATAGTATTTTAATGCCAGAAGCTCTAGACAAATTGAGTTTACTAAAGAAGGCTACAGTGACTTTTTAGGGCTTTAAAAAGTCTGTTAATCTAAAGCAATAGGTAGGAGTTAGCCCCTTTTTATCACTCCCAATGTAGAAAATCCTTGAACTCAAAAAAGTAAGGTGATGTTTTCTGATATATATCTGCAGATCAAATAAAAAATACTAGCTGCTTGTGAGGTAGGATTTGGGGTAACAATAGCATTCCACCGCAAAAAAAACCAAAACCTAAACAAAACAAAACCAAAAGAAACCACAGGATGAAGGTTTTAAAATCTGACTGCAAGGCACCTATTGTTTGTTATTGCCTGCAAATTGATTGCTGATATAAAAGAAAACCCAAATAATCCCACAGGAATATTTAAATACTCTCAGTATAAGAGAACAGCCCAGCAACATGCAAGGCTGTATGCAATCATGTCAAGGCATTTCAGATGGAAGAAAATGTTTATTCCACTTCTACAATGTCTACAGTCTGCTGCACTCCATTCAAGAAAGCTATTTCCACAAATCCTAATTAAAAAAAAAGCTTCTTTTCTGTGACAACATTTGAGTTTTTAAATAAAAATGTAGATTGCTAACTAACTGATTTTTTACCCAGGCAGAGAAAATCGTTGATTAGAACAACTTGAGTATTCCTTCAGCAGCCAGAATAGCTCTCTATATATGAAATTTGTCACACTTACCTCTCAGGTGTAGCAAGAAGATGGCTTTCTACAAAGAGTGACCTGGGAAAGAGCAAGCCCTCAGCTTTGTGTCTCCTAGCAGAGTTCCATGGAAGTGTGAAATCTGTGTTATTGAAATCCATAACTAGCAGTGCCAAATCTGTCACCCAAGCACAGGAAAAGAACAGGAACTCCCGTATGTCCCTCTGGGAAATGTTTTTAACTGACTGACTTTGAATCTTTCTCTGAAGCATCTCATTCAGGCCTCTCTTGTCCTTGTTCACCAGCCAGGACCTGCCATTCTGGGTCAGGCCCATGATTTGCCCTAACAAACACCTTGACCTTCAGCCCTGAGTTCATATTTAAGTCCTTTAGCTGTGAAAGCAGGTAGGACAGAAAAAAAAATAAATCTTCACTGCAAGAGAGGCAATGCACAAAGTGGAGGTAGAGGACTAAAATCCTGCCTTACTACCACTAGTAGTTGGTTCAATAAATGGTAAAATTGCTTCCCGGTGCCTCAGGACTCTCTACTGCAGTCTACTATATGTGTTGCTTTGGTATAATTAATCTGTTCCTATAGTCCTAATGAATTTTTGCATCTGCCTGAAAAAGCTCAGAGGCCTCGATGAAATCTTTCCTTTTTTCTCCCTGCTAAAACAAAACAGTAGTTTATTTCCTTTTCTCTGGACAATTCCTGACTACTTTTTTTTTCCCCTCTGGACACCTTTGTCATGGTTATCTCTATGAAAAGAGACATGAAGCACTTTGTCATTTCAATCCTTGGAATGGCTGCACACCAGATAAACCACTTACAGCATCTCATAAAGATACAAGTAAATAATGAGATTTGTTTTGGCAACTCAGCAACAGCACATGACTTATGGGAAAGTAAATTTGTATCACTGAGGGAGGCATCAAAAAACCACAAACGTCTTTACCAAATGCAGCAACTAAGTTTATTCCTTTATTGCAGGAATTGCTGTTCTGGTTGTTCTATTTCTGAATCTAAACAGATATTCAATTCATAGCTTTTTAGCTAAATACAACTAGCCAGATCTTGTAACTTAGACACATCTGATCTGTACTCTGCTCCATCTGTTGGCAGGCTGTAACGTTTAAGCCCTGTGAAAGGACCATTCATAACACTGGCAGCTGGACAGCAAATACATCAGGCCCAAAAGAAAAGGAGAAATATGCTGGGGGTGCAGAGGTTTCCTTGCCATGTCATAGCAGGATGAGTGGAAAAAAAAGGAAAGTAACAGAACTATGTAATGAAAGACAGGACTCGAGGAAATGGCCTGAAGCTGTGTCAGGGGAGGTTTAGGTTGGGTATCAGGAAAAGGTTCTTCCCCCAGAGGATGTTTGGGCACTGGAACAGGCTCCCCAGGGAAGTGGTCACAGCACCAGCCTGACAGAGCTCAGGAGCATTTGGACAGTGCTCTTGGGCACATGGTGTGACTCTTGGAACTGCAAGGCCAGGAGCTGGACTCAAGTGATCCTTGTGGGTCCCTTCCAACTCAGCTGAGTCTATGTTTCTATGAACTAAGCAGCCAGGACAATTGCAAAACAAGAGTATGGTATTCTTAGTTTGTCTGCTTTAAAATATGCTGTCAAGCAACAATGCTGCCTTTTCAAGACTCAGAACAATCTCCTGACATCATAATCCAAAGCTAGTCAGGACTGTATTAGTATTGAGCAATTTATTAAGCATTTAGCAATGTATTGGTTCACATTAGTTTTAAGGATAATGGTTCACATCACTGGGAGTCTGAGAAACTTCCAGCATGAATATGTGCATATGCTCACATTAGTACTTTTTGTTGACACAGTTTATTCACATACCAGATCACTTTTTTTTTTATACAAAATGAAAATTAGTCTAGTGAATTCTGAAATATATTTCACTGAACCCCATGTTGTAGATGAGAAACCATTAGAGGACACTATGCAGTCCTTTCTTCTACTGGTAATTTTATAATTTTACTACACTGTGTGTGCATAACTTAAACTATTTTAACAATACAACTACAGAATAATGCAGATGTTTTGAGAAAATTAGTCAAATATACCAGCTTTTGATACCTTAACCTAGTTTTCAAACTAAAACCATGGAACAGTCTAAGGATCTCTCTGCAAAGATTACTGATTTGGTACATACTACAGGCAAAAAGCATGAAGCTAATTGAGGATTTGAAAGAAAATATGAGGAGAAACATTTCAGATCATAAAATGATACACACTGTGGCAACAAAATATTATTTTACAAAATAAAGTTAATGACTGTGGGAGGTCACTCCCTATAAAGACAACTTTAATCATACTGCAGCCAAATGATTCTTAGCTACAATCAACTAAATAGAAATAAAAAAGTAAAAAAAACTTATTTATTTCAAATGTAACCGAGTCTTCTTCAAAATGTTTCAGTATCGGTGCAAGGGTTTTATTCTAAATGTCTATACTTTGTGGTTTATTAGCAAATTTCTAGGCAATTAACACTAAGCGTGGGTGAGCAGCAGTATATATCAGCAGCCTGCTGGAAAACACACAAATGACCTATTGCAGTTTTGCTTTTCTAGATTTTCCTTATGAAAAACTATAAACTATATAAACTACAGTGAAGTGCAATTAACTGCAACCTGAACATGATTCTTAACTTTGTCTCTTGGAGTCCTTTTTTAACTTCTCCCATACCAAAGTAAGGTAACTTAGAATCATATTAATTTCAGTGATATTGTATCACAAAATTCTTCAAATGAATTTCAAGTAAATCTGACAAAGGAGCTGACCTAGTCTCCTAGAGATCCTAACACCTCACCAAAGTATGGGAGTAACTCATCAAGTTTCCAGCAGTAATTCATATCCCGGGATAAAAAGAATAAATGAAGTAAAGAAGATCTCTTGCACAGAAGACTCATTTTGAGCTGAGATTGCATGAACCTGAATATCCATTGGGAAACGATGTGAAAAAAGAATGAATGTAGAACAAAGTGCTTGGGAAGGCACGTCATGACTGGCTTTATTAGGAGACATGAGCAACTGTAAGAACAGGCTTACAGTTGTATGCATTTGTACTTAATAATGTACTTGTTATGATATTCCCATAAAAAAGAAGTGCAGCACTAAGGTCTAAAAAATGCATTTTGCTAAGAAGTAAGTGTATTTTTAAATATCCTTCCTAAGCCTATGGTATCTTTCTCCAATCATCTAGAAGAAAACAGTGAAGGGACACTTTAATTTTATGTGTTGTAATATTACATAAACTACTGAATCTACATGACTCATTAGCCCATACTCAGAAACAGTCTTATGACAATACTGCTAAAGACAAGCAATATGAATTTTATCAAAGCCTACACATTGGAATTTCAGCAAATAATCTAAAGAATACATCTACAAGAAAAAATCTTGACATTTACTTGGAAATGTGGCCCATTTTATTTTAACTGAAAAGCATTCATTATACAGTGCAAACAGTTCTTTGGCAAATTTACTGATTAAAATAACAACAATGACAACTTCGTTTTAGGTAACATTAAAAAAAAAGAAAATAAATATGTAAAATTTGCATCATATTACAGCAATATTCTCACAGTGGATACTGAGCAAATGGTCATCTAGCCACTGGCCACTGTTTCAGAAATGTTAAAATCAATGCTGATTCTAGAGACACTGCAATAAAACTGACCTAGTACAATCCATGACTGATTACATTTTACACTGTGGATAGAGACCTGTGTTTTCCTGGTTTATAAACAGATGGATGGTGGAAAAGAACTCAATATTAGACTTGTTACATTTGTTTAAGCATATCCAGACTCCTAAGCCCATTTTATATACCATATGAATAAACAGTGAACAACAAAGAAAACCTCCCACTTTGGAGGCTGGAGAAAAGGAACAATCAGATATAAAGTACTATTTTATAATGTATGAAATGGAAACTCTCTTCTCCTATAAGCGGAAATCTTGAGAAAGTTTATTTAATATAAAATTGAAAAGAAAGAATGCAAGTAGTAACCAGCTGGATGTATTACTGCCTTACTTAACTGTTTGAACAGTTAAGTTATGTTTGGTTTAGTTCTGCAACCCTTCCTCTTTGAGGAATTTCTGCTATAGGTCAATGGGAGCTCCATCTGAGTTGGAATTACCAGACGAGACATGTGGTTTGTACTCTTAAGAAAAGTCAACAAAACACAGAGTATCAAAGAAATACAGGAATGACAATCTTTAGGAACCATACGATACTCAAACATGCTCGCCACACAATTTCTAGAAGTATTAACAAAGAATATTACATAAATCAAAACATTGTATATAAAATCAATTAAAATATTCTTAAAAATATAAATTGCAATTCCATGTGTACCACACACCTTTAACACAGCACTCACATGTACATATTGCTTCTACCATAGTATGAAACAAAGTTTCTGTAGTAAGCTTTAAACACCAAAGTTTGAATGTGTGTCATGGTAATAGTTTATCAAATTAGAAATTATTAATGTTAGTAATCAAGAGAAATTATGTGCCAAAATATGATAGTGGATTTCATATTGCTGTGCTAGGTTAGTTATTAGACAGGTATTTGTTCTACCATGCAATAATAAAGTATTCGGTCTGTTTGCATAATCTGAAATGCTTAACATATGAAGGTTTAATTTTGTGCAGATTTCTTTGATACCCCAATCACTGTCCCTTGAATTTCAACACTTAAACTCAGAAGTCAGTGAACCATGTAACTGGCTCTGGTTCTAGTGAATCCTGGCTTAGGACTAAAGGACAGGCCAATAACCTCTAACAAATTAAGTATTCAGGGAAAGAGTAAATTCTGAATAAACAGAAAAAAACCTGTAAAATGAGGTATGATAGTTGTCCTTCACTGAATCTAATTCCTGGTCAAAACCACACAGTTTGCATTCTAAAAAGTACACAACTTTGAAATGCTAGTGTAGACATATACTCTATCAAGTTAAACATTTAAATGGGAGATGAAGTCCACTGATGGACCATTTTTAACACAAATGACAAAAATATTGAGGTAAATATATATATCCATTAGATGAATCTGGGAAAAAAAATCAAATACCTTGTCAGAAAAAGTAGTCAATCCACAATTAATCATGCTGCTTGATTTTGATTTTTCTTTTTTTGAACAGTGCCACAATATAATCAGGAACATATGTCTATTGACAACATGCACAATGAATCAGTAGGAATCTTTATATACAAAATGGCATGTGACATCTTTTCACATTTTCAAAACAGGGCCATACAATTACATGAGCTGATCTGAGATAAAGAAAAGCATGCTTTCAAACTGACCTGCATAGTTGTGTTATGAAATCTGAAATAAATGAAACAAACTAACAAAACAAAAAAAGTTGTCAGGCAATTACAAATGTTTTGACAAAAAGGATTATGCTAATTTTTAAGATCAAATGCTACTCTGTCATGCATGTTTCCCTAGAATGAGGAACACTGTCAATTACATCTATAATACACATTCAGTTGCTTTTGCTTTCTTCCAATTACAGTTATTTATATTTCCTCAATAATCCTAGCTTTTATTGCTTTGAAAATTTGGTTAATTTTGCTCTTTAAATTAAGGAAAGGATGTTGCAAGGTGTCAAGTAGCTTTCTGTATTTCCTTGCTGGTCCAGGCCCAGCAGTGATAGTGTGATTTAACAGAATTTCCATGCATTGATGTTTGCAGAAACTGGCCTGGATATGGCATTGCTTCAAGCACAATGACCTCGTGTTTTCCTTTTCTTGGCATTTTACTAAATAACAGCAAAAGGTTAAGTATCAAGACAGACTGGTACTAGAAAGGGACAGTAAACTCTTAATGTTGCTAAGTAAAGATAGGAAACAAAGTGTTCATGTTAGAGTAAATCCTAAACCCAGTCATTCTGGGTACCTAAAACTACCCGACAGTGTTCTTTTAAAGTAGCACCAGTTCGAGTTTGTCTAACCTGAGAAGTATAACACACAATTAACTTTGACCTGTTTGCTATTTTCCCTTTGTTTATTTTTGCATTGTGATTTACCTTCATGGGCAGAAAATAAAATTATACATTATGTTATACTGTTACAGCACCATTAGAATATTGTAAATCTTGGTTTCTTGCTGTTGTTAGGACCGCAGTTACCTGTTTTTGCCATCAGCAGGCACTGATATGATTTGAGGAGTATGCACCCTAAATTCTAAAAAGTAGACTTATGGCTTCTTTTTATCAGTATTTTTTTGTAAGCAGACTGGACAGCAATCTCCTTTACCCTTCACAGGTGCTTCGCAGTCAGCTGGCGGGCACGATTCTACAAAACAGGTAATCTGACCAACCTGTGCCAGGAGAAAAACAACAGAACAAATGCATACTTAGCTATATGTTCCAAACAAGAAATACATTTTTCATGTTATTGCAGAAAATGTTCTCATTCATTCTCTGTAAGAGCCTAATATGGTAACTCCACATAGTCTGTTTTAGTATAAACTTACATTGAGAAGGTTAAGGCACTCTCTGGATTACACATTTTTTGGTAAAGCAGAATATATGCCTTTGTCTAATGTTCAGGTGCGACTAGGCTACCAAGCACTAACATATTTTTTTACTACCTTTTAAAAAATTTGTCTCTGATAGAAGAAAATTACAATGTAGCAGTAAGTCAGATGAGCTTTTATTGGTTTTTATGCATTTGGTTGGATTTTTTCAAAAGTGTCTCACTTTGCAGTTAAATTTACCCATATAACTATACATACATGAAAATAGAAGTATAATAGATAACAGCTGGATTGAAAAACAATGCCCAGGGCAGGGATATCTGAATAATAAAATTTTCTGAAAAAAATCCCTGAGAACCAAAAAAAAAAAAATTGCAAGTATTACCCAGAAATTAGCAGGCATGAAACTGGAACTGCTGTTTTAGAAGCAAAATTATCATTTCTATTACAAAATGAATTTCCACATACTCACTTTGCATTCACACACAGTACAAGGGTCCCTTTTCCAGGTTTCATTGCTGGAATATGATTTACCCTCTTCATCAGTGCAGTCAGAATTACTGAGGCGTGATTCAAGTTTTTTTATCTGAAAACATTAAAAAAGTTTGCAACTGAATCAAAAAAGGTTTTTATTTGTGTAAAGTATTCTGTTTTTTCTCTTATAATACATGCTATATAATCCTTGTTACACTTGTCTGGGTTTTTATTCTCACTAATTATTTTTTATAATGCTAAAAGACTTGAAACAGGTAATACATATGGAGATAGTTTTTCAAAAGAAAGCTAACAGAAAATACATCTTTCCTACCGTTGAACTACTCAGCTAGAGCATGCAAAGAGAAAAAAACTTAATGTTTCATCTACAGAAATACAAATATAAACTGTCAAAAATGTTTTGGAAAGGAATTGAATTTTTAAATTTTTTTTTAAAAAACACCTTAATTAAAAATGTTTACTTGAATTTTTGTCTGGTGTACATTTTAAAAATGGGATTCCACTATGGCTGAATAGAGTTTACCTGCAAACATTGTAAAGTCTTCTCTACGTGACATAGATCTTAACTCTGTTTACAGCTGTAGTCTGGCACATTACTTCATCTTATGAAGTCTGCATTTTAATCATTGCTTTACACAAACTGTATACATTCAAACAGTAAAAAAGATTTTATTAACACTACAAACAAATTTTTACAGGAAGATTAATTTTGTGTTTAGTACACAATGGTTACACAAGGCTTCATGTTCAAAAGTCAAGAGGGTCCAGCTGTAGAATATTTCAGTATGATTTCAAAAGAACACAGAAATAAAGAATAACACACTATCTTCTGTGCTGGATTTTGTTTGAGATACTATGTGGTGGGTGTTGTCTGCAGGGAATGTCTAAATATTAAAAAACGCAAGACAGATGTTAGGAAAACATTATTAATTAAATCTACAATTAGACATGATAGACTACAATTAGTTAATGATAGCATCTTACCTGATTTCTGAGGCTTGAAATAGTTTTTTGCATTTCCAAAACAAATTCTTTGAAGTCATTCACTGCGGGTACAT
>VWZV01016204.1:125205-226589 GCA_013397155.1 Irena cyanogastra | reverse complement strand
CTCCGGGGCTGTGCCGGGCTCCGTGCGGCGGAAGAGCTGCAGCCCCCGCAGGCTACCGGCGATGCCCCGTGGTACTGCCTGGCCGGCACGGGACAGGCTGCACGAGTTAATGAAAACATAGTAAAGTACTCCCGTGATGTCCATTTGCTGTGGAGGCGACGTTGGGAACCAAGTAAGCCACAACCCGATATTAACAAACCCATCCCAAAACCAAAAGCCAATGCATTCATTAACTCCTTGTGCCATCTAGATCAGGACAGCAGGAGAAGGGAAAGAAAACCACAATAACGAGGTTTGTGTCTGCTTAAATTATTCCTACAGTTTCGCTGTGCTTGCAGTAGCGTATAAAGCAGCTTCTACCTGGTGGTCGTTAATGCAAATGGGTTCAACTCTAAATAACTAGAAGTAAAAATTAGTCAGATGCCTTTAGACACGAGGAGCTCTCCTGCAGGAACAGAAAGATTAGCTCGCTTGGAAAAGCTTAGATGACTGCAAAGAACCTATTTACACATGAAAGGTGCAGTGTTTCCTGCTGCTCTACGGAACTGTGTTTTCAGCGTTCAAAGTCACCACCAGAGTCGGGAGATAAGCATCGTTGCTTCGATGAGGCTCCAAGTACTCAGAGGATTCTGGAGACTCGGCAGTATTTAGTCCATATANTCTAGTATCTTGGTGACAAGATCATCTTTCTGCAAATTTTTTTTTTTTTTTTTTTTTGCTGCTTAATATGACTGGAAGTGAGAAGGGGATAATGGTTAATTTACTTTTTTATTGCCTATGGACTTCTAACTCATAGTTAATGCAGGGCAGATTTCTCACTCCTTTGCAGGTTTCAGTGGGATTTCAGTCCTGTGCCTCAGAGACCACTGGCTCATTTGACCAAAAATCCTGTTTTTGCCCAGAAAAACAGCAGCTCATGAGGCACATGAAAGTAGTTGTACTAGTCCCTGTAGTGCAGAAAGACAGAGGTTGGGCAGACCTCAGGATTCCAGCCTCCTGAGCCAGGGAAGAGCTGCAGTTCTGGCACTGCCAGTCACCTCCTGCAGCTTGATGTCCCAGGAATAGTGACAGAAGGGCAGATGAGACACTCAGAAATAAAATGTCCTCTTGTTAATGTAGAGGAACAGTATGAGAATGTCCAGTGAGCCACCGAGACGGGCGTTGGTAAACCCATGGAACACAAAATCTCTCTTACTTACATCTGTAGTACCGGGTTATTGGACATCTTTAGTTTATTAATAAACTTCTTTGCAGCAGAGGAGCCTCATTCTAGGGGAGTGGACATCAGAGGAAGAAAGAGATTATTGGAAATTAAGGAATGTGAATCAGGCAGAAAACCAAGGAAAAGAATCAGGAAGGAGGTCCAGTGGAAAAGCAAAGACTGGAGATCTGAAAGACTGCAGCAGTTTGTGGAGAGTTTGAGTTGGGATGAACACAAGGCAACAGCACAGCTAAGCCAGTTTAATATAATGAAGTTCCGAGTTTTAGACTTGACTGCATTCAGAGCCTGAGAAGGGTCCCTCACTGCCTTATGGGGAGAGGGAGAGGGTGTAAGGAAGGTTGACCTTTGTGTGAGGGTCTGGTGAATGTAGTGTTTCCATTATTCATCCCAGTGAAATTCTCATATTCTTTCCCATTGAATGGAAAGGGTGTGTACTGCCTGTGGATGTAAAGAGCCCCAGGAAATGCTGGCAGGGATTTTCATTATGAAATACTGAGAAATGCATTGCTGTGTGTGTAGGCATTGGAATCTCAGTTGGTGGAGGAAAGTCTGGCCCTGGGTAAGTAGGAGCAGGTGAAGGGAGAGCATAGAGCTGCCACCAGCAGCACTGCAAAGGTGGCCCAGTTACCTCTGAAGAGCAACAGAAAGAGGATCTCCAAATCTACTGCAAGAGCTGCAGGAGTGAGCATGAGCTCGCTGCCAGCGGCGTTGCGTGACTCCCGTTTCCAGTGCTCTAACCTCCAAAGACAGGCCTGCTCACAGTTCTTTAAAAATTGCTGCGAAGACTCACTGTCTGCAGTGTGAGTTTGACAGGCTCCCAGCAGAGACTGATTTTTTTTTCTATTTTTAGAGCCAGCTGTAAAGCTGTAGTCAAGAACTGCTTACATAATATTTTAGAAGTGACAGCGAAGCACAATGGCATATTTTGACCTTTGGCATTAGATAAGTAATTGGCAGGTTAAGTTAATTTTTATTCAAGCAAAGAGACTTGCTTTTTACTGCTTGTGAACTCCTGTACCTTCACACAAGATTAAACCTCATGGGTACATTTTAAAAATAGGTTCTGGTTTGCTGTCCTTCCTTTTCTGTGTGGTGTGAAGGAAACTCCTCCACGTGAAGGAACTCCACTCTTCTGCTCTCCATACACGACACGAAGTGCATGGTATGTGTGTGTGAGAGTGTGTGTGCGTGTGTGTGTGTGTGCACGGGCCTGACAGAAGGCAGGATTCTTCATGTCCTGACTGACAGCCCAGCAGTATTACAAGTCATTGGAAAAGTCACCTAGAAAACACCTTTGTTATTGTGCAGTGGAGGAGCCGGTTTCGAGCCTGTGACTCAGGGTAAGTGCTCAGTGAATATTCCCTTTTCCATTCCAGACGCTGGGTTATGGGCAAGTCGGAAAGCCAGATGGATATAACTGAAATGAATACTCCAAAACCAAAGAAGAAACCGGGATGGAGTGGCCTGGAAGTGGGGCTGGCTGTGGTGGTGGTGCTGCTGGCCATCGTGGCCATCACCATGATCGCCCTGTACGCCACGTACGACGGTGAGTACGCAGGGCTGGCTGGAGCACAAACAAGGACACGGGAACGGGGAAGGGTTGGGGGTGCTGGCTGAAATGTAAAGCTGCATCCAGGTCTTGTGGCTGGGAAAACTCAGAAACTGCATCTTTCCAACTGGGACTTGGTAAACTCGTCTGTTCATGCAGAGTTGTGGTAAACACAAACCATCTGCTTGTTCTGACTTAGGAATACTTCTGTTTGTAATTAATGCTTCAGTAAGCAAAAATCCCAACAAATTACAACATTGCTGAAGAAAACCAAACTCCAGGGCTTCCTTTGTGTCCCTGTAGATGTACGAAAAGCCTCTTTTTTCGTTTTTCAGGCTGTTGCAGCAAGGACTCTCAGTGTAGTCACTAAAAGGTTTTGTGCTTCAGCAGCCAGAGAAAAATTATTTCATTCAGGGGGATATACCCTGATAATTTTTGGAAAAGATAATACAGAGAAGCTAAAATTTCCATCTAGGGTCAAACTAGAATTTTTCCTTATATTGGGAATTAAGTGCTTCATTTAATTTTGAAGTACTTAATAGTTTCATTTAAGCTTTTTATTGAAGTGTAGTTCAATTATGGGATGGGAAAATGCCATTATGGAAGAAAAAAAGTTTTATTTCCAAAGTCTTAAAAGGAAATATTTTCATGTTCCTGAATCCTGTATTTTGTTCAGAAGACTTCAGAGTGAATGTCTCAGAATTTTCATATTATTCCTTGAAAATCCTTTTGTCATTGTAAAGTATTGCTAAATTCAAACTGGCTTTGTAATTCTCTCCAGTCCTTCAGCTATTTTTCCCTAAATTGCTTCTTTGTTACAAAAATAGTATTTTGCCCACCCCCAATTGATAGGACATTTTCCTCTGATGACTACAAAAATTCCACATGATGAGTGACTAGCACTGAATGACCCTAAAGGTTTGAAGAGATGATATTTTTAGAGCCTGATCCTATAAATATTCCCTTACTGAGTGTAAGGTGTCCATTCATATTATCTTACTGTACACTGCAATTAAATTGACCATCAATGGAAATATTTACAGTAGGTTTTATTATATTGACATTGAGAAAAGAATTAAGAATATGATTGTATTCTCTTTCAGATGGGGTTTGCAAGACGCCAGACTGTATCAAATCAGGTAAGAATGAAAGTACATATGTTTTAAATTCATTTATGTGTTTTTAACAAAACTGCTACCATGGAATTCTTCCATCTAACTGCAGACAAGTATGGCACATGGAAATGTGGGTCTGTTACTCTGCATGATTTTCTTAGCATAGTTCTTCTACAAAAGTAAACTCTTGTGCTATGACATTGTCAATCTTACAAAGTCATCCTCCATGTCCAAAAGGTTCTGAACGTTCCAGTCTGACAAGCCCCTTCATCCTTCAGTAACAAGTGCAGTTGTTAGAGAATCCCAGGCACCCAGCATCCTGTGGCAGGCTCCCAAAAGCTGCTGCTTCACAGACACCATTTCGACTTGCAGATACACCAGAAACAGCACAGGAAAGTCAGGATATTGGTTTCCTTACTTCCATGGGTTTCAGGTCTTGTTTTACAGCTCGGGCCGTTACTCACACCTCAGCCCTGCAGGGAAAGCCCAGGGCAGCCCCTCATCCCCAGAACTGCAGATTGGCATCAGCATGGGCCAGACACAAGGTTTATTTCAGGGGGCCATCACTGGCTTTTCATTCCACTTCCAAGGTGTTCTTCTCCCAGCATGAAAGCTCATGCTGTGGTTTGGAAAATATCCAATTAGTTCTCTAGCAGATTATTTTTAATCTCTGATGTTGCTCATTTTCAGCTAAATACACATAGCGTGCTACAAGGGAGTTCAGACAGACTATGTGATGATGAATGAACTTCAAAAGGAAAAGCAGAAAAAGTTTGGAGAAATGAGGCACAATGTAGCAAGAAGTGCCTAAAGTAATTAATCAGAACATTTTTTCTCTTTTAAGCTTCTGTTAAATGTTTTAACAGCATTTAAGGGATAAAGTAAAAATACTGACGGAATTGATTGTTCATTTGAGAGAAGAGATGCAAATAAATGACCAGAAAGAAAAAAATAGTAAAATACATAATGAACAAATAATGAAGAAAAATGTAATGAGAATTCATTGGTTATACCCAGGATAAAATACCAGTAACTGCATGGCACTGTTATCCATGGATTTGTGAGACCACTGCAGTGTAGCACAGGAAGATACAATGCAATTTGTACATCTGAGCATTTTTTGGATAAGCTGACACACTCTGATGACTTCCCTGAGCTCAGGCAGCACAGCCTGATGGAACTGGGGATTTTGGTCTCTGTTTCTTACCTAGGTAAGCACATTGTTTTGCTCCCGAATCCTCCCCAGGTCACTGGTTGCTTTGCCAGCTTATATTACTTTATTTGTAAGCTATTAAAGCAACAACTGACAATCAGGAGTATTACAATAAGATTAATCATTACAAATAATTGATATGAAGCTCCACATTCTTGGAGCCAGATAGAACTGAGTAAACAAGTGACAGTAGGAACAAAGCCAAACACTGGTTTGTCACAGCAACACTGAGCACTGATGAAGAGTACACTGTGCATTACCTATATTTGTATAGTATAAATTCACCTGGATTAGAGATAAAATAATAAAATATTCATAACATAATCACATTCCCTTGATTATAATATATCTGTGGTATCAGCCAATAATGAATGGCTACCTTGGGGCTCAGGTATGCAAATAACACTCCTGAGGAGAGTACTCTGCATGGTCATACTTAATGTATGTACTTCACATGCAGCCCTAAATGAAAGACCACAGCTCCCACAGCTGAGCTCTTTCTGGTACTTTTGCAGTATTTAAGTTCTGATAAAAGTTGGATAGCTAATATTGGCTGGCCTGGACCTTGGAGCAGGAGAGCTATGAGAGATGATTATTTCTGTGTGACACGAGCAGGCACAGGGGATTACCCAGCTGCTGACTCCAAGCAGAGCAACCAGACTGCACAGTTCAAGCCAGGTTTGATATTACACTGTTAATGATTTCTCAGATTTAAGCAAGACATGGATTTCTCCTGGGTTTTGTTGTGAGGTTTTTCCCAAAGTGACAAGTCAGTGGATAAGGGCCATCTTTTCTTGGTGTCAGAAGATGTTTCTGTCCTACTGTTACTGTCTGGCAGGGCTGGGGTGTCCACTCCTGCCTAGGAAAGTCTGTGCTGCTGGACTGGCATGTGCCAAGGTCATCCAGGGGACAGCGATGCCCTTCAGGTGCTGCCCAGTCTGACAGAGGGATACCTTAAAGAAGGAGATGTTAGGAATAGTTACAACTTTCCTCTTTCACAGCAAACAGGTGGAATTAGGACAGGAATAAACATTCAAAACACTCCCCTTCCCCTAGATGAAACAGGGCAAAAAAGAAACCAGTTCCAGAGCTTCCACAATCCCAGAGCACTTGGGGCTGCAGCAAGTGTCACACTTAGTAAAAACATGACTGAATTTCCCAATCTCTGGCTGCTGGCATCATCCTGTGTCCCTTTAAATAGAAGTCACCCTGAAGCCATCAACTTCAGAAGGGAAACCATCAGCTAGGAGGCTTTGCATGTATTCCCGCAGTGGGTTTTATGCTACTGAAGCAGTCTGAGGTTGAAAATGCACCTGTCCATGGCTATTTCCCTCTTGCAGGCACTGGAACACTGTAAAACCATCAGATGTTGGCCTAGAATAACACTCCTGAGCCAACAGAAAAATGGGGGCAGGCAAATCAACACAAACACCAGACTGTCTCTCCATTTCCACCAGCACAAGAGACATGGAAAATATTGAAAGTACTGGAAAAATAACTATAAATATTTGACTTGCCCATGCGGAGGAATGAACACTTGAAATCACAAGCCTCATAATTTACTAAAAATAATGTCAGAAAAATGGGAAGAATATTCAGTATCCTGGGAAGTTCAGAGGTATCCCTAGCTCTTGCCTGACTCCCAAGATCTCTCCTTTCTGTGAGAGACTCTGTTCTGGCATACTGGTGGCAGAAGCAGTCTGGGTGGAATAGGAATAGGTATGAGGAGAAGCCCAGAGGGTTTATGGACAGCAGCTGGGAAGCTGTCATCAAGGAATTGGATTTCACTGAGAATCCCTGTCACAACTGGTCAGTGACTGGCCGGTCTTGGACAAGCCACTCCAGAGGGCCAAGGGGATAGCAAGAGGCAGCATCAGTTCTAGAGGAAAATGTGCAGCAGGTCTAATAATGAGTGTAGCTTCCAGAAGGCATTAATAGAAAAACCTTTCCTGACAAGAACTGAAATAGTCCAACAAAGTCAGTATTTTATTGAAATAGACAGGATTCAGTTGAGTCTAAATCATACTTAATTGCCAAAATTACATTACAGTGGGTACTTAACCTCTGCTATGTCTTGTGCTTTTAATGTCCCTTTTCACCACATTTCAGTACAAAGCAGGGTAAGTGAAGGGTAAATTAAACATCCTACATTTTATTTAGAACTGAGTGACCACTCACGGGGAGCAGGAACATCTGTCAGTTTACCACCAGCAAACGCTACCAGCTGGAAAGTACGGAAGGTGTGGTCAGCAAAGGAATAGTAATTCCTTGTTCACAGATGAGAACTTTGTCTGGTCTAGAGCATTTAAGTAAGTTCGAGCGAGTGTGTGTGCAAACTTTTATGAAATATATGACTTTGAAATTTATGACTTCTCTCTTGAGAGCAAACAAGTGTACTGCTGTGTGTCTGTGATGTCTGTGTGTGCGTGCAGCCGCGCGGATGCTGGAGAACATGGACCCCAGTGCCAGGCCCTGCCAGGACTTCTACCAGTACGCCTGCGGGGGGTGGCTCAAGAGGAACGTCATCCCCGAGACCAGCTCCCGTTATAGCAACTTTGACATTTTGAGAGATGAACTAGAAGTTGTCTTAAAAGGTCAGTGGAGTTTGGGGACTAAATAAAGTTTCTTCTTTGCCTTACGTGTTACCCTAAGAAGTTGTGGTTTTCTAGCAAGTCTTAAAATACTACCAGATATTTCAGGGTTCTGCGTGTGGTTCAGGACAAATCTGCCCCAAAGCGTTTGCTTGGAGAAGGCTCTGGGAGCGTGCTGCTGTGTCTGACACTGGAGCAGAGCTGAGCAGACCCGCCCTTGCTGCTATCTGCAGATCAGACCAGCTGCAGTCCCCGCCCTGAGCCTGTCCCAGCAACAGCACCAGGCAGGTGAGGGAGGAGGAGGAGGACCAGGTCTGTCTGTGTCCACAACAGCTGAAATGCTGGGAGCTGCTCTCTGGCAGCCCATGTCCTGCAAATCTGTGTTCCATCAGAAAGCCCAAAGAGCAGGCAAGCTATTTTCCTACTTGGCATATCAACTGTATCAAATTCTTCACCATCCCTTTTTCAGGTGAAAATAACAGAGTCCAAGAAGTCAGTCTGTACTCATGCAACATTCTCCAACCCACTCTCCCCAGGCTAAATATCCTTTTTTTTAACTTTGCCTATCTCCTGGTTTTGCCAGCTGTCTTCACACAATAGCCTGGCTGCTTAAAACCTGTCCCTGGGAAGTCAGAGTGTTTGTCTTTCCGCCAGGGTGACCTGCAGAGTGTCTACTGACTCTGTTACATCCACATCCCAACACAGACTGCAGCCATTGCAGGGCATTTCACCTGCAGAGCTTTTCCCCACAGCTGCTGAAAGGCAGAGCCTCCCTGGAGCTCTCCTGGCCCAGCCCTGCTCCTCAGACCCTGCCAGGACAGAGCAGGAATGACCCTGACTCTCTGTGGTGTTTCAGATGTCCTCGACACCCCCAGCACCAACGATATCCCAGCGGTGCAGAAGGCAAAAACTCTGTACAGGTCCTGCATCAATGAAAGTAAGTGTCCCGGGAGGCCACTGCATACAGGATACCTCAACAGCACCCAAAGGGCCCCACCTCAGGCAGCTACTCCTGTGTCCTATTCTGTGCACCATTTTTCAGATATCCTTTGTGAAAACTAAAATATATCTATTCTGTAGAGTTCAGTCAGAATGTCAGCAGTAAAATTGGTATTGTACCTCCTGCTTTACTACCTTAGGTATTTTAGGTAACTCTTCAGTTACTAATTTGCTGCAGATATACAAACTCAAATCCTATCAGTTAAATGGGAGTTAACTTCTTGTGTAGAAATTGCCAGGGATGAGGTGAAAGCTACCTGGCACACCGGGCTCTGCCACGAGAACAAAGAGCAGTAAAACTGTTTGCAGTGCTTCCTAAATCATATTTTTATAGTTTCTGTAATAGTATGAATACTTTTCAAAACTATTATTGCAAGCTATCTGCAAAGAGAAAAAAAAGACTACTTCAATGTCATGGTCTCAAGGATCTGCATGTGCTGTTTGTGACTGGAACATTTTTACATTAAATGTTAAAGCACAATCATACATCAGAGCAAACTGCTTCTGTGGTGATGGGGGAAACACAGTTCTCAGCTTCATTCTTCTGAACTCATTATAATATATATTATAATATATAGCATTTGTGGGGTTTAAAATGTCATGGTAACTCATTTTATTTTTTCCAAAAGCTGCCATTGATAGCAGAGGTGGAAGGCCTCTAATTAGTTTATTGCCAAATGTGTCTGACTGGCCGGTAGCAACAACTAACTGGGATACTTCATATGGTAAGATAACCTGGGCTTATTTCATTTTAGTTAAAATATCTAAATTATTTTATTTATTGCTTACCAAAAATAGAGACTGACTATACCTTTCATTTGCTTAGGTACTGCTTGGACAGCTGAGACAGCTATTGCACAGCTCAACTCCAGATATGGAAAAAAAGTCCTTATTAATTTTTTTGTTGGCACAGACGATAAAAATTCCACAGCACATATCATTCACGTAAGTCTGCCTGGGTGCCATGGCCTTGTTGATCATAAAGGTGCAGCAAATAACTGGAAGTACAGACATAAATATTAACAAGGAGAAACATGAGTGATCTGAATTTGACCTGAGTACTTTGTAGATGAATTTGTGAATGAATGTAGTTTTCAGCTGAAACTCTGGATTTCAGCGTTCCTGTCTGTTCTCCAAGCTGACATCTTTGCTCTGTGCACTCATACACTGTTACTGTCAGTGAGAAGAGAATGACAGAGACAGAAAGGTCATCTCTGAAACTTGAACATCCAGACAAGGCAGGGGAAGGTCTGGTGACTGCTGGGATGCAGCAGTTGGAGGAGCAAAGGGCCAATCTCTCCTGTCAGTGGGTGGATGGAGCCCTGAGCACCTCACGTGCAGGGCTTTCAGAGATGCAGGAGCTGCCTAGCTTGTCTCTGGGCTCGTCTGTCATCTCTAGCTCACCTATTTTCACACTGGCTACCAGTGCCTTGCAGTGTTCAGCAACAGCATAAGAAAAATATTGAAAAGAAAAACAAAAAGTTTAACGGGAATGAAAAGTAGTTAAAGGTGGGCAGCAGGATGAGACAGGAGTGCCCCTGTGGCCAGAAAATAATCCGGCCAGTGAAGCATCAGCACCTGTAGCTAGCACAAGAACAGTACAATGCTCTGCCATTTCCCCTTAGGCACATCTCAGTTTTTATTTGCATTTACAGATTGATCAGCCTGGGCTGGGCCTGCCTTCTCGGGACTACTACGAGTGCACTGGTGCATACCAAGAGGTGAGGGGAGCTGACACACCACTGGTGACAGTTCCCGTGTTTTAGCCTGCATTTTCAAGGCAGCTACTTGACTTTTAAGACCTTTTGGAAGGATATAAACATGAAACAATTTAGCTTTGTTATAGAGCCTCAGAGCTTCACAGCTGGATCAAGAGCTATCCCCTGACTGTCAGATGTATTTAGACAGAATACAAGTGGTCATGATCAGCCCTGTTCTGTCACTGCAAAAAGGAGGCCACTTCTGAGCTGTGACCAACTGGCAGCAACTGACAAATGTTGCAGGTGAACTACTTCTACCAGGAATAGGCTTGGAAACAAAAACAGAACATTCAGATCCAAAGAGACGCTTTGCTGCATGAGAGATCTGAAAAGATCACAGTCTCCTACATCAACTGCTGAACACAAACTCAGCAGCAAAAGGATGTGATACCATAGAAATGGCTCAGACACCTGAAACCTCGTATGGTCTCCTTTAATTCTTGTTTACTCATTACTTCTATGGGTCTCATTAACCTGTTAGCACTGACACTGTATCCCTGTTGCTAATCTTGGATGTGCTTTAAGTCCTTGAGAGCTGATGGGTGTCTGTGCTGAAGTCATGGAGCTGAAACTGCTACCACAGTGACCTTTAATTAACCACAGTCCTTCTGTGTAATTAAATGCAGAAGCCATGAGAAAGTGCACAGGCCATTTGGGGTTTGTAGGTAGTTTGCTGATGTGCCAACAGTTAATAGTGATTACATTTAATTACAGATCATACGCTCATTAAGACAGTCATTGCCATCTGAACTGCCCAGTTCCATGTGAGTGGCCTTTAGGAGCTGACTCACATGGCACAGTCTGTTCCTTCCATGTGTTGTGTTAACTGCAGCACTGAGAGACGATTCCTGTCCTCTGCCCTACCTGAGTATCAGCTCTGCACTGCTGGAAAGTAGAGGAGGAAGTATTGTTGAAAAACAGCTTTATCACTGGCAGGCAGGTTCCCGGTGTCCCAGTGTCCTTCCAAGAGGGAGCTGTTCCCTCCCAGCCTGCTCCTGCTCCTGGCTCTGCTTCCTGCTGAGTAATTCCGCTCCAGGAGCGGCACACAGCAAACATCAGCTCTGCCTCCTGCCCCTTCCAGGCCCCTGCCTCCAGCAGCACTTCCTACCCCAGAGCTACAGGTGCAACCTGCCAATAAGATGATTTTAAAATCTTTTTTTCTTGTAAGATACAGGATGGCTCTGCTCAGACAGGAGTGACTCTGATGTCCTAAGTTTCCACTGAAATTGCTGAGACTATTTATATAGGCCAGATGAAATTAGCTTAGTTCTTTGCTACCTGACTTCAGAGCAGCACTCAGGAGAAAAATAAAGCCACTGATTGGTACCTAAAAATCTCTGTTAACTTACTGGTTTGAGGTAATAGCTATATTGAATATGATGTTTTTTCCAGTGCTGGTATGCACTGTCTTTGGTGACTTGTTGTAGCTGTCAGTGGTCTCATGGGCCTTTCTCTTTCTGAAATGATCACTCTTGCTCGTAATTCGCCATGGGAGTTGAGCCCTCTGGGCTGCTGTGAGCCCTGTCCCTGTCCCTGCTTCTGTCCCTGTCCCTCCCAGCCCTGTGCAAGCTGCCCAGCCCCAGGTGGGCACAGCCTGGCCCTGCTGGCAGGGAGGGGTGCCCAGGAGGGGACAGGGAATGGCTGCAAACACACAGCATTCATTAAAGAGGTGTGTCCCCTGCCTTAGGAGCTGAACGTACCAAAATACTTCTATTAATAAAGCTGATGACATGCACACCTTATTAATCCTAGGTTTAATCACTGGTTTGGTAGGTTACATTGCATAAACCTGATTTATTATTTGATAGCTGATCCAGCACTATGTATGTTTTTTATTTGCATTGAAAAGGAATATTGAAAACAGCATTTCTGTTGATAGAAAAATGAGTGTGACTTAGCAATGAGGCATTAGAATTACAAATAATAATGGAATTATAATAAAACAGAGGTTCCATAAAATATAATGACACCTTAAGATATTTGGCAGTGAGACATTTCAGAGAATTTGCTGCTGTATTTACATTCTTATCATTAGTGAACTCTTTAATGTTAGATTTCATATAAATTGTCTATGGTATACCTAACTTCGCATACAGCAACGTGAGTTCTAACTGTTCCAAAAGCACTGGAGGAGGTTCACAGCTTCTGGGAGTACTTTTCCCACAAAGCCAATTCCCTTGTTTTATGTTCCTGGGAACATAGCTCTTTGGAAATGGTATTTTTGGAAGATGTAATTAAAGTGAGCTAGAAAAAACATGGGTGATGGTTTAAATATGGACATACAAATGTCTCATTCTAAATAATGAAAACAGTGCAGTCGTTGGGAGTGTTCAGCTTTGAACAGTGCTCCAGTTACCCAGCAGTGCTCCAGGAGGGAATGGTCACAGTTAATTTCTAGTTGTGAATAACAGTATTTCTGATAAAATTGACCTGTTTAAATAAGGAATGAAGAATTGCAGTTAATAAAAATGAAGATGAAATCTTGAAGATAATCAAGGTATGCTCTACTTTGAAGAGTTTTGTCCTTAAACTGTTCCTGTTTTTTCCTGCAGGCATGTTCTGCCTATGTTGATTTTATGATTTCTGTAGCTAAACTAATCCTACAAGAAAGAAATATTTCTGTCGATGAGAGTGAGATTTCTGAACAAATGAGAAGAGTTATGGACCTGGAGAAAGAGATTGCTAATGTAAGAAAAACATCATTAACTGTCCTTTAAATTACTGACTTTTTCGTAATACCTAAGAGAGCTGACTATGAGTGGTTAAATTCCTTGCTGGTGCTGTTTTGGGGGAGTAGAAATGTATGGAGCCTGTTACACCTGAAGGAACAGCTGTGTCCTGGGAGGAGCAAGGGAAAGTATTTGAGGCAGCTGTTTTCCAAGCAATGAAATATTTTATCCTGATCTGTTCACATAAGCTCTGCAAGAGCAGAGAGAGACAGACTTGGGGTTTGGTTAATGTGGTTTAGAGCATGAGTTTTGGGAGATGCTTTGGTGCGTCTCCTGCCTTTGTCCTGTTTTCCCTGTGGGCTGTTTGGATCCCAGAGCAGCAGATTCCCAGCCCTTGGCCTGCTGTGAACACAAAGTCATGTTTGTGCTGCACAAGCTGCTCCACAATGCTGATTGTTCCAAGGGCATTTTTAACCAAACACTGTTCTCCCTTAAAAGAAAAGGACAAAGGAAAAATAATATCATGAATTTGACTTTGGAGGAATAGTGAGAGTTTGAGAAAACTAAAGACATCCATGAGCAAACCATGGCTTTTTATTATTATTAACCATTGCAGCAGGACCTGAAGCTGAGGATGACCATGAGACAGGCTGAATACATATTTTACAGCTTTAGCTATTTTTGAAGTTACACTGTTAGTAAGGTCACATACATGGGAAAACCATTTATATAAACTAAAATCATCTGATTTTGACTTTCTTCATTTTCATGAGAAACACACCTCTGGGCTTGGATCAGAGATAGGCAATTGTTATCAGAAAGGGAATTCACTGAAGAAAGGCTTTAAAGAGGAGTATGAAAGGAACTCACACCTGCAATGTCCCTGCAGCAGTTGCTGCTGGTGGAGTCCAGCTGGTGCTGGGGAAGCTGCCACTGCCTGGGATTTTAACCTTCCATCCAAAACTCAGTATCAGCCTGAATGTGACTGAAGAGAGCTGACATTGTGCTCTTGGGAATTTGTTAAAAAAAAAAAAACACAGAAAAACCCCATTGAATGCACAATAGAATAGGAAAGAGGAAGTGGAAGAGAAGGATAGAGATAAAAGAAGGCTTGGCATAACTGATTTTTCAAAGCACTTTAAAAGGGTAAAATCTGCTGTTGTGGATGCAGATGTTGAACTCAGCAGTGCAAACTGCCAGTACCCAGAGCAGCACAGAGCTGTGTGAGCTGGGGGTTCTGCCTCCCCAGCAGTACTGTGGGTCACAAAGAACACACAGGGCAGCAGTGCACCCTGATCAGAACCAAAACTCCTGGGAACTAACCCAATACACTCAGTAATTTTCTCCTGATTAACTCTGACAGGCAACAACAAAATCTGAAGACAGAAACGATCCACTTCTGCTGTACAATAAAATGACCTTGGCACAACTCCAAAACAACTTCTCACTGGAAATCAATCATAAGGTGAGTGATCAATAACCTGGTATTTAACCTCTAATTTATCACTGATGGGATTAAATGATGAAGCCTGAATTTTTTTTCTGTTAAAGACATGACATACCTGCAATTGAACAGGATCCCTGATGTGCACAGTCTTACTGCTCTTCTGATGACACTGAACTGTATGCACATTCTGTACCCACTGCTTCTCCTAACCTGAAGGGACATCTTCCCATCTGCCTCAACAGAAAGAGATGGAAAAGCACAAAAGAAAAAAGTATCCAGTGGCAGGTGTCTCTGCCCATGGCAGGGAGTTGGAAATAGATGATCTTTAAGATCCCTTCTAATCCAAACCATTCTGTGGTTCTCTGATCCTGTTCCTTATCCTCATGGGTTCAGGGCCCAGGGCAAAGGTCTAGCCTGTAGCCACCAGCTGGTTCAGGGATGTTTAGTGGACTACTCTGTTTGTCCAGAGCTGCAGATTCAGAACAAAAATCCAGTTTGTCCAACATTGCCTCTGTAAATATTGCTCCCAAGGCAAGCAGAAAGGACCCCAGGCTGTCAGGCCCATGAAATAGGACCACAAATTCTCCACATCCCTCTGACTGCAGCTCCCCTGGGATGTGTCAGCTCTGCTCTCACCCTGAGCCATGTGCTGTTTGTGCAGGGCAGCCTTTAATGGTGCTTGTGGCACCAGAGTGCAGCTGAAAATCAGCCCAAGCTTTGCTAACACAGCTCTGTCTCCTCAGGAACATAATGCCGTACTGAACACAGGTAGTTTTTATTCTCATGACTTTTATTGAGGTTTCTGAGGGCAGTAAGGTGCAATGAAACACTCTTATTCCTGGCACTTTTTCATATTCACTGCAATTTCACTGACTTTAATTCTCTGACAGTTCCCTCCTGCCTGGTTTAATTGGTTTCATAATTCGCCGTCTCCCACAGGTGTAGTTGGTTACCATTAGAGTCATCCTGTCAGAAAACAACTCCTGTCATAGAATGGCATTGCCCTGGTTATTATTAGTTCCTGAGGGGTGCTGCAGATCAGCACTAATTTAAATTTATTCCAAAATGCTCAAAAGACACTTGATGGGAGTTGTTAGCGTTGTAATGCCTAAGGATAGAACAGCAATTATTCCCAAGATTAGCCTGAAGTTTGCTGCTTCTCTCTCAGACCTGCAGTGACTGCTCCTGAAAGCTTATCTGCTCTCCTCAGCTCTTCCATTTCTCTGATGGAAGACATTACCTCTTCCAACAAACCTTTCCAAAGATACAGGCAGGGAAAAATCACCAACACTTTTTAAAGTAATAGGCAGAACAGAAACTTTAAAAATTAACAAAAGTTTGTGCTAGTTTGACATCAAAGCAATTTCTCTATTCTTTCTGCCAAATACTCCCCTATGTTAACAACATTTTTAGAGCTATAAATGATCTCAGGCCAGCTATTATTACAATGACCCCATTTATAAGTAGTGCAAATATTAGGGAAACTAAAGGCAGAGCATTTGTGTCATGCAAACAAACTGTTTATGATCTAACCATATCATTATGCATATTGACTTTCCAGCTGTTCAACTGGTCAGAATTCATAAATGCTATCATGTCAACTGTCGAAATAAACGTTGACAACACGGAACATGTCATTGTTTACGACCCTGACTACCTTCTCAAGCTCAAGTCTATTCTCGTAAAATACTCTTCCAGGTAGGTGTGTTAAGTATTCTTGGAATTTGCATTTTCTTTCCAGAAAACTTAAAAAGCCTCCAAACATCACCAGCTTATTACTGTTGTTTTGTTAAACAGAGACCTTCAGAATTACATGACCTGGCGATTTGTGATGGATCTTGTCAACAGCCTCAGCCAGGACTACAAGGACACGAGGAATGCTTTCCGTAAGGTGCAGAAATTCATCTCTCCCTAAGTTTTAATGATGGCTTTTGTGAGCCACAAAAGATTGTGTTTTTTATGTAGGTGTAGTACATAAATATTTAATGTATTTTGGATTTTGCACACAAAAGCCAGATGTGTTTGCTGAGCCTCTGCTGGAGTGTATCTATAATTTATGGGATTTATGCCTGATAGCTGAGTGGATTTGAAAGCACTGCTCTGGTACCTGGTCTCTTGTTTTTCTGAATCTAAATTAATCCCCATTTTGGTATCAGAACAGTCCCATTTATTTGCAAGGTATTACAGTTGTGACTGACTTGTTAGAAACTCTTCATCATCCAAAGGAATATATTCCGAGGCAAACGTTATGGCCCAATCTTGGTTTTCAGTCATTCGATCCTGCTGATAGCTTAGTGCTTTTAAGGAAATGCTGAGCAATTTCAGCAATTGCACATGGGAGTCCTTTGTATTTCCACAGCAGAACTTCTTCCTCTGTAAGAATTTTTCTAGTGATCCTCCCGTTAGAGAGTGAGTCCAGCTAAGTGCCCCAGCCAGGGCTGTGAACTGAGTGTGTGCATGAAGGCGGAGGAGGCTCCTCTGGCAGCCCCCGTGCCCTCTGTGTGTCCCACAGGCCCTTTATGGCACCACCTCCGAGACTGCCGTGTGGCGCCGCTGTGCCAACTACGTCAACGCCAACATGGAGAGCGCCGTGGGCCGGCTCTACGTGGAGGAGGCCTTTGCTGGGGACAGCAAACACGTGGTAAAGCCTTCAGCCCTCAGCCTGAGTGCCACCAAAGTGGCACTTCATCACCACCGCGCGCTTCCTGACACAGCTTTGATTGCACTTTTTATTACAGCGTAATCAAAGTGGCTTGGGTTTTTAAGTTTTTATTCAAGTGTTAATAACGGTTATTACAAAGGTTTAAAAATGCAAGTTTTTATTAGAGTGCAGTGTGAAATGTGAGGATTGCAGGTGCACAGCTGGAGGGAGAGAGGCACCTGCCTGCTCTGTGAGCCAGGTCCATGGGAGGCTGTGCACGAGCCAATCCTCACATCCCAGGAGCAGCACTCGCTGTTCTTTGAGAATGACACTAATTCACATCCTGCCACTACTGGGCACAGGGGCAATTGGTTATTTCTGTTCGCCTTCAGCCACACAGAAAGTTCCTGAAAATGGACCTGAAGTGAAGCCTTAGTTGACTGCGGTCACCACTGGAATCCTGTGTGAAACAGCCCGTTTTTGGGGTTGGCATAAACACAAGGATTCCAACAGATGCACAACATCCAGCGGGGCAATGTCTATCAGGTTTTGGTAACCTGAATGACTGAACTGCACTGCCCGCCATCCTACTTGGTGGGCTTCTAACATTCTGATATATTTTCCAGGTTGAAGAAATGATTGCAGATATACGTGATGTTTTTATAAAAACCTTAGATGAACTTCCCTGGATGGATGCAGAGACCAAAAAGAGAGCAGAACAAAAAGTAAGTTCTGTCTGAAATATTGGTAATGTGTAGTTCTATAAAAATCAGTATTTCAATTGTTTGCCCTGACAAAAAATAAGCAGTAACTTCTATCACTGTATTACAATACAAACACATTTATAGTTGTGCTTACATAGGCACAGCAGCTTAGGATTCCATGGGAAGGAGCCTCCAGAGATAGGCACACAAAATAGGAAGAATCTGTATACAAGATTAAGATCTTTCAGGAAAATCAGTGATTAAGGAGCTAGATAACAAATATCTACAGGAAAACAATACTGAAAATGAGAAGGAACGATCTCTGGTGATTCGACCAGCTATTAGGAGGAACAGGATAAAACCCATAAAGTTATGCTTTCAATGAATAAAAAATTTAAACAAAAACTATACATAATTAACATCCTGCAGTTTCTGCAGTGACTTCTATATTGCCTTTCTTATATAATTTATTATTTAAAAAGATGGCTGGATTTGCTATGGATATCAAATTTCTTTGTCCCTAGGCAATAGCAATTAGAGAGAGGATTGGTTATCCCGATGAGATCGTGACAGATAACAACAAGCTCAACAGTGAGTACGAGGAGGTAAGTTTGCACAACAGGCAGGAGAATTAGAGAAGGGTTTTCAGAGAAGAAAAGGGTCATTTGCCTTCCTTGCCCCAGGAGCCCCGCGTGTGCCCAGCTGCAGGGGGAAGGGAGGTGTGACCAGCCAGCCGGGTAGGGCTGGCACGGGATGTGACCGCAGATGTGACAGGCTCTGGTGGCATTCCAAGGACATGTCTACATGCTGGAGGGATTATGTGAGGACAAGCATGGAGCCAGTGGTGTTCAGTGCAGCATTCCATCTGGCACAGGCTGGCCCAGCACTGTGCAGTGCATGCACAGGCACGGAGCTGACTCCTGTGGTTTGTCTGGAGCAGAACTGCTCCTCGCCAAACTGGCAGCTGCTGGTCTGCAGCAGGCAGCTCCAGAGGTTAAGGGCAACACCAACAGTTGCTGAACTCCACTCAAAATATGCCTAGAAAGAGAGAATGAAGAGCTCTGGAAAAAGTACCCAGCTGCTAACATAGATCCAGCTACAATATCAACTCTGTGATGTAGCAGAGCTCTGCAAACCAAGGTCCAATTGTAGATCAAAATTACTCCTAGAAATGTGTTGCTTAGCTCATCGTGTTAAGGACCAGATTTTCCTGATGCATGTGTCTTTTATCCCAAATCAGTAACACCACCACTAACTCCTCTTCCCCTTTTTTTTAGTTGAACTACAAAGAAGAAGAATATTTTGAAAACATTATTCAAAATTTAGTATTTACCCAGAAGAAAAGGTTGAAAAAGCTTAGAGAAAAGGTGGACAAAGAGGAGTAAGTACTTAATACTCTATCTAGTCTTTTATCCAGTTTGCACAGGAGAGGGTACCTTCCAACTTCAAATATTCTGTGATTCTGTTACACTGTTTCTAGGCTTATTCTAGCAATCATTAACTTTGCTATTAAAAATTGAAGTACTAACGTTTATTCTTCTGGTATTACCAGGTGGATAAGTGGAGCTGCTGTTGTCAATGCTTTTTACTCAGCAAGTAGAAATCAGATAGGTAAGGTTTACCTATTTATTGATGCCCAGATGATCTATTTTTTATATATGTATGTATGTACTTTTAAAATCAGGGTGTGAAATGATCTTGATATAACAAATTTGAGTATAAAGATGCCTAATGTCAGCCTGCCCAAAACCATCCATGGAAATAAAACGCCCTGTCCATTCTGGCTAAAGATTAGAACCACATGGAGGCCTCAAGGTTTCTCATCTTGTGAACCATCCCAGCTCCCTTCACAGTGCTGCAAGGCTCACAAGAGTCACAAAACATTTCACAACATTAATTATGCTCCTCGATATTTCTGTCATGTCCATTCTGCAAATAGCGTTTAAATTTTAGTCATCCAAATGTCACAGACTGCAGTGTCCTTTCTGGGCCATCAGTGAGGTACTGTGATCCACCTGTAACTCCTGACATCAAGTCTAAAAAAAATGGAAAAACCTTGTCCTGCAGAGCTCTGCACAGAAATGAAACAAGATTATTTCTTGATGTGAGCATTTAGCTCTTGACTGAACAGTTAACACAAAAACTTCCAGAAGGCTTTGTTTAAAATAGCTTTGTTCAGTAATTTGTAGGGAAGGAATCATGATGTGCAAGACTGAAATTGGTGACTGGCAGTTAATGTGAGTCATAAATTCTTACCTCATCCTTTAACTATGGCATGCACAGGATAATTAAAGCAGTCTGATCTTTAGAGTGATGTCTGAATTAGCTTAGAACTAGACTTTAAAAAACCCTCTAAAGAGCAGTTGTGTGCATGATGTGTAGGGAGCCTGGAGCTCTGTTACTCCATCTGGGCCCGGTCTGACCCGCACTGCTCCATCAGCAGTTCAGACCACGAGGAAGCCACTGGGCTCCCAGGGTGCAGCTGAGCTGCTGCTGGCCAGGCAGCCCCGGAGTGCTCCCCAGGAGCACCTGGCTGAGGCTGCACAGCCCTGTCCCCATTCCGGGACAGAGCTTCCCCAGCCAGCAGCTCCAGAGGTCGCTCCTCACACTGCTGATTCCATCCCTGCTTCCTGATAACAGGACAGAACAGTGGGACATTTCATTCCATAGCAAACTAGTGCTGCACTGGCATTGCTGTGACAGCAGCTTGCACACACAGCAGAACTGCCTGCTTTCTAACCTGTTTATTGTTTTCTGGTTTTCCCATGGTTCTTTCTCGTCCTGAATGAAAGCCCTAGAACTGAACTGGATTTATACTGAAATGCAAGAAGTACCAATCTTCTTTCTTTTGCTGTATGAGAACTGTCACCCAATTCCTTCTGCCTGTTTAAGTTGTGTAGAGTTACATCCACCTCCTTCCCAGGGAGAATTAATACTTCATATTGCAGCGGCAGCAGGGAGACAGGAAAAGGCCTTCACGAGATACTAAGTGGAACTGAGTATTTTATAGTATTTTATTACTCTTAATTTATAAAAAGATCAGAATTGCAACATGGTTTCTTTTTAAATGAATTGTTTTGTAGAAGAAGCCTAGAAAAATGAGCAGAGAAGTGGGTAAATGGAACTGCTTTGTTCTAGTTCTTTTATTGACAGCTTGGCCTATTTTTATTGATTCTAGTGGGAGTTACTTGTATTTTCAAGGGAAGAATAAATTCCTGCCTCTGAGATTGATTTGTGATGGAATGATCAAATAATCTATTCTTCTTGGGGGACACCCTCCCACTTCTCACAATGTTGTGAGGTTTGTTTAATGATGAGACTGAAGTCTGTGAATGCTAAGTGATGCAGATTGGAACAAACTGCTTTTTCCTGCAGAGCTAAATAGTAACAAAGCAAAAGCTGGTCACGCTTTAGGAAGTGTCTGAATAGGGGAGTGGTCCTGCTGCTCTGTCCCTCCTGTCCTGCAGCATTCCCGTGTCTCAGTCACTTGTTGCTGCTGGGAGATCCGAGGCAAAAGGGTGGTTTTGGTTGAAGCCCATAAAATGGTCTGGCCCCACTGTACCTGCAGGATCACGGGGCAGGGCCTTAACTCTGCTGTGGTTTCTTTTTCAGTCTTCCCTGCGGGCATTTTGCAGCCCCCTTTCTTCAGTGTCTCCCAGCCCAAATCTCTGAATTACGGCGGCATAGGAATGGTCATCGGGCACGAGATCACTCATGGCTTTGACGACAACGGTGAGGCACTGAGCTGCTAGTGACAAAACTCTCAATGCACAGGGTTTTGACAGACTGTAGCGCTTAATCCTTCCAAGGAGCACATAAGAGGGAGATGAATTTCCATATGTAAGATCAAGTCTGGATTTCTGAGGCATTACAATATTGCTCTCCCAAGAGCACAGTCCAAAGTCTTACTTGCTCCCCTCCTCCCTGCACCAAACCTCGCTTCTTGTATAAATAATTCTGTTTAACGTACTGTTACAGGCAGGAATTTTAATGAGAACGGAGACCTTGTGGACTGGTGGACTGAAGAATCAGCACGGAATTTCAAGGAGCTGTCCCAGTGCATGGTGTACCAGTACGGGAACTTCTCGTGGGACCTGGCGGGTGGACAGAACGTAGGTGCTGTTTGTGCAGCTCCCCGCGCTGGTGTGGTCAGACAGCACTGCTCAGTGCTACATGGAAGGCACAGGAAGTTACTTCTCTCAGTTCCACTGGCTGGCTTTTTACAGCCCGACAGTATATTCCATCACACAGGATAGGGAAAAGATAAAACTCCCAGCCCTGAGGCTTCCCCAAAACATGTGCTGAAGTGTGGGAACTCAGAGAGAGGCCAGTAAAAATACAGAAGAAAATTCCAACGTATTTTCCTGCCCTTTTATTCACACATTAAATTCAATGAAAGGATGATTCTAGATTTTGCAGCTTTGACTATCATAAATCAATATGTTGGACTAGAGGTTAAAATATGTTTCTTTAAAAATAAAATTAGAGATTTCCCATTATCAAAGCTTCATCATCTTTGGTGCTATTTGACTGACTTAGGAATACCTGCTAAATAGAGATCTTCTATGTATCTGGCTACCAAGAACCTACTGAACTTGCCTACTATACAGAAAAATACCTTCTAGCAGGTTTGCTGATGTCTCTTAACAGACAAGTTCAGCAATTTGGAGTTTGAATTTTAACTTGTTCTACAGACTACAGATTCTGTCCACTTCCTCTAACTGGAACTGTGGTAAGAAACTGAGGATTAAAGACAAGGAGAAAAGAGGAAGAATAAATGAGCAATGACTAAGTAGCAGAAAATCTGGGTAAGAGATACAGAGCCTAGAAAGTTGCCTGGAAGGGAAGGAAGAGGATTAGAAAAAACAATAGTACCTCAAAAAATGGATTATGAGACAAGGGACAAAAAGACTTTTCAGAGATTTTAACATAATCCTCTGCTAAACCTTCAGATTTTAAGGTAATTCTTGCCTTTAGAAACTGGAAAATGCACAAAGTTTGGTGTTACAGGTCCTGGATGAGCTTTTTTTCCCAAAACCAATGCTCTTCCTTTCTATTTTACAGCTGAGTGGAATCAACACGCTAGGAGAAAACATTGCTGATAATGGGGGTGTGAGACAAGCATACAAGGTAAGAAGTATGCATTTTTCTACTTTAGCTGAAGCTGTCAGAGATTAAGAAAATCAGTTTCAGAGCCTTGGAAGAAGAAACACAGTTTCTGTGTTAGGGACAGGACCAGACCTACTGCGCCATCAAGGCCTGGATTAAAGCTACTGGTCAGCTGTGGTATTTCTGTCATCCTGTTAATCATGTCAGGCTATAGATTACCTGTTCCTAGGGAACTCTTTTTCAATTTTTTTTTCCTTTGTGAATAAGGAATGTGTGGAATGGAAACATTCACTGGCTCACACTTGGACCATGACCTAAAGAAAGTGCTGGGAGCAGCAGCTGTCTGCCTCTGGCTGTCTTTTTCACCAGGTTTTTTGTGCCAGGACAGAGGGGCAGAATGACTTTCTTCTGACCCATAAACATAAACACTTTGCTTTTCATCTTGCAAAGGTGACTTGGGCTCTCTGTACTGGTATCCCAAGATGTCAGAGACACTGGACTCCCTGCACTAAGCCTTCCATGGGAGCTGGATGCTTTTTGGCTTTGCTTTCTTTCTCTTCCTCAAACAGCAGCTGTGCTCCCTAGATTGGCCACCGTTGAGACTGACAGCCAGAGAGACACAGGTTCTTTCTGTGAATAGGGTCTGGAAGAGAGTAGCAAGTCAGCTTCTCTGTCAGATTTCCTTGCTATTCACAAGCCTCAACAACGTGATCCTCCTTCTCCTCCCCTGAACACCTTCTGTGGCAAAATACTCAACACTTGACAACTGAGTGCTGTCACTGCTCAACAGAGAGCCTCTGGGATGCACGGGCCAACTCACTGGAAATGGACATGTTTGAGGGCAAAGACAATTATTAATCAGAGTTTAAGGAATGATTTGGAAGCCTAAAAGAGGCATCAAGCTTATTAGATTAGTCTGATCTTCAGTTACTGGAATATTTGTGCAAAGTACAAAGCCATGAAAGGGGATACGCTTTCTGAACGGAATAGTAGTAGCCAGAAAAATTAGGTCAGAAGTATTAAAAATTATTATGACATCATATAAACAGTAAAAAAGGTCCAAAAGGACTCTTGAGAGGTCAATATTCCACACCCCTCTCCATGCAGGTAGAACCAACCCCTTCTGCATCCTTCCAGCCTCCCACAGGAGCATTCCCGCTGCCTCCTCGTGTCCCTCCCAGTGCCACCATGGCCCTGCCTCCAGCAGTGCGAACACAACAATCTGCTCCTTTCTCTCCTGTGACCTTTCACATATTTGAAGACTTACATGCTTCAAGGCCCAGACTTCTCTCCTTTAGACTAAACAAACCCAATTCTTTCAATCTTTCCTCATAGGTCATGTTTGCTGGACCTCTGCTCATTCTTGCTGCTTTCTTCTGGACTCTCTCCAGTTGGTCCACATCTTTCTTGAAGGGCAGTGCCCAAAACTGGACAGAGCACTCCAGCTGAGCCCTGGCCAGCGCCGAGTGCAGTAGGATTACTTCATGTATTTCATATAAGCCACTCCTGTTTACACATCCCAGTAGGACACTTGCCTTTTTTGCAGTGCTGTGCCACTGCTGGCTCTCGTTCAGCTGTTATCCATGGAAACTTCCAGAGCCTTTTCCATGGACCTGCTATCTGCTGATTCCTCAGCTGCGCTTGGGCAGTTGATTGGCTTTACTCGTGCGGTGCTTTGGCACTGACTTCAGGCAGAACACTTCTCCAGCATCTTTCATCAGTGATGATATACTAACAACACATCGTTTGATGTGTCTCCATAAGAAACATGAAAACAGCTGTTCTTACTATGGCAAGGTTTTAAAGTCTTCTGCAATTCACTTTGAAAAAAACAAACCTCAAAATCTCACAGTGGAAAAAATCTCTTTTTCATAATGCAGCATTAGATAATTGATAGCACTGTACTAAGAAATAGCCCTGTTGTCTTCTGCTTCAAGGTGGCAAATGTGGGATGGATGGCCAAGGGAGGAAACGATTAATTATGTCAAAGAATCCGTGTTCCTCCTTGTCATCATTTCATTTTGACTGGAAAAACGCTAGAAGTAGTAACATTTCTACTCACTTCATTCTACAGGCTTATGAAAACTTTGTGAAAAAACACGGAAAAGAAAAACTTCTTCCCGGTCTCGACATGAACCACAAACAGCTGTTTTTTCTGAACTTTGCACAGGTATCCTTTACTTCTTGTCTGAGGGCTTTGAAAACCACTTCACATGGCAGTTTAACAGCAAGTCAGAACAGGGTGACTCCCGTGGGCTAACTAAGAGCTGGCAGAGCTGCAGAGCTCAGCAGTGTTCACTGCAAAGCAGTGAAAATAAAGTCTTATTAGGTGATTTTTATCTTCCCTGAAGAAATTAATTCAGCCCCTCATAAGCCTGGTAGGAAGTGCCTTGTGCCCAAGAGCATTTGTCTGAAGACAATGACGTACTTTTTAAACAAAATTCAGCCTTTTTTCTCTATGTTCTAATGTGGAATTTATTCTCATGAACATTAGGTGCTTCATAGTTAAATGACAGCAGGTCTCTTCCTATAAAGTCTTAGGCTAATGATGCTTTCTTTGTTGCCTGTGCAGGTGTGGTGTGGAACGTACAGACCAGAATATGCAGTGAACTCCATCAAGACAGACGTGCACAGCCCAGGCAAATTCAGGTCAGCAGAGCCAGCAACCCCAGTGCAATCCCGAGGTGTAACACCTCTGCAACACAGCTGTTTGTGGGGGAACTGAAGTGACCCTGCCCAGGGTCCCAGGGCAGCTTTAACACACACACATCTACAGGCAGAGCAGCTGGGGCTGCTTAGGAGGAGACAGACAGGCTGGGCTGTCCCTGTCCCTTCCAGCCCAGCACTGCCCAAACAAGCAAAGCCCTTCCCAGGCAGCTCCACAGCAAAGGAAGGATGTGAGGTCGTTGTCTCATCCTTGAGAAGATCCAACTTAATTCTGTGCACACTGTGGAACAGCTTTGAACAGTCTCCACCACAGACACACACCATCAGCTGGCTGTCACTGTGTGACTGTTACTGCAGACTCTCAGTGTCTGTGTCTGGAACCCAGGGCTCATCCACAAGTCCCTGGCTCCCACAATAGCTCCTGGTAGGGTTCCTGTACACCAACAGCACGGATGAACTTTTGTCCTCACTGAAGTCACGGGTAGAATCAGTGGGGGATCACTGCCCTTCACTCTTAACAAACCTATGTGCTGTGGTACAACAGCAGATGTGCATTTTGTGTCTGCTGTGCTCAGCCAGCCTTCCCAAGATCAGCTGGGCTCAATTCAGTAGAGCCATGCAGGAAATGTGGCTGCTCAGGGTGCAAGCCTTTGAGCCAGACTAGGATCTCTTCTTTTTATCTGAAGTCAGAGCAGCCTATTCATCAGCAGGGTAAAAATGTGCTCCAATAAACCTGTTTGGTCCAATGCCATGATATCAGTGGTAGTGCAGCCATCACAGCATCTGCTGGAAGGCTGAGTCATCTCCAGGCTCCATGTCCACAATAGCCAAGTTCTCTGCTGATACAACCCACTACGTTAATTCCAGTATCCTTCTTTCAACGGCTTTTTACCAAATCTTGTTTATCCCACACACTCAGATATTTAGTGAAAGCAGCAACTGTTCCCTCACTGTTCTCGCCTGGTTTCACTGCGGGTGGGTTGTGCTATCTGGGATCTCTGTAGCTCCAGCTCCTACAGTCATTCCTGTCTGGTCTCAGTGCTAATGAGGCTCCAGCGGCCCTTCAGAACCTCAGCACATCTGATTTGGATGAGGTACAATGCCTTTGAAGTGACTAGTTCAGCATCTCAGCGCAACAAGCTGTTTGTGTGTACCCTGGAGACATTCTATCGTGCTGTGCTGTCTGTACCTCCCCAGGACAGGCTACAAACTTCATATGCAATGATACAAGTGTTCATGAGAGACCAGACAGCATTCTCAGAATGGGCACTCATTTACAGGATGAGGCCCCCTAAGAGCTCTAAAATAGAAAACATTTCATAGACATACCCACAAAATTAACACCTAATAACATGCTACACAAGTGTCACAAAGGCTCCCAAGGTGCCCTTTTCGATTATTACCTGGGGAGTCCCATGAGCCTCTTCGACACCTGCTACACTGACTGCTGGCTGCTTCTCCTTACAAACAGAACAGGCAGCTCTTCATAGACATTGTTAATTGCAGAGCATCCCATTTTAGCAGTTCTAGTTCACTGGGGCAGTGAAGCACAGCTAGATCACCAAAATGCATGAGTTTTGTGATAACCTTTTTTCTCTTCCATCTCCTGTTTCATTGCTGGCTCCCAAGACCAGGGAGTCGCTTTTGGCCTTCTAGAACAATTGAAGTGTTGCAGGTGTCACTGCTGAACTTCACCTCAGATTCTGTGGGCACACCCTGGTTCTAAAGATGAATGTAATTCTCAGAATAATCATGAATTACTCAAAGAACTTCTGGGCCACAATCAATGTCCATTAGTATCTGTATTTGACCTGTTTCCCTGCATAGGTGTGTGCTGCTGTATTGCCAGTCCTGAAGGAACAAGTGACTCTTAGCAGATCTATTCACACATGTTCACAATTACACACATAAAATCAGCCTTAGCTGGAACGGCCTCATACTCACTTTCCATGTTGAGTTGAAAGCCATTGTTTGTCTGAGACTTTTTGCCAGGAAACTCATTCACTGGAAAATCTGTGCAGAATGCCCAGAGGAGCAGCATGATCTCAGATAAAACTTGGTTGGTGTAAAAATGTTAAAGAACATTTACTGATGAGTTACCACCACAGCCCTTGACCTCAGGGTCTTGTTTTCCCTTCACCAAGAAACTTGTCAGCAAAACGTAGCTGAAAAAATTCTCAGTAAAAACTACTGACAAGCCAGAAATCTGTTCTAGGTGAGAGAACTGGCTTGTGAGAGCCAGCCATGAGGAAGGGACAGGTCCTGTATTTTTGGGGTTGCAATAGGGGCAAGACGAACTGAAGAAGAAAACACAACCAGCCCTTGAGGTGAAATGAAGCAACAGTCAGAGCTCAGCAACAGGGTGTTCCCCACGCTAGTGAGGTGACACAACAAAACACGTTACAAAACATGGGTCATGTTGTTTGTTTCAAACCAAGGCCAGCAGCAGTGACAGCGTGTTTCTTTGTTTTAAAGGGTCCTGGGGTCACTGCAGAACTCCCCAGAGTTTTCAGAAGCCTTTTCGTGCACCACGAGCGACAACATGGATCCTGCCAAGAAGTGCCGCGTTTGGTGACGGACTCAAACCTCACATCTCAAGGAGCTTTCCAGGAAAAAAGGCATTTCCAGTTGATTTTGAGAAGGAGAGAAGAAAACCAAGGGGAATACGCTAGAGACATGGCTGCAATCCTTGGTAAACCTGCAAACCCCAAATCATCACCCATCACAGCACGGAAGGAGGACTGAGGCAGTGCTGGGCTGCCTGGCTGCTTCTCCCCGGAGCCCCTCACTCACCTGGCAGTGCACAGCCACTCCTCACCTGCAGTTTTAACCCTGCCCCACAGCCCGTGGCCTTTGGGACTCATTTTAAATGGCAAATATAAGACATGATCTCCCCCCGGTCGGTGAGTGCAGATTTCTGATCGGGGCAGGAAGGAAGTGCTCAGTAACACACATTTTAGCCATCGTAACACGATAGAGAGATGACAGTTTATATCCCAGTGTCAGACTTCGTACCCTCTGCTGTCGCAGGAAAGCTGTTCTACCAAATGTTTTCATTTCTACTTGAAACCATTTACACAAGAGGAGTCCAAAGACCTGCTGTACTTAAGTAACCTCCCACTAATTACGCCAGTGTATTACCTGAAGTCCCTATTTACAACAGTTAATTTATAGCTTTCCAGGCCAACTGAAATCGTAGATAATTTATTAATTTCTGTACCTGTAATCTGTACGATTGTGATCAAAGACCCTTTCACCATTTTCTAAGCTTTATCTTGCTTTATCTAAAGTTGCTCTTTTTTAAAGTTTCTAGTAATGTATAAATCATAGTTTTTTATATTTAAATCTTGAGCTACACTTTTGACTTGAAGTATTGTAACATATTTTATCAGTGGCTGCATACAACTGCAAACATGGTATCGGGCAATAAGATAAAGCCTACAAAACTGAGTTCTCCAGCGGAGGGCACAAACATTGGAGTTTTCAGGCTGACTGTCAGTGCTTAGGCTCTGATCCTGCACATAACTTGTACGTGTTCTGATCAATGTCAGCCCTCACATCAGGAAAGCTGCACAGCTGATTGCAAGAGACTGAAGGAGCTTTAAGTGAGATGGCAAAAGGCTTTAAATCTGCAGTGATATGTATTAAACATCCTCATGCAGATTGCAAAGGAACTTACTGCTTTGTTTATCAAAGCAAAGACATTTCCAAACCAAGTACCAGATACCTCAGATGACTGCTACAATAGGTCTATTTAAAAACCTATATCCTTTTAGCTTTCTGAGTTTGTCATCTGATCAAAACATTTTGATAATAAACTGAAATTATGAGCCAAATGCAGTGCGTGTTCTTCATAGGGATTATGAAAATAAAAAAAACCCCAAAGACTGTCTGCAAATAAATGTCTGCGCCGGCCCCTGAGCCCCATAGCTCAGAAAACACAAACAAACAAATCTCTCACAACTCCCAGGATCGGCTTTGCGCAGGAGCGAGCGTCTCACGGAGCGGGGAAACCCCGAGCGCCTCTGTTTTCACACAGGAACCAACATTTCACACAGGAACCAACATTCCGCACAGCTTTGCACAGAACAAGGACACAGAAAAGCCTCCGGCGCTCGGAGGGAGCCGGAGCGGGGCTGGAGACTGAGGGAGAGCAGAGCCCGGGCGCGCCCTCACCTGCGCTGCGCCTCGCGGGCCCGGGCGGCCCTGGCGGCCCCACCCGGGACTCCTACCTGAGCCGTGCCGCCGCGGGCTGGCGGTGCGGGGCTCCGGGTGCCCGCAGATCCGGGGCTCGGGGCTCGGGGCTCGCAGCGGAGCGGGGCCGGGCGGCTCCGAGGGCCCCGGGGCTCCGGGTGCCCGCAGATCCGGGGCTCGGGGCTCGCAGCGGGGCGGGGCCGGGCGGCTCCGAGGGCCCCGGGGCTCCAGGTGCCCGCAGATCCGGGGCTCGGGGCTCGCAGCGGAGCGGGGCCGGGCGGCTCCGAGGGCCCCGGGGCTCCTGAGGGCCGGGGCAGGTGAGACAGCGCCCCCTTGCGGAGCCCCCCGGGCCCGGCCCGGCCCGGCCCTGCCGCGCCTTGTTCCCTTTGCGCTTCTGCCCAGAGCAAGGCAGGCCCCCAGCCTCGCGGGCAGACTTCGGTGCATAACGGGCACAGGTAGGCCCAGGTGTGTGAGGCGCTGCAGGGCTGGCAGCCGGGAGCAGGTTAAACTCTTCAGGGAAGAGGTCAGCCTCTGGGGCAGGAGAGATGCAGCAGCTGGGCAAAGTGCCCTGGAGACTCTGTCCTTGGTGTGGGACTGGAATTGTCCCACCCCAAACTCTGGTTCACAGGCAGGTGTTGTCCCTGTCCCTGTGCCACACCAGCTCTGGTTCACAGGCAGGTGTTGTCCCTGTGCCACCCAAACTTTGGTTCACAGCCAGGGGTTATCCCTGTCCCTGTCCCACCCCAAACTCTGGTTCACAGGCAGGGGTTGTCCCTGTGCCACCCAAACTCTGGTTCACAGGCAGGGGTTGTCCCTGTGCCACCCAAACTCTGGTTCACAGGCAGATGTTATCCCTGTCCCTGTCCCACCCCAAACTCTGGTTCACAGGCAGGGGTTGTCCCTGTGCCACCCAAACTCTGGTTCACAGGCAGATGTTATCCCTGTCCCTGTCCCACCCCAAACTCTGGTTCACAGGCAGGGGTTATCCCTGTGCCACCCAAACTCTGGTTCACAGACAGGGGTTATCCCTGTGCCACCCAAACTCTGGTTCACAGGCAGGGGTTATCCCTGTGCCACCCAAACTCTGGTTCACAGGCAGGGGTTATCCCTGTGCCACCCAAACTCTGGTTCACAGGCAGGGGTTATCCCTGTGCCACCCAAACTCTGGTTCACAGGCAGGGGTTATCCCTGTGCCACCCAAACTCTGGTTCACAGGCAGGGGTTGTCCCTGTGCCACCCAAACTCTGGTTCACAGGCAGGGGTTGTCCCTGTGCCACCCAAACTCTGGTTCACAGGCAGATGTTATCCCTGTCCCTGTCCCACCCCAAACTCTGGTTCACAGGCAGGGGTTATCCCTGTGCCACCCAAACTCTGGTTCACAGGCAGGGGTTGTCCCTGTGCCACCCAAACTCTGGTTCACAGGCAGGGGTTGTCCCTGTGCCACCCAAACTCTGGTTCACAGGCAGATGTTATCCCTGTCCCTGTCCCACCCCAAACTCTGGTTCACAGGCAGGGGTTATCCCTGTGCCACCCAAACTCTGGTTCACAGGCAGGGGTTATCCCTGTGCCACCCAAACTCTGGTTCACAGGCAGGGGTTGTCCCTGTGCCACCCAAACTCTGGTTCACAGGCAGATGTTATCCCTGTCCCTGTCCCACCCCAAACTCTGGTTCACAGGCAGGGGTTATCCCTGTGCCACCCAAACTCTGGTTCACAGGCAGGGGTTATCCCTGTGCCACCCAAACTCTGGTTCACAGGCAGGGGTTGTCCCTGTGCCACCCAAACTCTGGTTCACAGGCAGATGTTATCCCTGTCCCTGTCCCACCCCAAACTCTGGTTCACAGGCAGGGGTTATCCCTGTGCCACCCAAACTCTGGTTCACAGGCAGGGGTTATCCCTGTGCCACCCAAACTCTGGTTCACAGGCAGGGGTTATCCCTGTGCCACCCAAACTCTGGTTCACAGACAGGGGTTATCCCTGTCCCTGTCCCACCCCAAACTCTGGTTCACAGGCAGGGGTTATCCCCACAGCTGTGCTCTGCACCATGGAGATGCCCTTCACCAGTCGTGCTCTGTGTACACCAACACCCTTGAATGGGATTACGAGCACTGAACGAATATAAACATGAGGTTTCCAGGATGCCACATGCAGCATCCCAGGACAGGGGGACAGACACTCCCCGCTGCTCGATTTACTCTAAGAGCAGTTCAGGGGAACCAGGAAGAGCCAGGCAGAGGCCGTGGGACAAGCCTGGCATCATACTGTGACAATGTTGTAGTGGCCTGACCCTGAGGTTATCACCTTGCTTTAATAGTGCAGCACCAGCATTTTGCCTGAAATCTGAATGTGCATGGGTTCTTTCTCCTCAATCACCAGCACCTCTCTGAGAGAAAAGAACCTGGCTCTCAAACACTGGTTTTACTTTTCAGGAATGAAAAAACTCAAACCTTTTGCCACCCCTTTTACCCCCGCATGTAAGGAGAGCTTCACGCTGTACAGCTGCAGCACGAGCAGACACCCGAGTGGGCTGTCTGAAGGTGGTTACAAAAGGTCACTCTGCAGAGTGCTCAGTGATCTTCCAACAGCGTGGGGGATGCATATTTTCTTGGAATAATCCTCTCTTTATTACCCCATAAATCTGGCAGAAACTTCTGCTCTGCATAGAGCAAGTCAGCTCGATGATATTGACGCCAGCCTAGAAAGTTATTTTGGTTTGCTCTGCCAAATCAGATCTCAAAAATCAGGTAAAGCTAAACCAGATTGTAGTGTTTACGTTTTATCTCTAACGTTTTAATTGGAAACATTTGATTTCCAGCGTTGTGAGACACCCAAAGAGCTGTTTGGGCCAGCGGGACATTTCAGAACTATTTCCCTCTGTGCCTGGTAAATGAAGTGAGTTGTAAAAACACACGTGGTCACTGTGGAGTCACAGCTGGATCAGTCTGGGTGGGCCCAGACACCGAGGAATTGAAGGTGAGACCCCGAGGTGTCTGCTCAGGGTGGGCTCCGGGCTCAGGCAGCCCTTGCAGGGAGGGAGGGAGGGAGGGAGGGGATGTTCCCACCTGCAGGGACTCCCTGAGCTGCTGCTCAGGTGCTCACAGGACACAGCAGCCGTGCAGGCATCGGGCATCTCCAGGGTTTAGCCCCTCTCTTTCAGGACATCTGATGAGACTGGATCCCCCCTCTGCCCTCAGTTCATTCACAGGTGAGGAAACCTGTGTTAAGGCAATTCCCAAACGGAATGTCACACTTCAGTGCTCCTGCTGACTGCTGGAGTGGCCCAGAAATGTTCATGGCTGCACTACGGTCAAATCCATTTGTGTTTCCATTCCTAAAGCTCAACAGACAGTGCCCACAGATGGAGACAAGATGTCTGACTGATATGCCTTCCTCACATTCTCAAAATTATACAAATTGTGTGAGCAGGAGTAAAAAAAAAAATAGTTTCTTTCTCTAGTTAACCCCATCAGGGGTCATTAAGAGTTGATTTCACATTCCCTTAAACATACATCTTGCTGGGATCTTCCAGACATGGCTCTCACAATCAGGTCTCTGCTTTAACTGTGGATTGAATTATTAATGATTTCATCTTCTTAGAACTGTAGTTCTTCAGTAGTAAAATCCTCATGTTCAAAAGCCCAAAGCTGTCAGTGAAAATGCAGTGATCTGATGCTCAGTTGTGATTTAAATGGCAAAGTCACTGGAAGTTTACATGGGTTATTATTGACTGGGGGAATAGAATTATCTCCAAGTATAATTAAAAAGGCAGACCCGCAGTAGAAGACACTGAGGGCCCGTGGTGAGCCTGAGAGTCAGACCCGCTCAGCTGTACAGCCCTCAGCCTGAATTGGCCTGGGGTTTTCTCTTCCAAGGACATGCAGTGTTTCTGTTTCATAACAATAGAGTCCAAGAGATTTTCCCCATAATAAGGCTAAAAATACTTGCCCGGGCCCCATGAGAAATTAACCCTTGCCTGTTTCTAGCAAGCTTGAAGTTCCTTAGCTGGTAGGAGCTGTTTAAAAAGTTTGCTGTTCAGCAAGCAGGCAGGTATCTGACAAGATTCCAAAAACCACTCCCTCAATTGCAAATAATCTGAGAACAGGGAAATTTGTTTTGTGGCTCTTCCTAATGGATAAAAAGCGTGCATGACATTTACATTGTTGATATTAAAAATAACTCATTTTATATGTATTTTAGTCATTAGAAATCTAAACTGAACTTCCGTGTTCTTCTCATCAACATCATGGTAGGTTCTTCTGACCTGCAAGACACAGAAAATTGCATTTAAAAGGGTAGCAGTGCTAAGTAGGGCAGGGGAGGCTGCTGTGTGACACCACTGTCACTGCAGGGTGCTGTGTGTGACACCATCACTTACCACAGGGCAGTGTGTGACACTGCTGTCACTGCAGGGCTGTGTGTGACACTGCTGTCACTGCAGGGCCGTGTGTGACACTGCCCTCACTGCAGGGCCGTGTGTGACACCGTCACTTACCGCAGGCTGCTGTGTGACAGTGCCATCCCTTCTGGTCAGGAGAAGACAATGTACACCATGAGGGCACAGCCCACGATCCAGCCGAGTGCCAGCAGCACGGGGACGAGCAGGCGGGACAGCGGGGCCTGGGCTGGCACAGGGGACAGCGTCAGTGACACTGCCAGGGAACTGCTGAACCAACCCCCCCAGGCCAGGACGGGACGGGGGGATGTCCCCGAGAGCTGAGCCGGGGTTCAGGCTGCTCAGCCCAGGCTCAGAGGAGGCCAGGGCAGGCCCAGGCTCTCTGTGGAGCACACGGGAAGCAGGAGTGCCTGTACATACACACATCCATCTCCACACAACGTCAGAATTTCCAGGACACTTCTATTGGTTTCCTGCAAGCAGCACACTCTTGCCAGAAAGCAGAATAACCTTTGGGATCCTATTACTTACCAGTATATTACAACCTCTTACAGCACACCTTTACACAGCTAATGGAATTACAGGTTTTTGAAGGGATAAATAAATTACATAAAACTGCTCCCAACACCTTGCTCCCAACACAGTTCAGATCAAGCAGGCAGACTCGGAGGGATGCTTACTAATTTAAGGATTGCCACATTGTTCCTTTAGAGCTCTGCACAGCTGTCTCACCATGACACTGCACAATGTGTCTGCCAGAGGGACAGAAGATCTGCCTGTGCTGCCATGAAAATATTAAACACAGAAACAACCACACAGCAAAAAACTCCTGCCCTGAAACTGGGTGTCCTTTTGCCCCAGGGGAGTCCCTCACCTATTTCACTGCTGTGGCAGCAGGTGAAGCTGCTGGGATCCTTTGCCTGCTCTTGGCATTTCTCTGAAGGTCTAATGACAAAGGCAGGGCTGGCTCCTGCTGGGGGGCACCGAGGGGTTTGTCACAGCTCTGCTGATGCTCTGACTGTGGGAGCTCCAGTTTACACCAGTACAGAGTAATTTCTGGGGCTATCAATGAAAACTCAAATAAATAGTGTTTGGTGTCCTTTTGTGGCTTAGCAGAAACTCTCTCTCCCTAGATACCGGAGTCAGTGGTGCAAAAAAACCAGGAGATAAGTCTTTAAAAACTTTGAACGTAGCTATGAAGATGTATTAAAAAGTTCCCTTTACAAGTGTTACCTGAGTAACTGCACACAGCACACACCACAGCTACAGTTGTAAATTTAAGTGAAATAAATAAAAAATTACAATAGATATAAAATGCATTTTATAAACTGCCTTTTCTCCTTGGAGAAAGTGTGCTTACAATGGAAAAGTCATTATTAAAATTTCATTTTGGTCTGCCACTTGAGCTTTTAGGGGTTAAAATCTAAATTATTCTGTGCTCACTTGGCACTACACTTGGAGCCCAGCTCCACACAGTATAACAAAAATGCTGTCAAACATAACTCATTTTACACACTGTCCTATTGTGTCAGCTAACTTGGAATGACAACTACAAAAAATAAAGAAAACAAAACTGGTAGGATTCCAAAATACAGGAGGAACCCAAGCTGTTAATAGAATTAGCTTTTAAAGTGATTATACTTTCTTACTGAAAAATAAAATATATATAGTGTGTCAGACAAGAATACAGGTAGCTGACTGTACTCACACTGCATTGCTCAGATCTATTAATTTCAGTAAATTATTACATTCACATGGAATTGTGCCTCTTACCTGGTTCTGCCATTCCCCCTCTGCTAGTTTAAAGGCAGGTTAAGGTTTGCCTCTGCAGTTGCTCTGAGAGCCCTGGGATGCTTTAAATAGAGCAATATTTGGAATGTGCTGCAGCTGCCTGGCTCACTGGTGCCAGGGGTTGGCTATAAGCATTCAATTGTCTAAAAAGGCAGGAATTCAGGGGTTCAAGGTTACCTCTGCCTGTTCCTCCCACTGCACCCCTGTTTCAGAGCAGTCTGACTAAAGAGGGGCCCCTTTCCTGAAGAGGGAGGGAAACAAGGGTGAAAACTGCTTTATGGTCTCTTTGTAGCACTGAAGCCCCCCCTGGCAAATGCAGCTAACACTCATGAGCACCCCTGCATCTGCAGCATGACAGGGAGCTGCTGTGTTCTGAGCCCCNCCATCCCTCTCCTGTGGGCAGTGCAGCCAAGCCCTGCTCAGGATTCCTGGGCAGGTATCCCTGTGGTTATCTGCTCTCTGCTACTTGCAGGAGAGGTTCAGTCCCAAGGAAGGCCTGCTGGCCAGGGGGGCAGAACCTGTCCAACATCACACCTACAACACGGCTGGGAGGGACAGCCCTCCCCAGGCAGCCCTAAGGAAGGGATTTCATTGCTGCTCCTCCAAGGTGGGAGCAATCTCACAATAAAACCCAGGGCTACGTAACACTTCATTATGCCATGCACTGTTCAGCCTATCACAACATTTTGAGACACCGGACTAAACCACGAGCTTCGCTTTCTTTGTCTGGCTTTGCTATAAAGCAAATCCTTTTGGGATAAGATCCAACTTGTTGTGAAAATAAATATGACTCTCTGTAAAATATTTATTGAAAAAAAATCTCTGATACAATAACTTTGTTGGCTGCACAGCTGTTCCTGTAAGAATCCTATCTGGTTTGGTTCTGCTAATTATATCTATCCATCTGATCTCATGGAAATAATTTCCAGCAGGAATCATGTATTCCTGACAAGACCATCTGACCTTCAGGGATTGGGATCCTTCCAGGCCCAGTTGCCACAAGCAAGGGCAGAGAGTCATTGCTGCTCACACCAGTTTGGGAAATGCTCCCCCAGTGAGTGCTGTCCTGCACGTCCACAGCTGGACTTCAAGGAGACAGAAGTTGTAACTGCAGCAAAGAATTAGAGTAACAATATAGACATTATTTTAAACTACACATCTGTTGGGAACTGAGGAATGAACTGCAGCCATCAATTCTACAATAGACCTCGGTCCAACAGCCAAAAGAAAAAAAGCAGAGGAACAGTTTCAAAATATAAGAACAAGGAGAGGACACAAGGCTTAAGAAAATACTCAGAATGATCTGTGGCAAAACACAGCTACTGCTTTGCTGCTGAAGAACAATACACAAGAACAACAATTCCCTCATTTCTATTTGTGTTCCCACTTACGTGATCCTGGTTTATGCTCTTCCCCCACTGTGCTGGGACACTGAGATACCCAATATCCAGAGCTACACTTGGATGGGCAGTTGGGCTCAGAAATTAATTCCTTTTTAGCCTCCAGCTCACTGAGGTATCACACAGATTGGTCTCAGGGCAACCTTTGTGCAGCCTCTTCATTCCCACTAACTGCTCGGAGCTGAGAATCACTTCAAATGCCTTAAATGTCTACAGTGCTTTAAGGGAATTAGGGCCAAAATTAGGAAGAGGAACAGGGCAAGGCAGCAGGGCTGCAAGGCTTTCTGTGAGAAAAGCGATTTTAAGGGGAAAAATCCTTCTAGTGCCTGGTGTTTGGGCAGGAACTGTCAGAACCTCACTGACCTCCCCCCACTTTGCAAAGCAAATTGGCCATTTTTAGTGTTAAAATAGCCAATATGTTCAGAGCACATCCCAGTCTTTATCCCTGCATCAGTACCCAGAGATCAAAGACTGGAATGCCACATTTCTGTCTTTGTTACTGTACCTGTAACCTCTGGGAATCTGCACCCACATGCAGGAGGCAGGCAAAGAAACGTTTTGTTTTACAAATTCTATATGATCCCTATAAATAACTGCAGCCTACACTGCTTCAGGGGAGATTAGAAAGACAGACCAACTCATCTTCACAAAGGGAATGCTCCAAGTAATAAAATCTTTATAGCTTTGTAATACTGGTATTAATTTTTAAATCACATTTCTTTCAATTGATGTTTTTTCCTTTAAGAAAAAACCCTGATTTACTAGTGAATCAAAAGGCAAGTTTATATGCCTTGAATTATTTTATGACTTTCCCATACTCTCTTGTGACCTGCAGACTAACATATGAAAATATCAGACTATTGCATCCACAAACTAGGTTTATGTGTGGAAAATCTGTCTAATGAAATGCATTTTATTAGTCACACCAATCTTAGCATTTGAAAGCTCCTTTATAAAATGCTAGACATTACTTCTACTCACATTTACATCATGGAAATAAAGGCTGATTTATTTGATAACTATGCAACCGAAGACCTGAAAGAATCCATGTATTAAGCTACTAAATAATTAATTCCACATGGTGGTTCCTAGGGCTCTGGGAGTACCCATCATTTCTGCTGGCAGAGAGGAGCATCCCTCAGCTGAATGCTGAGAAAGCTGCAAGAACCAGCAGCAGATGAACTGGGGAAGCAGCAGCATGCAGAGCTCTCCATGAGCTGTGCCATTCCTGGATCCGTCCCTGTGTCTCAGAATAGCAGCGACAACGAGCAGGGCTTGCCTTTGTACAGCTGCAGCTCCTGGCAGCTCAGGGATGGCAAATTCCTGCAGAGCTGGCACGGGCACGGCCCCTTCTCCCTGAGGCCTCGTGCACCAGGGCAGCTCCTGGGATCCCTGGGGCCCTGCAGAGCTGGAGGTGGCTGCAGGTGAGGAGCAGAGCAGGAGCCCAGGGCACAGCCCAGGATGGCAGCAGCTGCTCACAGAGCCCAGTGCCCCTCAGCACAGAGCAGAGCAGCTCTGCAGCCACGTCCTCCCCTGAGCTGAACGGGCACTGAGCCCCCAGGGACAGCCCAGCCACCAAAGCTGCCCTTTCCAGGGTCAGCCACAGGACAGCTTTCAGGTTCTCCACACACAGACTCCAGCATTGCTCCCCGTCCTGTGGTTGTTACTCTGGCAGGGAACCAGGCCCATGGCACACCATGAATACCCAGGTTTATGATGGGAGAAATGGCAGCTTTTGGAGGATGGGAGTTATGATTTATACATTACAGCAACCTGTTGCTGTGGCTTTTACTGTCAACTTGGCGTTTTCTTCAGAACTGAAAGGCATTTAATGTGTCACTTGGATTTGCACTGAATCCTAACTCCTGGACCAAGTTAGAGCTCCAGGCTTACCACGCTGCATTTTCCATCTGATTTTTCTGCTGTGACAGAACAATGAAGTTAATAATTACTCCATTCTGTTTCTCTGGATGAGCAAAAATAACCTGCAGTGCACTCTGTGTGCAGCAAAGAGTTTGAGGAAGACTCCCTGGTGCGGGCACAGGAGGTGGCCCCGGCCACGAGGCAGAGTCACCTCTTGCACGATGCTGGCACAAAGCTGGGAGGAGCCCAGGGCACCCCAGGACACACAGAGCCCCCAAAGTGCCCCACAGCACTGCAGCCAAGTGCCCACCTCCCCTCAGGCAGCACTGCAGGCTCAGGGCAGGGAAAGCCTCCTGCAGGGGGAGGCTGAGGAGGGCAGGCAGCAGAGCAGGAGGCAGGAGCCACCTGGGACACTCCAGAAGGGTTTTACCTGGGTGCTCTGGCTGATCCCAAACACAGGGGTGGGAACAGCTGGAGGCTGGGTCACAGTTTTGGCTGCTCCTTTGCTCTAACTCCTGAAAAACGAGGGACTGAAGCGCTCGGCTGGGATGTGAGTCCCAGCTCTCGGTTCAGCCCCACATCTCCTGGTTGAAAACAACTGACCAGAGTGAAGATGCTGCACTCACAACCAACCACTGGCCTCTGTAATTTCAGCTCATGTGCTGGGCAAAGTCAGACATGGCCTGAAAACATTTTTGTTTGATCTTACTGTGTCCTCTGAAAGAACATTGGCTTGTGCCAGGCAAGGAACACAATGGCAAAACACAAACTGGCTGAAGAAAAAAGGATGTGTTCATTATCACAAATTGTGAAAGACTTTCTAAAATGTCATGTTTATCTAAGATTTATTTCTTGATTAGACCATTCCAGTTGATCATAAACACTGGATAAAATGGAGCAAGCTAATTTCAATGTCCTCTTTAGAGCAAAATGAAGGATTTCCTCAGAATCTTTTATTCTACATTTTCATAGAATCAGGGAATGGTTAATGTTGGAAAAGACTTTTAAGATCACCAATTCCAACCATCAGCCCAGCACCATCATGTATTAAAAAACTACAGCTCAAGTGGGTACAAGGCAGCCCTAAAGTCACCTTCCCCAGCAGAGACACCTGCAGATATCCTGCTTTTATCTGCTCATATGAGGACTCCCTGGTCTTAAAACCTGGGAAAAGCAAGGCTGGGACAAAGTTCAAGAGCAGAAGAAAAGCTCTGACAAATGCAAGCCATACCCAGGTGCAGGGACCCCCAGCATGTCCCAGCAGTTCCTGGCAGTGCCAGGGAGCTCCACACATCCAGACTCAGCCCAGGAATGCCAGCTGGATCCCCGGGACCTCGGTGCCACACTGGCACTGTGCTCCTGGAGGGGCTGCCTCACTTCCACCCATCCCACAGCCAGCCAGCCAGGTCATCTTCTCTTTCCTTTTCCAGGTGATTCTGGCATCAGCTTCTCTGACTCTATACCCCCAGGAGATGGAGATGTTCCCTCCTTTAGGAGCCCATCTACCAGAAGGAGAACATGAGTGGGATCCTTATCCTTGCTTTTCCCACAGCTTATATATTCCTTTTTAAATGAACCCTCAGTGCTGGGAAAAATGCACTTTTAAATTTACCATGGCAAATCAGTTAATTCAAAAAAGCTTTGCAAGCCTTGAAAAGCCATGAAAATATTACCAAGTTTTACCTGACCAGAAATAAAGTTCTCAAAAGGAATAAAACCAGACAATTTCATGCACAAATTAAAAGACAATCTTATTTGTAAGAAGAGAGCAGTTTTAGGAGGAAGATGACTGCAACCACCGAGTCCTTAGAGAAGGGGTGTGTGAAGAACAGCGGCTCCAAACTGGTGCTGCAGTTCCCTCTTGTGACAGCCAGAGCAAATTCCTGTTTGCAGGGAGCCAGGAGGTTCAGTCAGCAGAGCACACAAAGAGCTGTGCCTTGGGGATTCTAAACAAACTAAACCTGCTGGGCTTGAAACATTCCTCAGGGGATGTATTAGCTCTTTTGGAGCTTTGGAAAAGGAGATTCCCCACCCTGGGGCGCCTTTGGCCCTGTTCACATTAATCCACAACAGTCAGAGGAAATGAAGCACCTGAACCTCCTTCCTCTGGCACTGGCAAGGATGCCCCAGGGTGACAGCCATGGGCACTCTGGCTGCTGTTCAGATCACCTGAGTAACCAACAGCGGCATTTACAGGCAGAAACAGAGACCTGGCTGCTTGTCTGGCATGAGTTCTCCCTCCCTTCTCTTGTCTCTAGGTCCTTCACTGTATTTTGCCCCACACAAAGCTCCCAGAATTGACTGGGTCTAGGTTTTGGAAGCCAGTTCTTGGTTTGGGTTGGGAGGGACCTTAAAACCTATCCTGTTCCACCCCCTGCCGTGGGCAAGGACACCCTCCACAGGCCAGGATGCTGCAAGCCCTGCCCAGCCCTGTAACACCTGCAGGAGTGTCACTGAGTGCCAGCTGTGCCCTGAGCACAGAGACAGGAGTGCACTCTGGTTAAACACCTGCAGGAGTGTCACTGAAGGAGTGTCACTGAGTGCCAGCTGTGCCCTGAGCACAGAGACAGGAGTGCACTCTGGTTAAACACCTGCAGGAGTGTCACTGAAGGAGTGTCACTGAGTGTCACTGAGTGCCAGCTGTGTCCCAGCAGTGCTCTCTGGCTCCTGGCACACTCTGGGTACCCCCAGACCCTGCCCCTGGCTCGGGCTGTGCCCCCCGGGCACTCTGGCACACAGGACCCGTGGGCTCTGTCACTGCCCAGCTCAGGGGGACTTGCTGGGGTCCCAGCAGCTCACACAGCCCCTGCAGGACCTGAGCAGTGGCAATGTCCCCTGGAACCTCTGCTGCTCCAGGCAGGGCTGGCTGCCAGCAGATGGCAATCCCTGCCTGCAGTGCTGGGCAGCCGAGCTGGCTGCTGTCTCAGTGTTTGGGAAAGAATCTTCTGAATGGCTAAAAAATGAAAAATAATGAAGTATTTCTAGAATTAATTACATTACATAATGTTTTCATAAGAGAAATACTATTTTGTCTTGGATTTCTGGATGCAAGCCCCTCCTCTTAGGATACAGAACCTACAGACAGAAAACAGTGAGGCAGCTCTCCCTTTACCTCAGGCACCTCAGTGATAGCTCACAGCCACCAGGAAATGATTTAAAATAACCACCACGTGAGAGAAGATCAGCACTGGGAAGGGAGCTCCTCCTGCACCAGCCCTGCCCTGGAAAACACTTCCATGATCCACATTTCTGTTACCCCACCTCTCCACCTCCTTGCCTTCTTTTCAGGGAACAAAGAACAACGCCTGAACTCACCCGTCTTTCCTCAAAAATCAGCATGTTCTGCAATGCTCCTCAAAGGACAAAAGAGGTCACAAGTGACATTTCCCCAAATTGGTGTTATATTTTGAAGAATAATGGGTTTATAAAATCCTCCTTCAAAAGATGGAAGGCCAGTGGTCCCTTTTCCAGGCCCTTCCCTGCACACAGAAATTTACCACTTTAATTACTCCACTTTTAAGTTAATTGCTGCAAAAATGCAGAAATTCTTAGTTCAGTAAAAGGCTTTCCTCAGAGTCAATTTTTTCTGGGTTCATTTAAATTAATCTGAAATAAGCTATCTTTAAACCTCATCAAGAGTATGTTATCTTTTGTAAGGGCTTAAGAGCTTTACGATCATGCTGCCAGTAACAGCACAGGCAGAAAAGCCTGAAGGCTGGGGGGAAAAAAGATAGTTCTGAAGATTTTTATAGGGATATCATCTCTAAAAATCATCTTTTGATAAGTTATCTTGAAGTTTGGACTTAAAGCAAAAGTGGAGGAAAACCACCCTCCTGGGGGTGTGATAATCTCTGCTGGATCATCTTATCAACAGATAGCAAGATCTTCCTGTTTTCTAAGTGTGTGTCAGAACTTCTCATGGATTTTTACCTGAGCACCAGCCTTTGCTACTTCAGCAGGTGCTGTGAACTGACATCGAGTTTTCCAGGCTACAGAAATCACCAAAAATACTGAAGTCAAAATATTCCATGTATTACATGAACAGTTACCACCATCATCAACCAGCAGCAATAGTAGAATATACAAAAACCCCAAAAGAAGCACAAAAATCATTTACCTCTCCTCTCCAGAGAAACTGATGCTGCTGGTAACTGATACAAATATATGCAGTGAATATTACCATTATTATTATTGTCTGATACATTCCTTCATGCAAATTGAGCATTCCAAAACCCCGAGGCTTATTTTTGTATGAGCAGACACATGGGAAGGAAAGAAAAGCAACAGTTTAATTCCCAAATAGTTTGGGATTTTTCAGACATTCCCTAAGTGACTTTTTTCCCTTGGGAGTTATTTCTGAACAAGAAACATAAAGTTTAAATGCTGTCAAATGCCAAAGGATGTTTTCTTCCAAATGAATGCTAATTAAATTAGTAGCAAAGGTAATCACATCAACCTTAAATTCTGGATTTACTAAGTGACATTCAAATGGTGACAATTAATATTCAGTGTCATGTCCTTCTGTACTGATACATTAGCATATAATTCTTAATGGTGCAGTTATTAAATTAAGGATCTATAATGCACTGAGCATGTCCTTGATCTCTGTTTGTGCAGCTCCCTGAGCTGTGACACTGCCAGTGCCAGGTGCCCTCATCCCACAGGGGACCTGGGACAGGTTTAAAGGTCAGTGCAGGACTTGGTGCCATGGCTCTGTCCTCCTAAAACAAGCTCAGGTGAGGTAAAATTGATCCCGAGAACTTCATTTAAAAGTGTCCTTCACACAGCTGAAAGGAACTTTAAGTTCATCCCTTCTGTGACTCCTTCCAGGAATTTGAACAGTCACAAGGATGCCACCTTGTCCTTCCACAGCAGCAGGATTGGGAAAGGGCACAGGAGCCTGGGAAAGGGCACCAGGAGCTGGAGGGACAGGACAAGGGGGAATGGCAGAGTGAGATGGGATATTGGGAAGGAATTGTTCCCTGCTCTCCCTGGGGGAAGAACAAGGGCAGCACAAACCTCCACATTCAGACTGAGCCAGATCACCTCACAACCTCCAACGTGCCAACGCTCACGGCAACCACAGCATTAAAAACCTACTGAAAACAGAGTAAAACAGTCTTAAAAGCCATTCTTTGGCCTTTGTCCTGTGCCTGACAACTGTCCCCTGCCAGCTGGACAGAGAGGGGGGTTTGTGACACCAGCTCCTCCCAAAGCAGCCCCTGTCCTCATGTGGAAACAGCTGCCAGGCTCTGGCAGGGCTGAGCAGAGCTGGTCCCTTCCCTCTTTGTCAGGGCACCTGGGCTCTTCTGGGGACTGCTGACTGACAGTGGGTCGAGTTCCAGGTTTGTTGATGTACAGGCTGGTTTTAGTTCATTTATTTTTAATGTGCTGTCTGTACTACACTTACTGCTGCAAGATGCCTGGGCTGCATTTCCCAGCGCAGTGCTCAGCCCTGTCCCACTGCACCTTGCCCCCAGTCACTCCAGAAGCATGAAGTTAGGTATACAGAATATATTATATGTTATATATTAGATACTGGTGTACATAGGAGTCACTAAGATCACAGCTTTGGTCTCTTTGTGCTCTGCCCTAGGCTCTGACACTGGAATGATGACATAAAAAAACCTACACAATGGAGGTATTTCAAAGTATTATCCTCTAGCCTCCCCAAAGTAGTCAATATGTTTTAAAATGTCAATAAAATAATTTTCTCCTACCGAAATTAAAAGTTTTGGATGGTTCTCTCCAGGTTGGTCAATAATACTGACAGAAGGAGCTGGTTTTGGAGCATTTCACTGACTTTGACAAACATTACAGAAGAGCCTGGGCCTTAAACCACAACTATTTCTATTCCCTCTGACAAATTATTGATTTCCTTGTTTTTCCAGCTGTGAGGAAAGCTCTCCTTGCCCATCCAGGTACATCCACCAAGCTCCTCCCAGCATTATCTCACCACAGCAATATCCACCCCCAGCACAACACTCAACCCACCCCTGCAGTGAGAGCGCCCAGCCACAGGGAAGCCAATGATCCATCACTGAACCAGCCTCATCTTTAAACACTGCACCTGGAAATGCATTTTAAAATTTAGCATGAGATCATATTAACCAATTCCCAGTATTGCTCTTATCCCTTATTTAAAAAGCTTAAGATATATCCCTTTCTCCTTGTATAAACCAATTCAAGTTATATAATGTATGTGGATTTACTTTGCCCCAGCTCCAGCTGGCAATGTATTGCTAAGCCAAGGCTGTACAATTGCAATTTGGCAGAAAACAGGTCAGGGTTATATTCCACATCAGAACTCTCAAACTGTGCTGAATGTTTCAAATTAAAAAGGCAAACGTAAATAACCCTTGAGTCAGAATGATCCTATTCCATTACCTTGCTCATAAATTTATATTGTGGGCACTTTTGGTTGGTTCTTTTGCTGCTTTTCCACATCTGTACGTGACAAATCCTGGGACAAAGCGAGGGTGGGAGTGCATGGATGCAGGAGGAGGGGACACCTGCTGTGACCCAGGCTGTGAGGGACACTGGGCTGTGACACAGGCCAGGAGGGACACTGGGCTGTGACCCACACCATGGTAGGGACACTGAGCTATGACCCACACCACTGGAGGGACACTGGGCTGTGACCCAGGCCATGGTAGGGACACTGAGCTGTGACCCACACCATGGTAGGGACACTGGGCTGTGACACAGGCCATGAGGGACACTGGGCTGTGACCCACACCACTGGAGGGACACTGGGCTGTGACCCAGGCCATGGTAGGGACACTGGGCTGTGACACAGGCCATGAGGGACACTGGGCTGTGACCCACACCACTGGAGGGACACTGGGCTGTGACCCAGGCCAGGAGGGACACTGGGCTGTGACCCACACCACTGGACGGACACCGGGCTGTGACCCAGGCTCCTGTGGCTCCCCAAGCTCAGTAACCACGAGCTCCCCTCTGCAGCCAAGATGTCCCTGCCAGCAGCCTGAGGACACTGCTGCCTCTCCAGGGCCATGTCCCTGAAGCAGAGCAGGTGCAGTGGCAGGCTGCTGCTTCCCCTGCAGCTCCAGGGCAGCCCTCAGTGAAGCCCAGGAAATCTGGGACCTGCAGCCCTGTCCTTGCTGGCACAGGGGTCAGTGCTGTCCGTGGGCCCTGCTCCTGCCTGCTGCTTGGGGCAGGTTCACTTTGCCTTGTGCCCCCCCTGCTCAGCCTCCTCCTGGCCTGCTTTCATCCTCTCAACGTTGTGTTTTTAGCACAGTTACAGCTGTTCACTAATTTGCTGCTAACAGATGATTCCAAGTTCATTGAAGGAGACACCAGAACTACAGAGCCTCTTTGACTCTCCACTGCCAATTTTGACAAATATTCAGGAGTCTCTAATAAGTCATGTTAGTACTGAAATTAAGCTGCATATTGGCTCTTTTGGGAAAAATATCTTCCTAATAGAGATCTTGAACTAACTACAGATCTTAAATTATGGGACTGTCTTCCACCAAACATGACATCCCAATCTAAGCATGTCCCAATACTCCTCCTGCCTCTGAGCTCTGCTTACTCCACCCTTTTACCTCTGTGATGTCACACTGTGTGCCTCAATTTTATAACAGCAGCTGTGCCAGGAAAACAAACACAGATCCTTTCCTCCCTTATTAAATCTCCTTCCCAACTTGTCTTCTGGGTTTTTGAACAGCCTGTGGCTGAATGGTCCCTCCACACATGCTGATATGGATACATCCTGAGCCTCAGGCTGCTCCCCTGCCACACCCACACATTGATTTTTTAAGGAGAAAAACAGGACTTTTTTTTCCTCAGTACATTGCAAAGCTGATCATCTATTCTCAAAGATTAATGAAGGCATATAAAGGCTGGAATGCTGTCACTGCTGGCTCAGAGGCAGGGCCGTGTGACATGGGTGGCACCCCAGGGCTGGCACACAGGGTTTGGGCAGGAAGGGAGCCAGGGCTGGGAGGGGACAGGGGCAGGGACAGGAGCAGCTGCAGGAGCAGTCCCTGGACAGTCTGCAGGATGAGGGGTGAGTGCTCTGGCTAACAGGAACGCTTTGCTCCAAGGACACAGTGATACACACGACCCCACCACTCACTGCTGGTTTTTAGGGCAAGGCAGGGATTTTTCAGCCCGAGGTGAGGCAGAGCTCCCCAGGGAGAAGAGGAAGGTGCAGCACCTCTGTCTGCGTGGCTGCCCACCCAGCCCACGCCCCGGGCAGCATCCCAAGGGAATTCCAGGTTCTGCCATGGCTCCTTGGCTTCAGAGAAAAGCATTTACAACCCCCCTCTGCCATTAAAATGCTTGGAAGAGTAAGGGTGGCTCAAGCCTGTCTAAACAGTTGTCATTTATTAACTTATGTTTTATGGCACCAGCTCTACTGCTGCAAGGAATTAGTAATTTATTTAGTTCTGACATTTCCTCTTCTGTCATTAAATTCAGTCTTCTGTGTAATACACAGAAAAGAAAACAATTCCCCCATAGCTACTCAAACTTTATGTATAACAATTCTCTGAACAAGATGATGATTGTGTGGGCTGAAATCTCACACAACTGCAGTGGGACTCAAGGATCATTTCCAGATAAGTTTAAAAATCCTATTAAAATTCATCCATATCCATTATTCGTGTCTCCTGACATGTGACAACTCACTGCACCACAAATCAATGAATTTTCATTGCCACAAATGCATTTCCCCAGCACATCTTTGCACACAGGGCTCCATCCCCTCTCCATCCCTGCTGGCACAGAGCTGTGAACAATCCCAGCACACACCAGCCACACTTGCACACCCTTGGGCTTCTGTCACTCACACCCTTTGCTGCAGAATGCCCATTTCCTGCTGCACAGGGAAGGGTGCTGGGCATTCCCAGCCTGAGGACTGAGGCAGCTGCAGGACAAGTTAAGCTAAGGACAAGGATCAGGATCCAGGGGCTCTCCTTAAGGGATGGCTTTACTGCTGTTTCACAGAACTATTTGTTCCACATCCAGGAAATATTCTCTCTTCAGTTTACTTCCCTCCATGCAGGGAAGCCAGGACTGCTGGAGGTGAGAGTTCCTGCTGGGAGAGGGGCCAGGGCAGCTCAGCTCCCTCAGGGCTGTGCCCTGGACACTGAACTCACTGACCCCACAGGCCCCAGCTCCAGAGGGGACTCACCAGCCACAGACAGCAGTGAAACTAAGCACCTACTATGAATTACAGAAATAAAACCCCAAACATTTTTCTCTGCTGCCATATCCCGAGATTAAACACACTGCAATTCAATAAAGCAAATGCTGAGGAAATAAATTCTGTTCTCTGAACATGAGTGTAGGGAACTAAGGATGACAACAAAGTTGATGATCATCTAACAAAACTAAGGCAGGAGCATGTGTACATTTAGCAAAATAATTAGCTCAAGATGCAGGAATGCTAAACAAAGTCAGGCTTCACTGCACTGATCCATCAGAGCTCTTGCCTTCACAGTGGACCTGGCACAACGCAATCCTGTCACAGGGGGAACAATTAATCATGGCAAGTCAGATGACAGACTTTCCTATCCCTACCCAACAGTCTACAGATTCAAACACATTTGACTAATGAGATACTTTCCATCATATTTTTCCACCTCCTCAGCTTCTGTCATTTCCGGGCAGAGGTCTTCTTGCTTTTGTTTTATAGAGAAGGAAGAGATCTGCTGTACCTGCCCATTTTCTTGGCATATACCCTCCATGTTCAGAACAGGGGCTGTGGAGAGGAGCTTTTGAGTTACCCTTTGTTCCCAAATGCAGATCCACTCACGTTTATCCCACTGAACTTTAATTTGAAGTGTAATGTTCTGCATATGCCGCTCTGATTCTTTGTTCCAGTTTCCCGAAAGCAAAAGGATTTGACAAGGGGCCAAAAGAGGCAGAAACGTCTGAGCGAGTTCCAGCTGCACCTCAAGAGCTCCTGCTTTGCTTTAGGAAGCTCCTGGTCTCCATGGTTACAGAGGAGTTGAAAAATAATTATCAAATGTTACCTTAAATGCTCCCATCCAGCATGAAAAAATAACCCTGCCCAGGATGCCCTGTACTGACAGCCCAGTGGAGCGTGAGCCCACATCCTGCACATGCTGCACATGCCACACATCCTGCACATCCTGCATATCCTGCACTTGCTGCACATCCTGCACACGCTGCACATCCTTCACATCCACACCCTGCCCCCCGGGCTGCTCCAGCCCTGGGCATGAGATGCTGCTGGACATTGGACACCCCCTTGCTCCCCTTGCTCCTGCTGGACACTCCTTTGCTGCTGCTGGACACTGCCTTGCTCCTGCTGGCTGGACACTCGACACTTCCTTGCTGCTGCTGGACACTGGACACTGGCCTTGCTCCTGCTGCTGGACACTGGACACTCCCTTGCTGCTGCTGGACACTCCCTTGCTGCTGCTGGACATTGGACACTCCCTTGCTGCTGCTGGCTGGACACTGGACACTCCCTTGCTCCCCTTGGGCTGAGCCCCAGAGCTGCCCAGCCCTAGGGGACAGCCCAGGACCCCTGAGCCCTTAGCCCAGTGCCATCAGCTGGGCAGCAGTGGAAGGCTCCAATCTCACCCTGCCAGACCCAGCCCTGGAGCCTGAGCTGCTCTCAGGCTGAGCACACAGAAGGGGAAGACACGCCTGGAGAGCAAAGCCACCCTGCAGCTCCTCTGACACAGATGGCATTTATTGCATTTATAAAAGGGCAAAGAACAAAGCCTCTGATTCACATTAAAAAAATCCCAAAGAATCAAACTCCAAAGCTCAAACCAAATGCCCAAACATTTCAGAGCCCAGTTCTCCCCACACTGCTGTCCTGGCTGTCCTGGAGCAGTGGGAGCTGAGATGGAGCCAGGAAGGGAGGGAAGGACTGACCCTGCACACCTGGTTTGACTCAAAGCTCATCTCTACTGCCACGAGTTCAGCCCCTCTCTGGCTCCTCCTGCCCACACCTGGGGTGAGGATGAGCACCAGGTGAGTGTGCCCAGGGTGGAGGGGCACTGGCTTCACGTGTGCCAGCAAGGAGAGCTCACTCATCTCTGGCTCCTAAAGATGCTGACTGTTTAGCAGATGATTTTTGTTTTCCTACTATTCCTGCTGATCAACAGGTGCAGTGAGTCTTCACAACACAATAAATTCACCAGTGAGAAGTGACATTCACCAGTAAAAAGTGGCATATGCCAGGGATGGCACATGGAGAGGACATGAGGGCAACCCAGTGACAAAATAAAAACCATTTTTTTTCTATAGCGTGGAATAGCAAAAAAAGGGGGAGCCATGCATGAGAAATGGAGGAGAAAAATGCCAGACAAATTCTGACCCCAGAGAATATATGACTTCATTAAGTATAACAAACCTGACACCCCTAAGTATCTCCAGATAGGTTTATTAAATACACTGAGGTTTAAGCTGTCCCCTGGAAAGCAAAGGATCCATTTCAGTCTGGAGGAGCTGCGTGTTATTCAGACACTGACAGGCAAGTACACACAAAGGCAGCAGGGTGACACCACAGCTGTGACAAATCTGTTCTGCAGACACTCGGGGTCCCTGCCAGCAGAGATGGGACAGTGACAGAACCTGGGTGTGCAAGGCCCAGAGCTGGATCCACCCTTGGTGTCTGAGTGATTAATTAAACTTTAACAAGTGTCTGTCTGGCAGCTATTTAGTTCTCGTGCCCAGCTTCAGCAGGTGGTTGTGTGGCTCAGGGGGAAAAGTTAAACCCAAGGGGTTTCTGTCGAATCCTCCCCTGCTGCTGCTGCTACCCCCAGTCCATTTCTGCTGCCTCTGAGCCCTCCAGGTGTGCCCAGGAGTGTCAGGCCCAGAATTCAGCACAGAGGCTGAAGAGATACATGATCTGGAGAGATTCCCAGCCTTTGCCACACAAAGCTTTGTGTGTAATTCTGGGTAGCTCAGGAGGTGCCTGGATGGAAAGCCTTTAGTAGGAGGGTCAGGTCCATGTCAGATGGGCACCCCTGGGCTCCCTCAGCCTCTGAGCTTCCCCATCATATTCTGGATTGGTCTTGGCAAGGTCTCCAGAGATCTCTGTTCCTTTTTTCTTCTTCATTTCTTTAAGCTTAAGAAAAGGCTGCTGCCAATGCATTCAGCAAAGCCCTGTCAGCCAGTCTGCCTTGCTATGAAATATTAGCAAACAAGCACTGATGGTAACACAGCCAAGTTTAACAAGATCTCCACTTATTATCCTGTCAATTTTGGTGGGAAAATATGGCACTGCTGTCAGATCCATCTGTTCAGTGCACAGCCCGTGCATGGAAATCACCTCGTCTCACACATGAGGAAAGACTGGGGAGAAATCCAAAGGTAAGAGTGAAAAACGAATTAGAGATTTGTTAATAAATAGTGAGAACTCAATTAAGATAATTGACCATCTGAGAGCAGCCAGGGTTTGTTCTGGTGTGGAGGGGGTGAAAATTCTGTCTCTCTGGCCGCATACAAACAGGATTTGTTGCAGCCTGCACAGATCAAATGTTATCCACAGCTTGGATCACCACAAAGTGATACAGACAGGAGGCACAAGAGGATGGCTGGGAAAAGCCATGGAAGGAAAGCCTCTAAGAAGGTATCAATTTACACATGGTTTGTTTTTTTTTTTAATCAACAAATTAACCTGATCACTGGTCACAAAAATCACTGCTGGTGTAGTTGGAGTAACTTCCTTGGAAGAAGTGGAAATGGAATGGAAAAAAACTAACTAATGCTAGAGAAACTTCAAGGGACAAATATCTATCCCTAACAACATTCCATTACTGGTTATCCTTTTCCATGTAAGAAGTTGAAGGAAAGTTGCTGGGCAAGAGAACAGCTGGTGGAATGATTTCCTCAGCAAAAGCAGGAGGCTGCCACTGGATTCTGCTGGGGGTGAAAACTGTGAGCTCTCAGGGGTTGTGTTCCTGTCCCCCCTGCAGAGGAGATGCCTCAGGAGAAGCATCTGGGAAATCGATCACATTCCAGTTCTCACCAATCAATCAGTAATGGTTTGACTAACTCTAAAACCATTTCAATAAAAAAGGAGCAGCAATACATTCAGCAACTGCAGCCTCTGGACTGTGGAGCCTGGGAAGGCTTTGGTGGATCAGCACTGCAGGACTGCCATCACTCCCCACAATTCTTTCACTTGGTAACAAATGAAAATAGATGGGATATAAATGACCACCAACTCAGAGTTTTGGCCTAATTTAGATTACTATATACCTCAAACAAAACACATAGAGTCACTCCTTGTTTAAAGCTTCCCATCAGAGCAGCACAGGGCCTTGCTGTGTGAACTCCTCCTGCTGAGCTTTCAGCACGTCCATGATGTGCAGCAGGAGGTGCTGCCAAAACCATTGGAGAGAGGAACCATTTCCCCTGGACTGAATCCCTCTGCACCATTCCAGCACAGACCTACAGCAGAGCAGGGCCTGCTGGCCTGCTGATGGATGAGCCTGAGTTGCTGGCTAGGGGAACAACTCTGAGTCAAAACAAGGCCTTTTCTGCAAGGAAATCCAAGGGGCAGTTCCTGGACATGTGTGCATCAGCCCTTTCCCCCAGCACTGCTGTCAGTCCAGCAGCACTCCTGCTGCAAGGCTGGCTCAGCTCTGTGCCTGCAGCACAGACCAGAGGAGCTGCTGAGGATTTATCCTTCCAATTAAAAACTGCATGGATTGGTAAATCTTGGTTTCTCCCATGAAAGCACACACTGGCTTCAGGAAATGCCAGAAGATGAAATCCTCTGCAGTCTTCTCTCTCAGGGTGGGGAAGGATCCCACTGCAACCAGGGCCACACGGCCCCAGTGTTCCACAGCTGCAGGCTGCAGCTCCAACTCTCCATCAGCTTTAGAGAGCTAATGAGCTCCCGGTTAAGAACAGTCCCCTTCCACTCCCTGTGCACACAGCCAGAGCCCAGAGCAGCTCCTCCAGAGGCCAAATCCATCCAGGGGGCTTAAAAGCCATGGCAGAAAAGTGGGGTTCAGGGCAATATCACTACTTCTTATTTAAATTAAGTCAAACAGCACATGCACCCTCGCCCTTTAGAAGGCCAGGCACATTCTAAATATTTAACATCATAGTCCCAAGACAAAAAAAATACAAGAATATTAATTACCATCTTGCTTACTCAGTGTCACCTGTGTTCGGAAATCAGATATGAAATAATACAAGAAACCTGACACATGCTTTAAACCAAATTTCCATCTCTGGCGCCTTTGGAACAGCACTAGATGGACCGAGTGTGGACAAGCAGACAAGAAACAGACCCCACTCCAGCACACACCTGGGGAAATTCCCCCCACTGCACCAGTTACACTGTATTCACACTGTCTAAAGCACCCAAATCTAGCTCTCAGTTGTGTTCCCTCATCCTGCTGAACTCTGCACTGCAAGAGGATCCTCTTGAGACGTAGCAGAATTTTCATGTTACTGAAAAAATGTTACCAGCCCTGGAAATAAGAAAGTCAAATTAACGTGACTTGCAGCACTCTGCAACTCTCCATATTCTGTTCTCTGAGTAGTGTTCATTTGCAGAATTCCACTGAATTTAAAAGTATCACTTTAGACATACACATCTTTAACTGAAATAAGATTTTGACTATAAATGTTTAAGATGTGAAACACTAAATTAAAGAATCCACTTTAAAGAGCTTGTAGTTAAATGAGTGCTTGAAAACTCAGCACAAATTAATCATCTGCTTCCAGACATCTGTTACCTTAAAAATGTGCTTCCTTAGGTCTATTACTCCTTGCAATGGGATCACATCAATACTGTCTGACTGCACGGGAGAGCTGCAGTCTCCCCCCAGCTGTATTTAATTACCCAAGCAATGCCTAGAGCAGGGGCTGGAGCAGAGCAGCAGAGCTCCAGGGGAGCCCCTGCCACAGCCAGGCCCTGGGAAGCTCAGTGCCCCAGCCCCAGAGCTGCTCCCAACGGGGCTGCTGCACATCCCACACGGTGCTGCAGCAATGCTTTATTTATCCCAGTGTCTCCACAATCTGCACAGAGCCCCCCAGCCAGGGGGCTCCTCGAGGAAGGAGGTCACAGCTTCCCCCCACAGCTACAGGGCTGTCCCACACCAAAGTTCTGGGCTGTCAGACACCAGAGTTCTCACCCCTGGTGTCACTCTGTACATGGCTGCATTCCCTGTGTGCTGGGATTAGATATGAGAATAGTGGGGTTTGGAAAAGACCTCACTGGTTTGAATATAAAGGAACTATTTCTGTGTCATTATCAAGGCTAACATGGAAGTTCATATTCATTTTAAATGCACCCACCAGGAAGAATGGGATTTATCTTTATCTGCAAGTGCCCAGCCAAGCAACCAGTGAGACTCAGGCTGCTCAGAACCTCAAGCTCCCTTTTCAGCATCCCTTTCCTGTGTTTTCACTGCACACACACACTCATGGAACCAGAGCAGCAAATCCACGTGGCTCACCTGCAGGGAGGCTGCGGAGCCCAGGCTGGGGCTGGAGCCTCCAAAGGCTGCTGGGACTGCAGCAGTGACAGGGCAAGGACAAGGCTCTGCTGCAGAGGGTTTTCCTGTTAAACTGTTCCTAAAGCAAGGACTAACAAAGCACTGCACCAGCTGCAGCTGCTCTCCCTCCCTGGCCCCCCTCACACACAAACACGGCCGTGTCCATGTGCCAGGCCAGCACTGGCAGCAGAGACAAGGCAAGGCCAGGTAACTCAGCTGCACCCGGACTGCAAACTCTCCTGGCTGGCCCAGAGCTAGGCTAAAGTCACGTGCAAAAGAAGATATTTCCACTTCCATGGCTTTCTACACACACAAAATCCCACCTCAACTAGGCCAGCCAGGCACTGTTCATTTTAATTTCTTTCTGTCTCAACCAACACAGGACTTTAAAAGATAATCTCTGGTAGAAATTCAATTTATTTCTCCTCCTGCATGTCTAAGCAGATCTGTAATCAGTGTAATCACTGTGCCACTGTCTCGTGTGTGGCTGAGGGTCCTGCAAGATTTTCTCTGTGGCAAAAAGGAACAGCATTAAAATCTTATCAAAACAAATCCAAATGAGCATCAGTCCAAGAACAAAATTAACCCAACATGCTCCTGGGTGAAAATCTGGCTGTTCTTTCACAAAATGTTTTATTCTTACATACCTTAATCTTCTTTAAGATGTGAATGGGAAACTCAGGATGGAAGCCCTTGTACCAAAGGGTCAGAACAGGGGCTCCTGTGCAGGAGTGAGGCATGTGGAATGGCTCCCTAACACCTGCAACATTCCCTACAGCTGCTTAAAGCAGGGCCCGTGGATATTCCAGTAAACAATCACACAAATGTAACTGGACGCTCTTTCTGGTTTTGAATTAGAAAATATATAACTTCTCAGAAGTAATATTCCAAACCCATCTGTTCTCTGCAGATTCTTGAACAGCTTAATTTATGCCTTCTTTCATGAATTAGCAAAGCAATTTAAGCCTGCTAACCCAGGATGTGAGCCGCTAGCCTTTACTAGGCTGAAGTGATTGTTTATTCTGCCTTGGTGAAGATTCTGCACCAAAAAAGTCTTCACTAGATGGATTTTCAACAAGCTGCAGCCTTGTTCAGACAGTTTAATTAATTTTGGGAGAGGACTAAAATTGAATGGCCTTCTAAATGTCTGAACTGCAGATTGCTGGTCTGTCCCACCCATATGTCTAAAACCTCTGGCTCTGTGGAATGCTGCCTGGGATCCACACACCAGATGTTCCCAGAGTTTCAAGGCTGAGCTCTGGAGGTGCCAAATTTCTGAGCTCAGTGTCCCTTCAGTTCATGATCCAGGGCACAGAGCTGGAGAAGGAGGCATTTGCAGTTTTCCCAAAGTGTCCCATTCCCACGGAGTTTTGGAGTTGCTGCACAGAGCATGTCACCCCCAGGCTGGGTTTTCTGTGACCCCAAACGGCTGCTGCAGCACCAAATCACAGTGACACAAACATTTCTGACCCAGAGTTTCCCACAGCAGCTCGGGGCTGGCATCACCAGTACTCACCAGTAACACCACATCACCTGGGCACAGAGGATCAGCAGTGTGGTTCAGGTATCCCAGGACCCTTCATGGCAGGAGCATCCCACAGGAGCAGCTGGATTGGCAGCAGGTGCATTTGTTTGTATTGCTTCCACTCCATGAAAGAAAATGGAGCTTGTCCATTTAAACTAAAAACTGAAGAAATGTTATATATAGATACATATATATATATATATATATAAAGGCTGATGTGTATTTGGCTTCAGCTGCACTACAAAAACCCTGCCCTGCTCCATTAGCCAAATGTCACTGTCACACAAAGAACTGTCCCCATCTGGATTAATTTCTAAAATTAAGAGAAGAGTATAAGAGATTATGTGATAAAACACTGCTGCAATAATCTATCCTGACCTCCTGCAAGCACTATACAATTTTTCTAAATTAATTCCAATTAAAGCAAGTTTTTTCACCTCCTGCTTCTCACTTGCTTCCTTACAAGGCACTTTTGCTAGGTCTCAGTCACACTTCCCAAACTGCATCCTGGCTATGAGACAGAAATCCAGGTCCAAAGTTTAAGGGATTAATCCAGTGTCTGCTTCTGGTCCTCCATGGAAAAATGCTTTTTGTTTAGAAAATCCACTCTTCTCTCCCAAGTGATACCACAGCCACTCTCCTGTGTTAGAGTGGAAGAGTCAGACAAACTCAAACGTGGCTCCTGATCCAGAAGGGAGCCCAGAGCTCAGCTGCCACCTCCAGGCAAGAAGCACTCTGTGAAATGAAGGCTCTTCCCTCCTTGCATCTCCTGCCAAAACAGGTGTGTGCAGTCACTAACTGCTGCTGGATTCAGCACCAATCTATTTGGATAGATTTTTTTTTTCAGAAAACATGTAACCAAGTGCTTAAAAATCTATTTTAATGACATTTTCAAGAATAATAATACTCTGCATTACAAAAGAAAGAGGTAAAAGGTACGTCTTTGACATATCAGAAAATCTTACAGCAAAGGCAAAGAGTATCTTCCAACCAAAGTAAAGCTATGTTGTTCCCTACAGGGAAGCTTTAGGTGTCTGAGATTCCTTCATCCAATTCACTTGCAGCCTTCATATAAAAAGGTGAACAGTCAAAATAGTCACTCTACCATGTCAGTTTAAATATTCCACTGACTGCTGACAATTTAGCAATAAAATTACAAATATACAGGAAATGGATTTACTGTACCAAAGCTACTCACACAACCAACAGCAAAAATACGTAACAAAATAAGCAGAAATTGTTTTCATTCATAAAAGCAGAATTACTCCCACATTCCACTCTGTCCCAAACCAACACAGTAACTAAAAAGGAAGACAACTGTTGTCATACTTTGTAGAGAGGGCAGAAGACAAATCTACACAGGACTCACAAATCTGGACTAACCCTAATTCTACAAACCATTTGCTGCAGAATCACAGTTCATACACGAAAACATGTAAAATTTATAATAACAATTCAGAACAAGCGATGCTAATGAAGGGTCGCTGCCTGTTGGGCAGAACAAGCCCCAGTCCAGCATTCCAGACACCACAGTGCTTTGGAGAGCCCTCACAAAAGGCCAAAAGTGATCACCAAAAGTGTTTTTCCAAGCAGGACAAGACACAAGGAAACCAGTATTGCCTGCAGTGCAATGTCAGGCTTTGGAGCACGGCATTACAGACACAGAATGCTACAAACGCACACAGGCTCCGTCAGCTCGGCCCCGCAGTAACGCACCCTGGGGATGGAGGGCGGCTCCCGTTCCCCCAGCTCTGCCAGGAAGGGGCACGTTAAACACCGATTCACGGGAATGAAACTGCGTTTGGAAATGCCTTCGCCGCTCCAGGCAGCCCCTCGCTGCCCCTCCCCGCAGTGCAGCCTGAGAGCCGGGCACAGCCTACAGCCTGAGCAGGAAATAGATCTCGGGCTGCTCCTGGGCGCCGGGCGGCAGCTGCAGCTCGCCGCAGCCGTGCTGCAGGGCGGAGCAGGCTCCCTCCGGCGCCCCGCGGCGCTCCCCGGGGCAGCCGTGCAGGTAGCGGGCGATGTAGGAGCCGGTGGAGTGCCGGTTGGCGGCGTGCGGCGGCCCCGCGGCCTTGCTCCGCAGCACCACCCCGGGCACGCCGCTGCCGGCGCAGGGCCGGTGCTTCCCCGCCGCCTCCTGCCGCTCCCGGGCGCGGCTGGCTATGTTCCGCACCCGGCTCTGGCTGCGGGACGACAGCTTCCTCACCAGGGCCCGGGGGCACTCCTCGTCCGGCTGCCTGGGGCACAGCGGCTCCCGGCTGTCCTCCTGCTCCAGGGACAGCAGCCTCCGCAGCTGCTCCGTCAGCGCGTCCGTCGAGTGCGGCCTCACGCCCTGCATGGCAGCCATTTTCCTGTCCCTCAGGCCCGAGGAGATGAAGCTCCTGCTGATGTACTGATACTTACTCTCAAAGTTGCAGGAAATGTCCTCCGAGGTCAGGTCTCCCAGACTCTTGGACTTGCAGGGGCTGCTGTGCTGGATGGCCGGGTGTGGGGGGAACGGCAGAGCCGCCGGGAGCACGGGGCAGGCCGAGCTGGGCTGGGGGGCGCACCCCGCAGCCTTGCGCTTCTCCGAGTGCTGCTGCCACGAAAACCCAGCGTTCTCACACGCGGGGACAGGGAGCTGGCTCCCTGCGGCCCCAGAGTTCTCGGAGCAGCGCCAGGCAGTGGCACAGAGCGCAGCAGTGGAGCTGCTCCCTGAGCTCCTGTCACCACCGTGCCCAGGGTCCTGCTTCTGCCTCAGGCTCAGGGGAGAAGCCAGCTGGCTCATGTCCTGCCGTCTGTACGCACAGGCGGTTACCAGCAGGTCCTGGCAGTCCCCATCCACCTCCAGCAGGCTGCTGCTGTCCGAGTGCTCCCCAGGCACAGGCGGCCCCAGCGCCTCCTCAAAGATGAGGCTGTTGGACCCAAAAGAACTGGCAGGCTCGGGGGCTTCCCAGCTTAGTCCAGATTTTGTAGCACAATTCCTTTTGGGATTTGCATTTAGTAAAGAGAGGGATGAAGAACAAGAAGAGCCAACCAAGTTACTTTCTAGACTGTTTAGTCCTTTCTTGCAAACTAATTGCCTGTGGCTCTTACATTCAGAAGCTGGAGATGCCTCGTGGATGATTGTGTATGTGGAATACTGTGCATCCTCCAGGCTGGAGAACATGGCTGTGTCCAGAGTGGAGAATAAAGAGGATTTGTTGGATTTTGTGGGAGTGAAGTTGTGCCTACAGGGGCTGCTCAGGTCTGCAGCAAACACGTGTGGGAGTGCAGTCCCCACCCTGGGAGTCTGGCTGCTGCTGCCATGGGGGCTGGAGGCAGGGGGAAGGGGAGTCTGGTCATCTGTGCCATCGAGCTGCCCGATGAGAGTGGACACAGCACTGTCAAGCTCACTCTCAGTCGAGAGAGAGACTTCATCGATGAGGTGAGAAATGTCACTGTCCTGCAGGGCCACCGTGGAGTGACAGTCAGGGCCCTCGGAGCACGCGGCAGAAGAAAGGGAAAGAGGTGCTGCAGTGCTTTTCTTTGTGTCATATTTGTGATTCTCCACCTCTGCTTTCTGAGAAAGAGAAGTCCCCGTGAGACTGATCTTCCCTTCCTTAGACTCTTTTGTGTCACCTTCCTTTTTACTGTCTGCACAGTTTTTGTGGTGCAATTTTTCTGTGGGAAGTTCAGAGTCAGAGTCTTGCATTAGGGGGACAGTTCCATCAGAAAGATTGTTCTCCTGGTAGTCCACCAGGTGATTTGCTTGAGCTACACCATTTGCAAAAACCAAATGTTCAGGTTGCTCCTGTGGAGGTGGTACTAAACAGTTAGCTGTAGAATCCCTCTGGTCATTCTCCTTCTTGAACTGAGATGGTAAATTTGAAGCATTTGACTTTTGCTCCGAATGTGGAAAAACCAATTCTTTCAAGCTTGTTTCCTTCTCATTTGTATTGTCATCACTGTTGGCTGAATTAAATGAGAAACATATTAGTGGCATACAAGACTCTGCTCTGTCTATCAACAGCTATTTTGTCCTTAGACAGACAAATGGAGAACGCAAAACTAGGTACAGTTGTGACAGAACTTAATCATGGCGTTGTGCAGGTTTAGTACAAATTATCTGAGTGACATGAATAAATGGAAAAATACAACTGCAGGCACTTCATTGAAATTTCCTTGGAATGTCTATTACATCAAGCAGGTGATGTAATATTTGTTGTAAGTAATGTTAATGAGGTACCACATCATAGCTTGCACGTGGCATTACCTTCAGCTGTGTTCCTAGTCACATTTGTACTATAAAGAAGCGTGGCAATAAAGACAGAACAGAACAGCTCTGTTAAAACACACAACACTTGAAAACAAGATGCATGCTTCAAGCTGAGTCAAAAGCATCGAGTAGATGGACTCCAGACTGGTTTATACATGTGGTTACTGCAAAGTGTTACAGTACAAGGATTTCATTTGGATCTTCTACCAGCAAGCAGCATTCACAAGGGAAAGGGTTTGAATTCCTCGAAAAATACATATTAGATGTTTTCTCCACCAAATCCTCTTGTCTTTCTATGCCAGATTTGAGCTCTATGACTCACTCCTTTGGAGATTTAATGAAGCAGGGACTACAGAAGTAAGATACTGGTTTAATGCTTGCTAGAAATCGGGTACTCTTGGAAGAAGCAAGGGGAGCCCTGACCGTTTACCAAAAGTAATTTCGGAAGCATCTTACCAGATGTGCTTTCCTCTCCCTTGGCCTCCTGGGCAGTGTCCTCTGCTGGGCAGGGCAGCTCTACCATGAGGAATCTGTCCACGGGCATGGACGCAGGGCGCGCCTGCAAGCTGCGGTTCGGCCGCCGGACCACCCCCTCCTTGTCCTTCAGCTCTGTTGGCTCAGAGGCACTGTCCTGAGTCTCAGCAGCCTCCAGGAAGCCCATCTTGCTCTTCTTCCTGCCCTTGGCCGGGGCGCTGGCCGTGCGCCGCAGGATGCGCTCGCCGATGGAGCGCTTCCGCACGTGCTGCCCGCCGGCCTCGGCGGTGCCCACCTTGGGCGCCTTGGAGAACAGCCCTCGGAGCCCCATCAGCTGCTTGCTCTGCAGGGACAGCAACAGCACAGCCTGGCCTGAGCTCACGCTCACTCACAAGGCACAGAGCTGCTCTCACAGTGCTTATGAGTGATGACGACAAAGTTCAAAACGCAGCAAAGCAAAAATTCACACCAAGCCACTCACAGCTACTCTGAGCAAGGAGCTCCCAGCACAGGTCTCCATGGATTCATGCATGCCTGCCTTTCTCCTCGTTAGGATGGCAGCCTGCCACAGTTACCAGAGAGCTTTGCTCAGTCTCCTAATGGGAGCTGACAAGGCTCTAGGAGGTGCTCAGCAATGACAGGCTGCACATTAACATGGAGTTTTCTGTGCATGGGTTTCATCAAAGCAATATTCAGATGTTTCAGAGCCTGCATGGAGAATGGTTCCAGTTTGGCATTTGCAGATCATGCTACTGGGAACCACTGGAAAGTCTGTGCCCAGCAAGTGCAAAGTGCATGCTTATGAGCTCTACCTTTGTGGCTCCTAGAAAGTGCATTATTGTGTAACTGGGATTGAGGATTAAAGGGCTCCACTGAAAGGCAAAAAGAAATGCAAATCCATTTGGCTAATGTTTTCAAGACTGCCACACAAGCAAATAAGGTAACAGTACATCAGCTGTAAATAGAACCACTCTACAGCAAACCATTTAAAGCTATTTCCTAGTTTAGTATGTGTCCCCCAGGAACTGAGCAGATCTCCTCACTCACGGATGCAAACTCAGCCTATGAGAAACAGCTATGCAGCCCATCATTCATTCAGAGCAGCATCAGGTGAACAGACCCGGGGACAGAGATGGAATCCCAGTGGGTGTCCCCTCCTGCTCCTCTTGCCTCCCCTCTGCAGTTACTCTGTGCTGGTTTTCTCGAGCATATTTGTTCTTACAAGGGCAGCAGCCAAACAGGCCCCTGCAAACCGTCCCCAAGGGATGTCACCTCACAAATGTGCACATACCAATACATGTGATCCCATCCCTGATCTGATGGGATCAGGGAGCAGAAAGGAAGTGGAGCTGGGAGGGGACCTGGACAAGAGCAAACCTCAGCCCTGAGCCCTTCTCTCTGCTGTTGTCTCTCTGTTCCCCTGAGCTTTCTGTGGGTGCTGCACAACTTTGGGTTCATGTTTGTCATGACATTCTCTGCATCCTCTCAGAAGGCACAAAGACTAAGGGCTGAGTGTCCTCTGCAACCTCAAACCTCACAGAGGTCAGGGTTTTGTGTTTATCTTCATTTCTTAAATCACTGCTAAGGTGATTTAAGCATTCTGCCGAACATGGCATTAATTTCTTTGTGCTGCTTATCTCCAGATGGAAACAGCTAAGGAAAGCAGCTGACAACACAGAAAAAGCACTGTGCTTTCACTTTAAAAACATTCTAAAATTAGCAAACTAGCAGAAAAGCAAAATCTATGCACTAAAACCTAAAATTAAATTAGGTTAATTTAAATTAATTAAATTAGCTGCTAAAAATAGCTTGTCAAATATAATGTTCTGGTGCAGCTACAGTTCTCAAGATCTACTTCCAAAATAAGATCAGTTTAGCACACTGAAGAAATGTACCTCCTGTACCTAGACAAGATAGATAGCTGTTAGGTGCTAACAGTAAGAACATCTGCAAGTATGTGCACAGCAAGAGTGGAGTCATGGTATGGTGAAATTTCCTTGCTGATCTCCTGCAAGGAAACCCCACACACACTCTGAGCCTCCTGGGCACTCCAACACAAATCCTGGGAGGTTCTGAGCTACATTTAAATCCATTTCTATCAGAAGAGAGATGTAAATTTCCAGCTGTACCTACCTTTCCATAAGTCTCATTAATGATTATATGAACAAATATGGAAGCTTCTGTCAGTCCTTCTAAATACACGTGGCGATAGCCTGGGGAAACAGAAGTAGAAATATTTCCACACAAACCACCACCAAGAACCAGCAGTTTGCATTTTATGCCCAGCTAGCAGTGACTGTCTATAAAAGTGATGTATGCACAGGAAGCCACCTGGTGCCTTTAGTAAACTTCTCTGGTGTCCTCACAGGTTTTTCTGAGCCCCAGTACAAATTGCATCTGAGTTATAAAAACCACACCAGCAGAAATTTCCAAAAGCACAGACAACCAAACTCCTTTGAGGAATGGTGCACAAAGCACTCTAAGAGAACAGAAGTTTGTCCAAGTATCACATGAAGTTGCAGAGATAAAGATTTATAAAATCTGTCATCTCGTGCTGGTAACATCCTCCTTGGGTTTGAGGGTGGATTTCCACGGCCAGGAGAACAGAACAGGAGCACTCACCAGGCACGAGGCTGCTGAAGGCCACAGTTCTCTGCCCCACAAAGTCTCTCCCGATGGGGTCATGGTCCCAGACAAGGAACCGCACCAGGGCAATTTCGGGCATGTGGATGGTGAAGGTGAGAGTCTCCTCCCACACAGGATTGAACCCTGCAGGACAAACAGGACACGTGGGGAAACAGGTCCATAGCGAGTGCTTGCCTCAGTTCCCAGGAGGCACAGGACACAAGCAGCTGCAGCAATGACAATTCCAACATGTCAGTCATTAAATGTGACAGATCTGCCTCTAGGATTGCTTTAAAAACAAAATGGGTCTGCCTGGGAGCTGGCACGGGTACCCAGGCAAGCACTGAGGTAGACACAGATATAGATACAGATACATTTGGAACTTCTGCATAAAGGACATTTAAGAAAAAATTGTTTAAAAGACAATGTGGGGACCAACTCCTGCCCTTCACCTCTAACTTGTTTGTCTCCACACCAGAAATTCTGTCTGGGAAGCAGAAATAATTTGTGAAAATATGATAATTTGATTTCATCAGATAAGATACTTTGCAATTTAGAAAGCAATAACAGACATGATTCATTTATACTTATTTAATATTTTACTCTGAGAAGAAGAAATCACTTAGATTATCTTACCATTGTCATCCACCACCCTGGTCTGATCTTTACAGCAGTCAACAGGTAACCCAATAATCTCCACCTCAACAAAGGGATCTATTATCTGTTTTTCAAAAACACAAGGTTTTAAAGGCAAGCCAGTCATACAAATGAAGGTGAATTGTTAAAAAATTAATGGAGAGAGTTGATTTAAATTCATATGAGAATTCAAACCCCTTTGATTGACATGAATTTTCAAGCAGAACTATCATGGGAATTGGTTCCATGAAGTCCATGTTGATGTATGGTTTACATCAAGAGCTATGGACAGCTGTGACTAACTTTCATAAAAATCACCCTTTAAAATACAAAACCAATCAGTTCTTAAACATCACAAGGAGGATACAGGCTGGGGGAAGTGTAGTATGTAGTGACCAAAAGCTTGACAATATCTGAAATTTGCTGGTGTATTTGAATAAGGAGATTTGAGTCACACACTGCCACATCACTGCAGGAGCTCCCCTGGAAGTGTCTGCTGGGACCAGAGCATCTCACCTCTCCTCTGTCCCCCAGCATTGAGTCAGGAGGCTTGGGGAGCTGCTGCCCACTGATGATCTTCAGAATAAGCTGCTTCTTAGGACTGGCAGGAAGTGGATCAGCAGAGTAGGGGTTGAATGTGCCTGAAAGATGGCAAGAATGAGAGTGTAAGGAAAAAGATACAGATAATAAATATCACCCCCCAAGACACACACAGACAAATTCAGTCAGAAATGAGAAACTATGAGTATGGAGCAGCTGCTCAGTAATTTTAAAATTCTCCTCCTCTTTCTTACAACCTTTTCTGAGTGGAGCAGCCCTTGGTTATGTGATTCCAAGGCAGAACTGGACCAAACCCTGGATACTTGCTCCTGGGCCACTGCAGAGCTTGTTCTACTTTCCTGCAGCTGGTCTTCCTAGGACCCCTTTTTCTTCTTTTAAACTCATGTTGATAAGGGAAAGGCCTCAAAATACACAAATATATATATATATGATCACAGTAAGAGATTGCACACTGGTACAAGTCTAAGAGCTATGAGTGCATGGAAATATGAAAGATTCTATATTAGTTTGCACTTTCCTTTCTTGTGCCTTTGCTGTGAAGGACACTTTGTTAAAGGCTTGGCAGCTACACTGGATAACTACATGGAACCTTACCTTTGCACATCTGCTGAGGTTTGAGGACATAACCACAGTTGCCATTTACCCTGAATTTTGCTTCATTTAACTGCATCACACGTCCCTCAGACTGGTAGTTTAGAGCCACTGAAAGAGAAGTCAGGTGTCATGAATAAAGATAATATTACTTGGCACATAGACAGCAAAAGGGAAGGAAGTCTTTCATGCAGCTCCTACCTAACTGGCAGCCCACATTCCAGTAAGGAACAGGGTTGAAGTTGCTGGAGTCGATGCGATAGGCTGAGGGATAGACCCTGGTCAGCTGCCTCTGGTTGTAAAGCATGAACTGCTCAGCCTTCTGCTGCACTGCCTGGTGGGCTCTGGTCTCACTGAACGACAGCACGTTCCCTGTGGAGCCTGTGTGCCACGGTACAACCAACAGACAGGTGACAATCAATCCCAGGGCACGGGGCCTGAGCTCAGACCTCATTACCTGGGTATTAATCAAGGGCAATGTGAGGTTTAGTCCAGTGTTCAGGACAGATTGTCTTGTCTTACACAAATCATGCACCCTGGGTAACTGAAGAGCACCAGCTCCCCCTTCCAGGAGGGTCTGTTGTTCTCCCCTCAAGTCTGCAGCCTTGAAAGGAGAGCCAAGCAAGAGCTCCAGCTAAAGAGCCCAAGCTCAAGAGCTCCTGCTGGGGCCTTTCCTCCTGCAGACCCCAAGATGTGGCAGCTCTGGGGAACCTGCAGCAAAATCCTCTGCTGGCAGCAGGGGCAGAGGGATCACTGCCAGGGAAGGAGTGCCCTGCTGGGCTCTGGCTTTGCCATCATGCCACCCTAACAGCAGCACTCAGCTCCTCCTCTCACAGGTGACAAGGGACATGCCAGCCCTGTGCCACCCTAACAGCAGCACTCAGCTCCTCCTCTCACAGGTGACAGGGACATGCCAGCCCTGTGCCACACTAACAGCAGCACTCAGCTCCTCCTCTCACAGGTGACAGGGACATGCCAGCGCGGTGCCAGCCCCGTACCATCATCCACGATGTCCTGGGCTGCCACGGAGTTGGTGTACACCACCAGGTCAGACAGGGCCCGGCACAGCTTCACTGTCTTCCTGCGGCGGGCAAGCCTGCTGGGTTAAAGCAAAAAACACCGGGCACTTGCAGCATTGAAGGTGTATTTCAATCCCCTTTCTGTTCTTTTCAACAACAAGGCAATGAAGAATTGTGAGCAGGGAACCCTGTGAGGCAAACCTCCTTGGAGAGGGTTCTGGGATGACTGCTCCCCCCTCTACCTCCAGAGCCCATCCATGCAAACAAAACTTTTCATTTAAAACATAATGAAATAACTGCACCATGGCTGTTCCAGACAAAACCAAGGAGCATTTCAGTGAGAGCAGACACATTCTCAGTGGCACTTTTCTGATTGCTTTTTTTTCCATTCTCACATGCAATAAAGTTGCCTGGGCTGTGGTGCACCTTCTTTAACCTGCACGGTTTGCTGTGTTTGCAGCAGATGAAATAGGGCCTGGCATCTTTCCAGGAGCAGTGGTACTGTCACACTTCTCTGCAGTTCCAGGGTAATTGCTGCTTGCAGCCTGGGACAGGTGACACAGCAAGCCCACCCTGACAGCTGTCACGTGTGACAGACACATCACATGTGACACACGTGACACACGGGACCTGCTCTGGGCACAGCCTCACACGCTGGTGGCACTGGACAGCCCTGCCTTTACCTGGGGGGTTCCAGCTCACCTGTGGGGCTGCCCTGGCTCCTTGCCTGGAGGGTGCTGCTGGCTGTCCTCGTCATCCGAGGCGCTCTGGGCTCTGGCTGCCGCCTTTGCAGCTCTCTGTGGGGAAAGAGCCAAGCAGGGTCAGTCACTCGGGGCTGCCGCGCTACTGTGCTTGGTGCTGGGCAGGAGGCTGAGCTGGGCTGTGCTGCTCCAGGGACAAAAGTGACCCCTGGGGCTGGGCCAGCAGAGTTTTCCTGCCATAGAGAAGGAAAGGCAGCACAGAGCACACTGCACCCCACAGCAGGGACTGCAGCTGTGGCCATGAGCAGTTCTGTGTGCTGCCAGGCCTCAGGGCATTATTTCTGTGTGCTGCCAGGCCTCAGGGCATTATTTCTGTGTGCTGGTTCAGGGCATTATTTCTGCCAAGGGTCTGTCCAGCACAGGCCACTCTGCTCTGAACCTACCCTGCTCCCTCCCAACACCAGAGGACAACACTGCTCCCCTGGCTCCAGAAACTGCTCCTGCTGAAACCCCAGTGGATTTTGTCCTATTTAACAAACAGCAACACACAGCAGGGTCTAAATATACAGAGCACTGCTTCTGCCCACCTGTGCTTCCCCCCAGTTTAGAAAATTAAACATATTCATTAATGAAGGTGTGAACAGAGTCTGGGCAAAATATTCGAACATTATCTTCCCATTCCATTTTGAGCCACATACAAATATTCAAATGATTCTAAATTATTACACTATAAAGAAAATAGCTATGATAAAAAAAGATTAAAACCTCAAAAATCCCCTTTTTTCATAAGCACCTATGATTTAACAGTTTCCAATTTCAACATTACATCTTTTGTAATGCTAAACACAGCTTCAAGTGAGAGTTATTTAATTCCCTTCTCATCAAGAGGTAATTAATATAACTGAGAGCTTCTTATCCTTTTGCATACGGCTCACTGAGCACAGATTTCTTTCCTCCTCTTGTCATACACTGCATTGGACATAATTCAGTTTGCTGTGTTTGGTGCTAGCACGAAGTTGACTATATTGGAAATCATTTGCATGGTTCACTTTGGAGTCTGAAGGTCTGCACTGAGCATGTTCCATGCAGTTAACTTTCAGGAATCACCAGCTTTAGTGTCTTTGTATCTCCCCTGGTAGTTTATAAGAGTTTATTCATTTGGCACAAGAGCTGGCTGAAGATGTCATGTGTCAATATTGTTGGGTGGATAATTCTGTATCTGCAAAAATATCAATAGTAACCAGTCTTTCCAAGCATCCCTTCAGCTGGAAGGGCATCAGGGGGCAGTTACAAGATGTGTCTGTTGCCTCAGTCTACAATACCATCACTATTAAAAAAAAATCTATATATACCTTTATTTTTTTCAGCAGAGATGAAATGAACGGGCTTTCCAACCTGCTACATCCATTAGGATAACTAGCTGCAGTAATTAAATTATTGACAGACTTTCCAGCCCTCAGCATAAGCAGCAGATTCCAGTGGCTGACGTTTGCCTGTGACATCTCATTGCCAGCATTGTGTGGCCAGCAGCAGGCACAGGGTGCCACGGGCAGTGCCCACTCTCAGCTCCTACCACACCTGAGGGGCAACGTGCACTCAGCTAAAGGTGCTGAGGGAAACACGAGCACTTTAAACCGATGCAAGCTTGGAATTTAGGTGTAAATATGAGTCCTGGTACTGTCTGCTTAGGGAATTTTTGATGGCTCCTAGCTGGCTTCGGGGCAGATGGACTGGTGGCTGATGAAGTTCTGTGAAATGTCTCTTAACCATAAAGCTCTGCTCAGATTCTCAGTCCCAAAGCTCGGTGCAGCCCTCACCATGGAGAGACAGTCCAGCAGAGTCTGGCAGGCTGGGGCAGAGGGCTGCTGGTGGCACAGGGACTGGGCTGCAGAGCTGCCTCTCTGCTCAGCCACCCGCTGCAGCTCAGTGGCTCCAGCAGAAGGAAGCTGGCAGCTGCAGAGCTCAGGCTGAGGCTGTAAATCCAAGGCTCAGGGCACCGTGGGAGTGTGGAAATGGGGGGGCAGATGACAGGAGCACATTTGTCAGGGTATGGAATGGGAGGAAACGTGGGCACTGTCCCTTGTGGGGGCTGCTCTGTGCCCAGCTGTGAAATGAGAGCCCTCAGCTCCTGCCTGGGCTGGTGGAGACACCACTGAGGAGCAGCAGAGCAGGCAGTCCTACCCAGCAGCTGCACAAACACAACCAGCACATGAAAACCAGGAGGAGATCAGGCAGAACACATCTGCACAGAGCAGGAGCCCAGAGCCAGCACTCAGCCACAGCAGCCCCTGGGAGCAGGGACAGTCCCAGCACGGCCCTGCCCAGCATGGGACACAGCAAAACTGGGCCCTGACTGAACCAGGCACTGCCAGCTCTGTGGAAAACAAGACATGCCAAGACATTTGTCTATGCTGCTGTTCTGCTGCTGCAAGTTTGATCAGAAAATCAGCAATTCCACAGCATGAGTAAAGGTGATCTTATAGCCATGTGAGAAGTTTTTGTTCATCTTAAAGGTTCTCAATCTTGTCTGGAGCGGTAAAACATTGCCAGGGTCTCTGGAATGCTGCCAGTCCTAGAACAGCAACCTCAGCTCTCATTTATTTCACTCACCTTGTGTTTACCAAAGTTCCCCATTAATGATCGACCATGAGACTTTTTTCCACCTTCTTTTGTGTCCAAGTTCTGTGCAGAAAAAGTGCAAAAAAAAAGTGTAACTAAATACCTTCAGAAATGTCTTTAAAGGGTCTGCTACAATCTCCAAAAGGCAGCATTTCAACCTCATACAAGTTCTTGTATGTCACCCTGGTTCACTATTAGGAAAGTAAAATTATTGCAAATGAGACAAAGTGAGTTAAAGTCTGATCTGTGAACAAATTGAAATCCAAAATCTCATTACAGGACTTTTCTAATGTCTTTGTACGCTTCATAGTTTAGAATTATCTAACTGTAAAGAAAAATACTAACATTAGCACTCAAGACAACAACAAACCATGTAGAAAAAGCAGTCTAGCAAAACCAGGCAAAAAAACAACAAACCAAGACGTCTGAGTGTTCTTGAAAGCAGCCACAAAGGGAAAGGAGAGAGGAAAAAGAATCTCCTAGCAGATAAATGTGGACTTTTCATAGGCAGCCTGCAGGCTGAGTTCCACATTCCCAGCCATGCCCCCAGACATCAGCTGGATGACTCCTGGCAGCATCTCACTACTTCTGTCAGGAACACACAGCCCTTCATCTTCTGAAGAGCAAAACAAAACTGAAGAATATTCCCCCAGCATTTCAGCTGGGTCAGTGTTTCAGTGCTGTGGACTCCAGCTATTCCCTGTTCAGTGCTGAGCTGGAGCCACTTTGGGCTTTCATGACGATGAGGGCACTGGGGGCCCAGCAAAATCAATAACCTGTGTTCAGAGATTTGCTCAGAGCTCGGGCTGGAAGTCTCTGTAACACGTAGAAAGAATCTTCAGCAGATTTTTACTTCTTTTAATGGCAATTATTTGGTAAAAATCAAAGGCAGATCAGGAAGGAAGAAAAATAAATGACTAGTAAAAAACCCAGGAAAATATCCCAACTGCTCCCTTTCTGGTCCATTAATTACAGAGTCACTCCTAGAAAAGAGCTCTGTGACACTAGTTCCAGAGCAGACACATCTCCACAGAAAATTCACTCTGTATTTAATGTCCCTGGGGTTTGCATCCAGTTCCTCCCATCTGAAACAGTCTGCAGCACATTGCACTGTCCAGTCCCCACAGGGGCTGTGAAGGGAGAGCCCACGTACCTGCTTCAGGTTCACACTGAAACTCTGGTGAGTTGCCTTCAGCAGGGCTCTCACGGTGAAGCTGTCAGGATCCTCTTTGTCCCTGATTTGGGATTCCTTTAGCAGAGATTCCAGTTTTGTCCGTATGAAAGATTCCACCTGGTGCTGAGTTGCACCATTGCCCTGAAAGACACCAGGAAACCCAGTTCCAGTAGGTGCTCGTATCCATCCCCTTACACACTGAGGGTCACACAGTGCTCCCATTTCCTTCCCTCTGCAAGAAAAGATTCCTTGCATAATCCTGCCTGATTCTGCCCTTTCTACCTGTGGCTTTGGCTTTCACTGCCATTTCCCTTCTCCTTTTCCCCTGAGTCCTCCCAGCTCAGCTCACAGTCCTCCTGCAGATCCCCAGGACCTGGCCATGGGCTCTCTCTGCCTCACAGCTGTCACAAGCCCCACCTTCATTTTCAGAAGAGCATGAATTCCCAGCTAATGCACTTACAGACACCCTAAGCATTAGATTCCTGCTCCAAACAGTTAAAAAAGCAAGTGATTTCTGTTAACAGTCATCCAGACTATACAGACTCAAACCAGTCTCTTACCTAAGGCACTTAAAATAAAAATGAATCCTATAAAACAGCATGAACCTGACACAGGAATTGAAAACTTAAGAATGAAAAACTCAGCTAACAACTGTGAGCAGGACATGGAGTGTGCATGTAAGACATGCAGAGCTGTCACACTCTGGGAACTGACTGTGTGCACATACAAAGCAGGGCTTTAACTTGCAGTCGTCCTCAATTTCATCAGCACTGTCCTCTTCTGAAACCTCTCCTTCCTCAGCATCTGCTCCAAGGCTGCAGGGCAACTTCTTACCCTAAAATGAGGAAAAAACACCCCCAATAAATGCGGTCAGTTAGTGCTCCAGTCTGCACCTCTTGCTTTACCATCTGCTCCTAAATAAATCACCTACTAAACTTCTGTGATACTGCTCCTGTGCACAGAAATGTTCTCAGCCTACCTGCTTCATCACTGGGAGACAGGAATGACACTCAGATTTCTGCAGAAATGCAGAGGATTGATTTTTAGGCTGCATTTTGAAATTAATGCTGCTGCTAATAAGTGGGTCAAATTCACTTCATGCTGGTACCTTTACACTGGCTTAAATCCCTGAGTGTTACTGGAATGACTCTTTATATACACTTACAGGATGAAAATTATGCCATTATTTGAAATTGTCTGGCTAGTGAATCAATACTGCCTTTCAAAGGAAAATGCATAAAAAGAGCAAAAAACAATCGTAAAAAGATGAGAAGCTGGCTTACTTCTAAACAAGGTACTGATTCCTAAATCTGATTTTATCTTTTCCAACAGAGCTGCTTAAATTGAGCAGGGTATGGGAGACAGGGCTTTGTGCAGGGATCCTGTGATGCTCAAGACAGAATTTCTCATTCTGAAAACAGCTCATCTCCACAGCAGCCTGCACCCACAGGGCTCCAGCAGTGAGAGCTGGAGGATCACACTGAATTTACAACCTCAGACATGCTGAAAAGCCAGCTCAGAAGTTCAGGGAAGGACACAGAGCACCCAGCCTCTCCTGCCTTTAGTGCAGTGCCATGGGATTTCTCACAGGAGTGATGTTCCACACGATTTCCTGTGGATCCCTCAAACACCAGCCCCACGTGTGCACAGCTCATTAACAAGCAGGCGGTCCAGAAAACTGATGCAGTTTGCAGAAATGAGAAATCAGAGATGGCTGAGCACTCAAAGGGCTCCTCATTTAGGGTCAGCTCTGTACTGTGCACTGCAGCATGTTCAGACTAACCTCAGGGTGAAACTGTGCATCCCTGCAGCCAGACTGATACCAAGGACAGGGGGAAGGCCAGAGTATCCTGAGAGTTCACACAGAAGTAATTGCCCCCCTGTGTCCAAGTAAATTAGAAAATCTAATAGGGCAGAACTCTATTAATCATCCTCCCAAAGGTCTGCCTTGTGTTTCTTCCCTGTTCTATCCATCCTGGCCTTTGGAATTCCTTTCAGAGCAAATCTGTTTGGAGTGAGAGGCTCACACAATTAATCCTGCACAGAGCTCCAGAGCTCTGGGCCTCCTCCAGCTCCTCTCCCATAAACATGGGAGATGAACCATGAACAGGGTTCCATCCCATGAACTACAGCTCCAAACTGAGGGGAAAGGCAGGAAATCTTCACTTTTCTATCACTCCAAAGTACTTTGTCCAAGGAAGGACTGTCAGATGATGTTTAGATGCTAAAGGGATATGAACTGGTCCTCCAAAGAAAATCTACAATAAATATCACAAGCTGACTTTTGTTGCATTCTGAACATGCCCAGCAGCAAGTTACCTTCACTAGGATTTTCCCTTTTAAATCTTGAGGGCTGGGAAGCTGTCTGGGATCTCCAGTGCTCACAGATGACAAGTCCAGTTTGTCACCAAATATCTCCTTCAGGTACTGGGCAATCTTCTTTTGCTGTTGAATACTGCAGTGGTTTTCAATGGACAGGATCACTGGGAACCTGGAAACAAAGCCCCAGACACTCTCACAGCTGTGTGTGGAGAAACAACACCTGCACCCTTACCACCCCACCTGGGAATGGAACAGCTGAGTTCTTCCACAAATTTGCCCCAGTTATCTTAACGCCTGGCAGCCCCAGGGTTCTATGGCAAGGAATCCCACACCAATTAAATAAAACCACCTCCTTTAGCTCTTAAAGTGCCACCTTGTATTTCTCATCAATAACACCAAACTTTTAGGCTTGGTTGGTTTTTTGCACAAATCCATTGTTGGGTGCTTTTATTTTTTAAATAAAGAAAATGAAGTATTTTCCTTTTATTCTCTTTAAACTGCTCCAAATTCTCTACACCCACTCATGACTTGAGACTACTCTGTGTGTGTGTCTGTGTGTGTGTATATATATGGGTAAAGTCCATGGTTTTCATAATAAACTGTTACAAAGCACCATGGCAAATGAAACACAGAAGATTCAGAACACTATCCCACACCTCAGTATTTCCTCACACTACACATGACAGCTTTTCAATTTTTCTGCTGAAATAAAGTATTTTCAGTAGGTAGAGAACATCACGGTATTGATTTTTCAGGAGAATTTCCCTGTGGATGTGAGTGTGAAGTTCTATTGAAAGATAATCAGCAGTGTCAGACTATCCAAAGCCTTACTGAGTTCAAGAACACAAAAAGGTTCAACTTAGGCAGAACCCTCTCCCTCAATTGATGGGAAAAGCTTGTGCAGCTGAACAACAAACACAACATGGGCAATAAACAGGGGAACAGAATCAACCCTGATGTGTTTGAAGGAAGATTTGCACTTCCTGGGCTTGATGGTTGTTTTCAGTGTGGGATTAACTACAGAAAACAGGTGTAGCTTCAAACCTGGCTCCCCACTTACTCGTTTTTGATAAAGGCATATTTATTGATGGTTTCTGCCACGTCCCGGAAGAGGATTTTGGAAGTCAGGGTGTAGCCATGGTGCACCACTGGCTCCCCATCTGGGCCATCCCAGCAATCCACTGTTAAGACCAGAAAAGCCACAGATTAAGAGATGTCCCCAGTCTCATCCATTCCTGTGCTCCTGCTGCCAGCAGAGCTCACCTGCTCAACCATGCAGGTTCACTCCACCTCTCACTCCATCTCCTCTGACCTGCCAACTGAGCTCAGACTAACAGGACAGGCTTTTCTTAAGTCAGATGAGAATTCTGCATCCTAGAACTGTTTTTCCCTTGTATTAATTCAAGGTTTTTTCCTCATATATGAAAATACAAAGGTGTAATAGGTGAAATAATGTTTACAGCTACCTTGGGAATGCAGTTTTAGCTTCCGAAGACAAACTATTTTAAAATAATGTATCTTTTCCCACTCCCAATTTAATTTGCAGCTTTATAACTAGTAGCATGAAATCCAGCACATGTAGAATGGACCAGCATAAGAATGCTTTTCCTAATGAATGCCTGTACTCTCAATTTGTACCAATCTTGTCACTGCTGCTGCCTCTACAGGCAGTTAAACTTCCCAGGGAGAAAGCTGCAGAGCTATTCCCTGGGCTCTGAAGTAGCTGCAATAGCTTTGAGGTCAAGCAAAATAACACTGCTGAGTGTTCTTGGGAGCTGTTCTGCAGAAGGCAATCACCCACTTTTCTCAGGTTCATTTTCTGTAATTAATTTTTAAATAGAGATTAACAATATTTTTTTTCCAGATGACCTTTCGTAATGCTAGCCATAAAAAATTAATATTGAGTCTAACTTTGCCAAAAGACTTTATTTATTGTGGGAAAAGAAAAATACTAATACTAATATAAAAGCACTAATGCTTTGTTATTATTTAAATCATGCAGAGCTTAAACAAGAATCCAATGTGATCCCCACGTTCTCCCATGGCAGAGGGTTGGAACTGGATGATCTTTAGGACCCCTTCCAACCCCGGCCATTCTGTGGCGCTTGCCCAAGGTGAAAAAGAAAAATCCAGGTTGGAGTGGTGAGAAAGTGCTGCAGTGCCTGAGGCAGCCCAGCATCGCTGCTGGGAGCGTGGCCGTGACCCTGTGGCGGGTGCGGCCCCCGTGCAGCTCACGTGCAGCCCCAGTGCAGCTCACGTGCAGCTCCCATGCAGGCCTGTGCAGCCCCCCGTGCAGCCCCCATGCAGCCCACCTTCGACGCAGCGGCAGCCGGCCTGCAGCACGCGCGCGTACATCTCGGCCCGCGACTGCGACAGCAGCTGGTCCCCGCTCAGGTAGGTGTTGTGGGACGNGTGCAGCCCCCATGCAGCTCAGTGAAGCCCCATGCGGCCCCCATGCAGCCCCTGTGCAGCTCCCATGCAGCTCAGTGAAGCCCCGTGCAGCCCCCATGCAGGCCCGTGCAGCCCAGTGCAGCCCCCATGCAGCCCACCTTCGACGCAGCGGCAGCCGGCCTGCAGCACGCGCGCGTACATCTCGGCCCGCGACTGCGACAGCAGCTGGTCCCCGCTCAGGTAGGTGTTGTGGGACGAGGCGATGAAGTAGTGGCACAGGGGCTGCTCCATGTCCTGGTGCACCTCGCGGTGCAGGGGGTTGGACACCTCGCACGCCGGGCTGCGCATGAAGCTGGTGAAGCCTGGGGGCAGAGGGACACGTCAGCCAGGGCCACGGGCAGGGAGAACGCTCTGAACTCCTCCCAGAGCTGAGGATCTGACAGTGGCTGTGGACTCCGGGGCACAGTGGAGGCCACACTGGCTCAGAAGCAAACGCCTTTTTTAGCAGGGTTCCTTGCTGGCACTCCTGGATGGGGGCACGCAAGGCAGCAGCCACCCAAAGCAGAACTGTGGATCAGCGGCAAAGTCACTGACCCAGCCATCTTCACAATTTTCTTTTTCCTGACAGTTTATTCAAGAAGATGGTACTTCATTTATAACCCTCTAAATGAGAGCAGCACTGAACAGAAAAGGTTTTAAAAATACCTCCTTTAAGAATGAAACCTGTAAAATATTTGCAAAGGACAGTGCAAACAATACCAGCCCTGAAAGCAGCTCAGAGATAAAAGCAGCTGCAGCAGCAGGTTAAGAGGAGCAGAAATGCTTGCAGAAATATTGTTTAAGTGTCACAGCTTGTTTTACTTTCTTTCAGTTCGAGTGCAGCGCCCTGGGTCACATCAGAAGCTTGCTGAAGGGAGGCTATAGCCAGGATTTAAATAACATGTGGAGGAAAATTCCTGCTTCCCCCCTCCCCAAATCACCATGTACATTATGCTGCTCCATGGAAGCTTCCTTCTGGGCAAAGGAACACACCATGGCTTTTAATCTATTTCATCTCAGCTCTGAGGCTGATTTAATATAAAACTGGATTCTGAATAAACATACCATTTACAATTACTTTCACAAACAATGGCAATCAGGTATTAAAACCCAATGAAAATGCGACTATCTGTACTTTATTTCACAGAAGCATATATGAATGGATTGTGCAGGATCCCCGGTCCCCAGAGCCAAGGCAGAATGAACACTTGGCTTTCATTACCTCACTGGGACAGGCTATAGATAAACTGCACGGTACAGGAGAGTTTGTAAGAGTGAGCAATAAATCCCCACAGCCTCAGGCATCCAGCCCCACTCCTGAGGGTGGCTGTGATGGATGGCTGAGAGCTGCTGCCTCACCACACCTACTCACATCTCCCCCCCGACTCACAAAACACACCCACACTCCCGACTGCTGGTCCAGAGGACAGCAAAAGCCTCACCAAAACACCATCAAAGCACTTCCACTCCACTGCAGTATAGCAAGAGAAAACTCACTCTGAAATCAAAACTTTTACCTTCAATCCCAAGAACATTTTGCTTCTTGTTTTCTTCTGACACTTCAAACTTCTGTATGATGTCCAGACAATATTCTGGTGTTACATTATTCATCTGCACAAAAACAACAGCGGAGGTACACTTATTTTTAATGTCACCAGCATGTGAAAATCTACTTAACTTGGAGGAGACAAACAGGAGTGAGGGGTAGCCATCAATTAAAACCTATGTCATTTTAGTCTCAAGATTAAAATTAGCTGTTTAGCAGTCTTAATAGTTGTACTGGCCAATACTGCTGAAATGAGAACTATGACATTATATTCTTTAATATAATCTTCTTAGACATGCAAAAAGATTTGGCAGGCTTGGATTTCATTTTCATGTGTTTTCCACTCCTATGATTTCATTACTTCCAAGGGAGTTCACTATAATACACAGGCTAGGAGAGAAATAATTAAATTCTGAAATGAAAAACAGCAGCTTTTCTGAAACAAATAGGAATTTTGTCAACAGCTTCAGCTAGCCCACAGCTGAGGTTCTAACTGATTTGTGGGGCACTTACAAGTAGACACTTATATTTCCTTCAGAACTAAAGAAAGAAGTAGCTCCCATCACTCATCTCATCTTTCCTCCCTGCCTTGAGCTGTGGAAAACCAAAAGGAGAAAGAGGACTGGGTGGATTTCATTTCTCCACTACCAACACCACAGGAAGACAATACTGGCACTCAAACCTCTGGCCCTTTATCTGTGCCATCCTCATGTCACTGTTTGTACTGTCCCAGCTAAGCCAACCATCCTAAGACGCTGCAGGAATTACACAGGACAATAGAAAAAAGAACAGTTCAGTGGAAAAAATAACTGATTATCCTTGCTCAGGTTCACGTTTGATTGCAAACACTGCTCAGAGCAGGCCCTGTTCTGGTACAAGCTGACTCAAATTAACTTTTCCATTATCCCCCATGGCTCCTTGCTGGCCCAGTGTGGGGTCTTCATGTGCTTGAGGAATGGAAATGTCTAATCTAGTCCAAAGCTGCATCTGCTGGGGAGTCCACTCATTTGTGCTTTTTTAATTGTAGCTTGAGAGGTGATGACTTTGGCCACTCATTTTTTTGTTACACTTTAAAGTACTGCACTAAAAATAATATGGGGAGCTCTCCTAAAAAAGAAGCCAGTTTAGCAAGCTAACAAAAACCCCAACCCACTTTTGTTCTGTCCTCAGGCTACAGAGTATTTCATGTCTTGCCAAATGAGTAGCAGATGGAGCAGAACAGACTGCCTACAGATTTCCAAGCATCCAGACAACAGCAAACCCAGAGTGCTGTTTGGGTGAGGGCACTGGGGAGCTGCCTCCTGGCTGGGAGCACGATCAGCTTTTGGGGCAGTGCTGCCCTGAGGGCGTTGCTGGCACTGGGAACATTCGGGGGAATCTCCCTGACCTGGGCACTGGGAAGGAGCACAGGAGGGCAAGGTGCCTCCAACCTGCCCAGCCAGGGGTTCACCTTCAGGAGCTCCTGGTTTCACTCTTGTTATGGTTTGCTGCTGGAGCAATGCTGAGCAGAGCAGCTCCCCAGACAGCTCTGCCCACGCAGTGTTCTCAGGAGGGCACAGAGAGGATGCAGAGTGCCAGAGCTGAGGTTCCTGCTGCATCAGCAGGTCCATAATGTCCTTGTGCACCCCCAAAGGCAGCTCCCCCACCTCTGCCACGTGCTCCTCTTCCTGCTCCAGGTCCCCAATCACTCTCTCACACCACTATCCTGGGCACCTCCAAAATCATCCAAAGCAGCTCAAACTCTTTCTAGAGGCACTTCAAATAACAATAAAACCTTCAGAACTCTCTTCTGTCACACCTGTGCGTTGCCCTCCGCCCCAAGTTAGTACTTTCTGTAAAATCCTTTCCCTACACTTGAATGTAAGTGCACGGCCACAGACAGGGATGCAGACATTGCCATACCTTCTGCTCCACCCTCAGAAACTGGGCCAGCTCCTCAGCAGTGAGATGATCCTTCTTGTCACTGTAGCTTAGGAGCAGCAGGTAGAGATCTCGCCGCAAGGACATCATCTTGTAGAACACTGAGAATTCTTCAAAGTTCAGGGTTCCTTGGTTCTCATCTGTGTCTGCCTCCTAAGAGGTAATGACACTCAGCATGTTCAGCACAGGAGAAATCAGGGAATAAAACAGAGCAGAGCATTTCTGTTGTGTACACCAACAGAAATGTAGTAAATTCTAGTCTGCAGATTCTGTCTGTTCAGACACAAACTCTAACAGGCTAAAATAACTGCAAAATTATATGATCTCTGGGGTTTTTGGTGAAAACAGTTACTAATCTAAAGCCACAGATTCCCTATGAAACTCTAATTTCCTTCTTTAATTTCATATTTACTTCCTCCAGAAAGAGGCTCACCCTGGGCTTTATTCTGATCTCTTGCCCTCCTGTATGCCCTGCAGTTATCCTGGATTAAAACACAGCAAGAGGCATAACAGTGTCACCCAAGGCTTCCCCAACAACAGTCTGATATCTTAGAGCATTCAGGACAATATCAGAGTCTTAAATGCATGTTATTGAATCTGCAGCACTCCCAGCCCCAGCAGCACTCTGCAGAGGGGACAACTGTGCAGCAGCACTGAGACTGCACACCAAAACATGCACCCAGCATCTCCAGTCTTGATTTGCTGTTTCTCCTCAGAGGTAGGAAGAGAAGAAAACAGTACTTAGCACACAGTAATACCAGCTTTTTCCTGTGAACATCTGCCTAAGAGGATTGCTTTGGATCTTCAAAACAAAGAATATATTCTGGAGAACGCCTGGCAGGCACTGTGTGGGTCTCCATGCAAAAAGGAACTGCAACCTCCTATCACAGCAAGTCAGCTGAGAGGAAAGGAATTCTCAGCTAAATGGTGTTGAATGGGATTTTTAATCACTTTATATCTATTACAGACCTTAAATAACATTCATAATCTGTGGGAACAAGTACAACCCTAATTAATCTCTGCAACACCACCCCACCAGTTTCCAGGTCTTTGGGAGTAACTCCAGACTCCAAAGATGTATCTCTAATGGGGATTTTATGCCAAACAAATGAAGCACTTTTGATCATAGAAGATTCTTCAACTCTCCCGTGTTTTACAGGAATCCAGCTTTGAGCTGGTACTGGTTTAGAAAAGTGAAGATGATTTTTTTTGCTCTCCATTATGTCCTTGGCTTATTTTCCCTTTCCTACAGGAAACACAAGGACTGGTGGAAGATGGGAGCTGCTTTCAGACAACAGAAGTAAAAAATTTATTCTAAATCAATCAAATCTGAGTGGCTAAATATGAGGAAGTTGTTGAAGAAAACCTAATTACTTGCACAAAGCCAGTTTCTATTAAATAATTTTCCATGAAGGAAACAAAAAAAAAATTCCAGTAGCAACAAAGTAGCTTCATTATTCATCAATACCAGCATTGAACAACTCAGTTCACAGAGCTGAAACCAACAATGCAGCAGAAAGAGTAACACTGGTAACTTTTCTGTGTGCTTCAGGTCATTTAAACAATGTTCTGATGCCTTTGTCTACAAAAAGGCAAGACTTTGAAAAAGCCTGTGAGGTGCTGGGTTTTTAGTCCCAAGCTGCAGGTCCTGCTCTGGATGTGCCCAGAAATGGATCTCAACTGGCCCCTCGTCCCCCCGGCACAGACCTGGAACATCTGCCGGACCTTCCTGCGGGGCAGGCTCACGTTCAGCTTGTGCATCAGCTGGTGGATCTCCTCGATGTTCAGCAGCCCGTCCCCGTTCTTGTCAGCCTCCTCGAAGGTCTGCTTCACCCAGCTGCCAACGTGTCAAGGACAGGCACACAGGGGATCTCCTCAGGGACAAGGGAGGCAGGGCAGCTCAGGAAGGAATCCTTTTCCCCCTGCCTTTACTATAGCTCAATCAAATGCTTAAAACCAGAACTGGTTTGTGACAATTATTCACAGCTCAGCTCACGCCACCAGCCCCTCTGCACTCCCACTTCTGATGCTGGTTCCTCCTCTGAGAACATGCTTTAAAGTTTTCAAATATTGCTAGGCTTACTCTGGGATCTTCTGCCACCTGTCCCTTCATTCTATCTGAACTTCACTTCCCAGCCAGCACCTTTCACCCCCTCCTTGCACAAATATCCCTCAGCACCTCCTGCTAAGTTCTTGCAGTAGCTGGGAGTGGGACAGGGCCATTCTGTGTGCAGTCCCCCAGCTGCCACACTGGATAAAACAAACAGGACTTGCAGTGATGTTTCACCAGGAGAGAAGATACAGCAGACAGGAACAGCTCAGAAAAGTCATGGTTAAATATAGCAAGCTGAGGACAGGTGCAACAGAGCATGCAATACAACCCCAATGGACCTGGGCCTGCTGTGGATCAGAATCAAACACCGGAGATATAAATTAAAAATACCTGAAATATGTATATTCTCCAGGAGTACCACTGGAGATTTCCCAGAAGGAAATGAGGCAGAAGAACAGACAGGTTACAATTTTAATTAAGATGGCCTTGGGGTTTGGTTTTTGAGGGAAGAGTGTTCTTTGCGTTTAACATTTTAGTCATCACTGTTATGAAAAATAAAAACTGTTGTGAAAGAAAAGGCACATGAATAAAATATTCAGAGGACATGAGGTTCACTTTGGCTGCTGGGCTACAACAAACATTTAAGGAGCTCTAAGGATTTGTGCTCCTGACAAACACTGGAGGCTGGAAAGGACAACAGGCATCTGACTTACACAAGAGCAGAGATGGCCAGGAATTACTGAGATACTGAGATAACTAGAAATAACTGGTCTGCCCCTTCAGAAAGGAATTCATTAACAAAATGCAAGCCTATCCCCTGACTCCCATGCAGTTTGATCCAGCCCCCAAGGCACAGCCCATAGTTTATCACACACGTAAGTGTCCATGTCAAACCCATTGCTCCAGTTTCCATTGCAATCGGTGGAAGGGTTTTGGTCACTTAATAGGAGGAGAAAGGACACACTGTACTGGAGTGACTGAAAACCAAGGCAGGAATATGAACCAGGAGGAAGGCCTGGCCCCTCAAAGGATACTGGTCGTGCGTTCTCTGGCGCTTGGCGAGCGAGTCCTCGTCGCTGATCCCGGCCAGGAGGTACTTGAGCCCCGTGATCCAAGTGCGAGCCTCCTCGGGGTTGGACGTGATCAGGTCCAGGGTCTCCAGGTGGTTGCCATGGTAAATAGTGAAGCAGCAGCTGGGGTCGAAGCTGCCCTCGGCGTGGCGGTGGAAGATCTCCGACTGCCGGCCCTCGCTGACTTTGTAAATGGAGTCGATGACAACTGGGGGGAAAGAGAAACCAAAGGACACGCTGGGAGAGCCAGCCAGCCTCTCCCTGCTTCTCACAGGTCTGAGTTATTCAGGCTCAGAGGCATTAAACTTTATTAACGTTACATCTTCACATCCCAAAGCCCTGTTGGACTGAAGGTCTCCTTGCCATGGCTGTGCCACGTGCCGGCTGCCCTGGAGGCTCCGAGCGCTCCCCGGAACACCACGGGGCTGAGGCTACAGAAAGGGAGCAGGGAAGACAGACACCAAGTGTCTCCCATCAGCCCATGAGCCCCTGTGTAGCTCTGTAATTCAGATTCTAATACTGAACTGTCCCAGAAATGAGAAGAAGTATGAGGAGTTTACTTTTTGCCTTTTCGCTCTTCCGGGAGGGCCTCCATCGGATGCAGGTCCTGTGCTCGTCCAGGTAGAAGAGACGGACCAGCCCCTTGGTTCCACTCTTCAGCTTCACCATCTGCGTCCCAGACTGCATCACACTCATGCATCTTTCAACTGTGAGGCAGAGCAGAATAAATTCAACTGAACAGCCACCTCATCCACTAATGACATGACTAACGGGCTCCCCAGCACCTGCCAGGCACACACCAGTTCTGACCTGAACCTTGAGTGACAGAAAGTGGGCAGCGCTGGGAGACTATTCCTTCTTCACTGCCACCTTCTCCACACAGGAAAATGGAACAGCTCATCTGTCTGAACACCCTCACAACAAAGGAGGCAAAGAAAACTTTCATCTATGTTGAAGGAAAATATTTTGTAGTTGTTTCATGCTCACCTTATTTACATTTTTTTCTATTACTGCACACAGTGTTGTCATTTTAAACCCCAGCACTCCATGCACTTGGACTGGTGAGATCCTCATTCAAACCACGCAGTCCTTTGGGCTCAGTAGCCTGGGAGTTTGTCCCTCATGCTGTGACACTGGCAGAGCTGCTCACAGAATGACACAGACACATTCACACCCTCTCCATGCTGCCACCAACCTTCCAACTGGAGATTTCCTTTTATCCACCCATCGCATCCAAATGATAAGTCCTTTTTCCTTCTCTGTGTTTTGACTAAAATAAACCCATTTCTTCCATTTCATCTACATCCTCCCTCCTGCAGCCTTCCAAACACAAGGATCAAGATAACATTTCCTCTTGATCTCAGTATATATCCATGCTCTTAAGTTACCTTCTGGTTTTATGCATTTACAGCCTCTCCTCACTTGGTATCACTCCAAATTCATCTCCCTGGGTGATTTGTTTACACTCTGGCTGGCTCCCAAATAAACTCTCTGGGTCTGTCTTTATTTCTTATCACCCTTCCTCTCTCCAGCGCTTCTCTCTCCAGTGCTCCTCAGTGTCACAGCAAAGACTAACCCACACTCCCACTCCTCTGCCAGAGCTGGGATTTATTTATTCTCCCAGCTCCCAACAGCTCTGACACACTCACAGGCAGTTGGAGCAGCATCTAAATGTTGGGCAAACCAGGGATGAACGGCCCTTGGCTCTGGAATAACCTCCCCTGGCTCCTTCACTCACTGGGAGCTGGCAAGGCTAACTCCACACGGAATGAACCCCATCAGAAGGAGTCTTTCTCCTGAGTTCTCTTTCTTGGAGGAAGGAGGGGACTGAGGTTGAGCTGAACAGAACCAAACTCTTCTGAAAGCCTCACGTGAGTGCAGTAGATGTGTCCTTCATTATGTCCATAAATAATGGCACCCCCTGGATCAGCACACACTGAATGAAGGTGAGTTTGGAAGGGCTTTAAGATAAACCACAAATGTGACATAAAACAAGCCAGAAGGAGATGTCCACATCCATATCCACGTGTTGGCTGGGGCAGCATTAACGTGGATCTATCTGAAGATGCACAAAGTACAAGGAAGACAAACATTTACACCACAAGGGACGGAAAACTCAGAACCTGAGAGAAGAAAGACGACCTGAAGAAAAAACAGTCTCTAAAACTCTCTATGTACATCCACACAGGAATACCTTTTCTTGGCAGACCCAGCCTTTCCCTGTGGAACTGAGTTTAGATCAGGTTTGCCTTGGATTCCTACCAAGACAAACTGACTCGTCCCAGCACAGAAATGAGGTCCTCCCTGTGAGCGTGGACACACAAACCCTGCTCCATCAGTCTGGCACGCACACCACCAGCACCTTTTGATTTCACTAATAGAGAGATCGCTTCCAGCAGGGCTTTAGCTCAGTAAGAGGTTTAGCAACCAGCTACTCAACACAGAAAATCTGCTTCTTTGCACCTAAGGCTAGCAGTGACTGGTGAAAGTCTTACAAAAAGAGCTAATTCTCAGATAAGTCTCTCTATTAGCACCAGCTCAGTTGTCAGATAAAAAATCCCAGCCCAGTTTCACTAAGGTGCCGTTGAGGACAGCCAGCAAAAGGCAGAGGGGGAAGACCGCATTCATTCAATATAAGAAAAGCAGAGAATGGGCCACAGTCAGGTAACTGCAGCCAACAACACTGAGGGGGGAAATAAAAACCATAAAAGGCAATCCAGTTCCTTCTTCACCATTTCAACTGCCTAAACAGTTCTACATCATGTTTGGAATTGTTATGGGTGCAGTCCCATTCATGCTTCAGGCACACTTCGGTTATAGGGAATAGATTTTGTAACGCTTTCTCTCACCAAGTGGAAGAAACCCAGCTCCTGCCCAATATCACAACAGCCTCCACTTCTCAAACCCTGCCTGCAGTAGGTCCAGTGCCTCAGGGAGCACCATCTTTGCTGCTTGCACTTTCCCAATTCCAAGGAAATACCACGAGAATTCAAACATTTAAAGAATAGTAAAGGTGTAAGAGAGTTCATGGCGTCATCCCTGCTGTCTAGGTGTTAAGAACAAAGGCTCCATGTTCAAGAAGGGACTGGGGTAATGGAAATGCCACAGCAGTCACGAGCCCACTGGATTTCAGCTCTGCAAACCATTTACAAAACACCCCATCCTCCGCTTCAGGCTATTTATAAAATATAAGCACGAAAATAAAAAAGGTCTTTTTCAAATCTATTCTCAGTATGCTAATGCCGGTCCCTTGCCAGACACCACACATTAGCATCTGAATCAGGGAAGGTATTGAGCAGTGCAGGGTGGAATAAAGCTCCAGAAGAGCAGCTCAGGAAGGATTTCACTAAGGAATAAGGAAGCTGGTTCCAGAAAAACATCTAGTCCTGTAGATAAACCAGGAATACAGAGTAAATGAAGCAGCTCCTCAATGCAGACATAGATTAAAATTTGAGGAAGCAAGACATGATTCCCATTAAAAGATATTCTTCTAACACGAGGACTAGCTGTGCATTTTTTGCTCAAAGCCTGAAAATGAATTAAGTTAAACTAGAACACAACGTAGTTTATGTTACAAGGAAGTTTAAATAAAAAATTATGCTTATGCAATATATGAGGAAGGTATCCCTGCCCATGGCAGAGGTTTGAAACTGGGTGGTCTTTAAGGTCCCTTCCAACCCAAACCATTCCATGATTCTATGATATTTGGAGCTTTAATTTAAAATTAAAAACCCCTGAAAACTACATTCACTTCTATTTGCAGAGTTACACAAACTTGACAGTCTAAAATCATCCCAACAGACATCCTGGAATTTAATGGGATTTAATAATGAAAGACCAGTCTACTTTTCTTCCTCCCAAAATAACCCTTTAAAGCAATACAGACCTGAACTCAAACAGCACTTTTTAGTTTAGTTCAGCCGTGAGATTCACTCCTAACACAAACCTCTCCTTAGGGGAGGAGCTGCTTCTGTACCCAAGGGTAAACCAGATACAAACCCATCTGTGCCAGCTCCACCTTCTCTGGGGCGGCCACGCTGCCCAGCACATGGCAGAGCTCGGAGGCCAGGAGCAGAGCCATGGAGCCGGGGATGTCTCCGAGACTGGGGTGCCAGGCAGACGCCCTGGGTCCCGCTGCCCACGGAGCCGGGCGCTGCCCACGGAGCCCGCGCTGCCCACAGCACTGTCGCTGCCCACCGAGCCGGCGCTGCCCACGGCACTGTCGCTGCCCACGGCGCCGGGTGCTGCCACTCCAGTGGCGCTAATCCCCCAAACCAGCCCGTGCCACCTCCGTCCCCTCGCCTCTAACCCCCCCCATGTACTCGGGCTTTGATAAGCAGGGATGGCTCAGCACCAGCACCCAGGATCCCCTAAAGCCTCCCGGCCTCATTCCCTGCATCCCGGGAGCTGGGCATTCCTCCAGTTTAAAGTTAATTTAATTCCCAGCAGTCACAGTGGTCAGTGCACTTCTGCCGGCTCTTGTGCCTCACCACAAAGACCTCAGGGTGTGCAGGACCCTGCAGTCAATACCAGAAGGAAATTATTTAGGGAATTAAGACATGACACTGAGCAGCATTTTCTGGAAGAGCATTTTGCTATATTGGGCACATCCCTGCAGTGAAACAAACACCCCCTCCTATAAAACATGTTCTCTGAGGTTAAATAGATTTCCTGGCCGTTTTTTGCTACTATATTTTGGGGTTTAGTTATTCAATAAAACACTATTACCTTTGCATTAGCAGCACAACTCTACTGCCAAGAGACTACAGCAAATGGTTACACCACTGTTGTGAGACAGATAATTTTACTTTAAAGTCAAAGATCAAAACAAATTTCTTATTGCTGTCCACAAACGGTTCTTTTATTTTCCTGTATGTTAAGAAATTAATATTTCAAAGTGCAACCAAATGACAAAAGGTCTGGTCTCATCTTGCTTTTATGGACTTACTGTTAAAGCCATCTGACAAAACAAAAAGATTAAATAAGGTATAAAGAGCATTACCAAACACTGAGAAGTATAATTATGAAAGAGGATATAAACTGGGTTTCTAAATGATAGGCATCAACTGCATTAAGCCAACATTAAGCTTGAAGAGATAAAAGGAACCCATAAAATGCAGGAGTTACTTTTATAACTGCAGCAGCAGCTCTTCTCCCCAGCATTCAGTATTTTGGGGTTTACTAGGTATTTTGTGAAGGGTTGTGAAGCCCTGCACAGCTGCCCAGGGCACTGTGGGGTCTCTGTCCCTGGAAGCATGTGAAAAACGAAGTGGATATGGCTCTTGAGGACCCAGTTTAGTGTTGAACACGGTGGTGATGCTGGGCTGATGGTTGGACTTCATGGGCTGAAAGGTCCTTCCCAAAACAGTCCCCACCCCTGCACTGGAGACCAGCACAGAACTGAACTGTGGCGGTCCCAGCAGTGAAAATCCTCTGGGTCCAGCCCAACCCCAAAGCAAAGCCCAGAACCCCGCAATGTTCTCAGCTGCCTGCACTCTCCTCACCCTCCTGTCCTGCATCATTCACTCACCCTGAGCACTGAGTTTGCCCTCCCAGTAATGCCATTAGACACCGTTTTCTGCCCAGGCCTGCCCCCAGAGAGCACATTTTATCCAAATCCCACAGAACAGCACTAATGCCATCAGGGTGCTGATTGTTGGGGTGTTACATAACAGCCAAAGAGCCCGGGGGGGAACCAAGGGCAGATGCAGGTCTGGGGCACTCCATGGCCCCAGGCAGGATTGGGTTTTCGTCTAAATAGCCACAGCTCATATTTTATGCCAGAGTTTAATTTGCTTCGCAGCAGCTCTTCTAGCCTCATGGAATTTCACGTTAAGCTTCTTACAGTGGATTTAATGGTAATCTCTGGGAAGTCCATGGACATGAGATGGACAATCAATCTCTCACAGAAACCCTCTCAAGAAACCCTCGAGGAAGCCACACAGCATCAGCAGAGGCACCAGAGGCTGAAAAGGGCACAGGCAATTCATCCCAGCCCTGGAGATGCAGAGCATCAAAACAAGTAACCAAACACAAGCTGAGACTACTCAAAACAACTGTGAATGGTGTCTAATCAAAGGAAACCCCTAAGTCGGGGAAGCAGCTCATGCTTGTAAAGTCACTAATAATATGCAAACAAAAAAGGGGTGAAGCTTAAGAGCAAAACCATTCACTACCCAGAATGGAGAAACAACCCCAAGCACAACCAAAATCTATCAGCATGTTTCAGCTCTTTGTAAGTCTGGGAACTGTCTGGCAGTGTCTTTTTTCCTTTCAAAAAAAGAAAAAAACCAAAACAAATGCAAAACCTTGGGAGCAGCAGCTCGCAGAAGTCACGTCTGAGTAACACGTATTTCACAGTAACTGCTCCTTCAGCCTCCCCTATTGACACTGCGGGCTCAGTGCTTCCAGGGTGACCAATAACTCATCTTATTTTCACATTACAAGTGAAAGGTCTCTGCTCTTCACCTTCTCAAGCTGATCCTTGACAACCCTTAGTTATTCTTGCCATGGGAGAACCCAGAGTTCCTTCCCAGACTGAGGCCCCCTTCTCTTTTATTCTTAGAGATCAGAAAGGAACCAGAAACATCCACACAAAAGCTTGGCACTACAGTATAATCCCAAAAGAGCCTGAATGATCTTTAATGACAAGCTTTGTTTCCTCATTGAGACTTCACAGAGCACTGTGCAGTGCAGAAATGTCCTGCCAGGCCAGTGCCTCTTTCACAAGGGCTGTGCTGCCCTGTTGGACACCATGAATAATGCATGTTTTCCACCCCTGCCCAAGGACCCCTCCTTCTGCCAGCTCAGCAAAGTTCCACTTATTATCTTCAAGCAATTAGCCCAGGTTTCATCCTTTCTTCAGAAACAACTCCACCAGAGCCTTCCATTGTGAGAGCCCTGGTGCCACTGCAGCACAGCCCTGAGGACTGTAAGTTTTCCATTAGGACTATGGAATTAATCCTTTGTCAACACTGAAAAGCACAATCGGTTAAGCACAGCCATGGCCAAGTGCCAAAGCACATTGTCACATCAATGGGGTGAACAAGGAGCACAGATTTATTAAGCAAACACAGTTAAGTTTGCACATCCTAATCCTCTTTCTTCCTCGAGGATCCCTCAGCAGGGAGGGCACAGCAGTTGATTATGACACTACAGAGCAAGTGGAAAAAGCAGGAGGTGGGAAGAAACGGAGGAGGAGGAGAGTTTCCGCTGCCCCTGCCAAGGGCAGGATGAGCACGCAGGTGTGTGGTGTCACTGTGCCAGATCCAGGGTGGCTTTCAGGACAGCAGCACCCTCCCCTGTGTGACCATGACACAGAGCACCAGGCGCCATCCCCAGGGTCTGTGCCCATGACCCCAAAGGAAGCCCCAGGCCAGGGAAGCTCTGCTCAGGAGGGCAATCCTCCCTCGCTGCAGCTGAGCCACCTCTGCAGTGCCAAGGGGCTCCTCCTTTGAGGCCTCCCAGCTGGCAGGGAGCAGTCTGAGCATCCCAGGAGCTGTGCCTCTGGATGCAGAGGTGGAGAACAGTAAACCACAAGTTTTTCTCTGCCAGAATCCCTTATCTGCCCTCTAAAAAAATCAATAAGTACAAACAGAAGGATCATACACCAGTGAACCAGACCTTGTTCTCAGCCTGCCTGTGTTGTATGACACAACAAATACAATTCCCACCACAACATACTGACCTAGGGCAGACCTCCTCATTCACCACACTGCCCTTTATACGTCACACCTCCCACTTAACTTCACCAATTTAACAAAAAATAGGAAAAAAACCCCATCACCAAAAGGCCCTTCCTAGAGCTTGCTCCTGTGCCCACACAGAGACGTGCAGAAGATGAACTGTCCCAGCCTCAGTGCAAACAGTCAGTTCTGATGTCTGCAAATTGATCAGCAAACAGCCACGTGTGACAGCATCTCAGCCCCTGTCCAGCACCACGGCCTGGGGAGGAGAACAATGACAGGGCACAGGGGCATCTGGAAGAGGGATCCAGTCCCCAGGACCAGGCTGGAGGCAGCACTGCTTCCCTCCAGGCTGCCAAACAAAGCCACATCTGGAGCTCAGCTAGAGACTAGGAAGAGGGGAAAAAAGCAGAATAGAACGGAAGGTGAAGTTAATTAACCTTTAAAAGTAATGAATGGAGACTGCGGTGCAACAGATGATATGAACTAATTTATTCACCCTCCTCAGAAATAGTCATTTTGCTAAAGAAACATGTTTATCTATTCTATTTTAAATTACCTCGGTGCAAGTCACCGACAGTGAGTCATCTGTGGGCAAACAATGAATTGACAGTCTCAAACACCGAGGTGATTTTATTACTGAAAATGATGCAGCTCTGTGCATCTGAGTTCCAGGCTGATCAATGTTTCTATTGGTAACGTGGAAACACCTCTGAGCCCGTTCTCTGCTGTATCAATAACCTGCCACAGCACAGGCTCAAGCTCCCTGCCCCACAGCCAGGTTTGCTGGCACTCCCAGGGAAAAGCCAGCCTGGGGCTCCTCACAGCTCCCACTTCAGTCATGCAAGGAGACACGGAGCAGCACATGCTCCCTGAGGCATCAGCTGCTGAAGGAAAGAGGAAAAGCCAGCGTGCACACCCCTTGCAGCAAGCGCAGTGCTGGACAGAGCTGGGAAGGTTTCTGTCAGCACGTTCTGCTCACAGCCCCTGGTGTCCCTGGTGTGGCACTGGGGCAGCTCAGTCTCCAGCAAAGCACTGAAGGAGTTAACTTCAACAATTCTAATCTATGCCCCAGAGTTTTGGAAAGACTACAGCTCAGCAAACAGCAACAACCTTTCCCCTAACACCATGGCAGTGTTCTGTGGATTTATTGAAACTAGTAGATTCATTCATAAGCACCAAAACCACAAACACTAAGTAGTTAGCAAGCACATCAGCTAGTTACTACCTGGCCAGCCACATCCTCTGCAGAGCTGATGGGACACTGCCCCTGGAGCCATCAGCACCCAGCTCCAACCCTCTGAACCCTCAGCAGGGCAATGGCAGGGACACTTTGTGCTGCCCCACTGTGAACTAAGATCAGCTGGCACTCAGGGCAACACTGGGCAACCTCCTCAGGATATGCCAAACCATCTGGAGGCTTTCCACCTGCCAAAGCTGCCATGTGTATGTGCTAACTTACTGTGAGTGCATTTAATGCTGAGACAGATTTAAGCTGTTATTGGAATGAAACCTGTGGATGACCAAGTTCTTCCCGGGACATTGATGCCTTCCATATCCACTCAGACCAGTTTGCTGTTCCAGGCTAATTCCTTTACATATCAGGATTCCAGAGCGTACACTCCGTGCCTGGACAGGTGCTTGGACAGCTGCAGGCACAGGAGTCCCAAAGCAGCACTAATAAGGACATTAAACAGGGCACTGCCATCATTCCTGGTACAGAGGGGAGCCCAGCCATGACCTCACCTCTGAGAGGCCAAACCTCAGTGCCAGGGACACCCTGGGACAGCAGGGACACCCAGTCACTGCTCAGCAGCCCTCGCTGGCCTCCCCACACAGAGATGGCACCACCACAACCAAGGATAACCAGCTGGAATTTGGCCTTGCAATCACATCTGGGTAAGGAAGGGACTGCAGAATGACCTGGAGCAGAACTCCACCCTCAGCCAAGTTCTCCAGAGTGGAATGTGCTTATGCACACATACACTGCCATGAGATCCAAACCTTGAACCTGATGCCTTCCTTGCAGGCCTGCTGGCAGCCCCTCCAGGAGAGCTGGCTGCTGTGAATTATTCAGTGGGGCCATATCCATTACCTGCTGCACCTGGGAAGGCAGATGGAGTAACACCTGCCCTCCTTCTGCCACAGCCACCAAAGCTCCACTGAGAGCTCTGGTACCCAGCACCTGTGAGAGGCACAGCAGCATTTGGCACCGCAGCTCAGCAGCCCTCCCCGCAGGGCATCCACAAATAACTCACTTCTGCCTAAAATAGGCTCTGTTTTTTATACAATAGCTGTCCCTATTCCCAGTGACTTCCACTAGATAAAAAATATCCACTAAAATCAACCATGACAGATACAAAGAAAAAAAAAATGTATCAACCGCCAACACTGCCCTGAAATTTTCTAACGTCTTCTAACAGAGACGACAAAATTTCAAAGTATAATCCATGACTTTTGATGGCTTTATTTTAGATTAGTTTGTTTGATTTTAAATTACAGATAATCTTGTCACAAAAATTTCTTCTGAGCTACACAATTCTGGCAAGAAAGCTCTTACGCTAAATGTATTTTCTAAGTGTTTTCTTTAAAAGAGCATAATCCAACATCCTTAAAGATGAGTAAAATACAAAAATTAACTTTAAACTACCATGATTTCTCTTTCTCTCTACAGCATTTACTCTCTATCCACTTAGAGGCTTAAGCTAATTGCTACTTTCCATTCAGCACTGACTTAAATTGAACAAAATTAGACTTCATAAACTACAAGATACTGAAGAAAGTTATTCAAGATGTCTTCCTTTTTTTGTACCATCTCCTGCAATTCTTGGAAAGATATCTTTTATCCAGTGCTTTCATTCAAATTTTACATACCACTTCCAAATGAGTTATACTATTTATAAGTGCTACTTAAAAAACCAACAAACTCTTCTCCACTGAAAGCCACAGGAAAATTCCCAACAGATGAAAAGGTCAAGAATGTTTTTTTTTCAATGCAAACACATTTGTAATAATTTAGGCTAACACAGAAGTGCCGTTTGTCCTCATCGAAAGAGCAGCATCTCAAATACAAGCTACATGTTTTCATGGAGAAATTGACTTGACTTTCAAGTCAATACAAACCCACCAGGTTGTCTTGTTAAACATTCAGGAATAGATATACAGTTGTTATACTAACAATGCCCACATAAACACTGCCATTTACCAGACCCAAGGGTTAAGTGACACGTTATGAGCTCGTCCCGTGGCAATTCCAAACTCAAACATCCTTACCTTTTTCTGGACTTAAATTTTTATATACTTCAAGGTCTGCCATTAAATTCCTAACTCGGGCATTATTGGCAAGCAGAATGGAAATTCTCCCTCCAGGAAAGGCTCAGTTTGATCTTCATGCCTTCAGAGCCAACACATTTGGAAAGCAATCCCTGGAAGTACAGCCGAGCACTGCTCCTCAGGATGAGCGAGGAAACCTCGGTGATCCATAGCACAAATCCAGAGGCGAGAGCAGGTAACTTCACTCACGCCCGAGGAGCGCAGGCTGCGAGGGAGCCGGCAGCATCTGCTCGTGCTGCAGCTGCGGAGCGGCGCTGCTCCCGTGTCCCCGTGTCCCCGCACACAGCGCTCCGGGCTCCGCAGGCGCTCCGGGCTCCGCAGGCGCTCCGGGCTCGGAGCGTGCCCGGCGCCGGGAAGCGCAGGGAAATCCCGCGGGCAGCGGGGCGGCTGGGCGGGCAGGGATTACCACACTCCGGCTCAGGAGCGGCGGAGTGACGCAGGCTGAAAGCAGCGGGAGGGGGAATCCAACCCCGCTCCTGAGTAACCCCCGGCATCTGCAGCCGGGGGTTCTGCGAGCCGGAGGGGAGAAAGCCCCAGCACCGCGTGCCTTCGCCCTGGCTCTGGGCGCCTCCTCCTGCCGCTGTCCCACAGTCCCCAACTCCAGGGAACAGCCACCCTGCAGGGTCAGACCAGCTGCAGCGCAAATGCACTCGGTTCGGGCCGCGCATCCCTGAGCACTGCAAGGACCAGGAGCCCCCCGGGAGGTGCAGCTCTGAGCACCAACTCTGCCAGCAGCTACAGAAACCCCCCGTGCCGTGGCAAAACCCTGGGCTGGTTTAAGGCATGCCAGTGCTCCTGAAATCAGGGGGTTTACAGGCAGTGTGGAACTATGAGCAGAAGCATTCAGACTTGCATAAATTGCACTTCCTTACAACGGAGCCCAAGGGCTCACAGGGCTGGAAAGCACAGCAAGAATGAAGTCAGCTCCACATACAATGCTTTGCATCTTTCATTCATTGCATTTTCTAATTCTTTCCCTCTTCAGCTGGCTCTTCCACTCTGACATTTACATCAGCACACCAAAGGAATTCCCAGCTGTATTCCCAAACATTGTGACAGCAATAAAAGAGACAGAATTTGTCAAGCACAGGCCAGGAAAAAGTTACACGAGAGACGTGACAGAGGAGGAAAACAAAAGAAACCAAAAAACAAACAAACAAAAAATCACCAAAAATACCCACCACCTCTCATAGCTCCACATGCCTGCAGAACTTCAGTGGGATGGGAGACAAGATCCAAGTGGAGCTGACATGTTTTACTTCCTGAGAAATCATTATTTCTTAGCTGTTGCTAACACAGAGAGCCTTTCCACAGCACCCACGACAGAGCTCAGCACTCTGCAGGGTATCCATGGACCATGTCCAGCACCCTGGAATGTGAAACGAGACCCCAGACCCGCTGCAGGATCTCTTGGCTGCTCAGCTGTGGCTCTAACAGCACTGTCAGGCTGGGGTGGCAGGAGGTGGCACAAGTCCCACTCTGAGGAGGGCAGAGCAAGGGAAATGGGGCTGCCACAGCGTTACCCCAGCTCTGGTTGCCACCTCAGCTCTCCACGTTCATGGCTGAAATCACCACTCCGAAGCCTCTAGACAATTACCAATGCACGTGCATCGAAATGCTGTGCTATAGCTGCAGTTCAACAACAAAAAATAAACTGTCACTGCCGTACAGTTTAATTATTGATATATCAGATTGCACTTGATAATGCGTTAAATGCAAATTACTCACACTCCTACTGTTCTGTTAATTATAAGACGAGCTATACACAAGCACCTTCAACACCACAGCTGCTAAGAAACCTTATACAATCACCAATACATTCTTCATTATTTTGTCTCCAAAATAAACTTCATTTTAAAACCAGATGTGCTTAAAGGCTACATGTCTTTATAAATTCAAGCAGGTTAGAAGAACATTACAGCAAACAAACGAAGATGTTATGTAATTCAGTTGACAGGTGCCAAATGGTATAAGAAGACCTGTAGGTTTATTCAACTTCAAAAAAAAAAAAAAAAAAACCAATCCCCATGACAACTCCTCAGTGTCAAGCCAGGTTTTGCATTTAATCCCAAGCCCTGTCAGTTTGCTTGGCTTTTCCCTCACTCCCAGGAGTCACAGGCTCCTTCTGGGAATGCTCTGCAGAGCCACAGCTCACACAGTTCCAACAGTCCCAGAGGTGATGGTGACAAACAAGCTTCCTGAACAAAAAACTCATTTCCCTTTACCTGTAGTTGATTGACGTCAAGGATCACTGTAAGATCTTTCCAGCCATCACTGCTGTCCCATGGGTACGGCACAGTCCCGAGCTAAGGTCTGGCAGGAAAAGTAACAGCCTCACCTCCACGCCTGTTTTTCCCACTTAGGTTTTCTGCCCACACCTCACAAGGCTCAGATTACTGGACAGAGACACATCCCTGCAAGTTCTACTGCAAAATATCCATTTTCCAATAAATGAGAACAGGATTTAACTAACAGTTTGGAAATTACAGCATCAGAGGAAGGTTCATTTTCTAGCTCATTGGGTTTTCCTTTATCACTGCCAAAATAGCTGGAAACCAGTACAAAGCCTAATTCTGCTAAAGAGCAAGAAAAGCTGATTAGAGAACTAACACCTCTTATAAGGAATAGATAATGAAATAAGGAGATAACAACATCTTCATAATCATCACCCAAGTGTAATCTTAGATCTGAACTGTGAGACAATCTCCTTGTGGAAAGTCAGCCAGCAATGAATAAAACTTTGTATCAGCTGTGCTGAAAACTTGTCATTTTTATCAGATTAAAGCCTTTATCAACTCATTTATCGTTGATGAAGACATGGTTCTATGGAAAGCTGAGAAACACACAAAAATGAAAGGGGAAAAATACTTGGCATTAGAACACAAACACCTGAAACACTGTCTGGAGACAAACTCCACATGAGACTCCTCCTTTCATGAACAGATCCAGAGACACAGTTCTTGAACAAAGCAGAGAGAGTTTCTTCAGGCACTTTAGGCCCTTTTTAAATCTAAGTGGACTTCAATACATTAACTCCTTAATGCTCTTCTTGCAAACACGTTTCCATTTACATGTTTGTCTCAAGGAATGAATTGTGGATATTTCATGTAAATCAGAATATGAACCCAAACAAATTCCTGCACTACTAACTCATTCTGCTTTCCCAGCATCTTTATGAAATTCCAGCTGAAGTGACTCTGAAGATAAAAGGCTGAATCCTGCAGCTCACATCTGGCATCTGTAGCTGTGCCCCCAGCCTTGCACGAGGCTTCAGCAGAGCTAATTATAGACACTGCCCATCAGCGAACATCAGGCCTGAAGGTTTTGTGCAATTTGGCAAAGCTCTAGGACTGCTCCCCCAAAACTCTTGTGCTCCAATAACCAAAATAAACCATTTGACTGCATAAAAAAGGAGAACAGAAGGCATTTTATGTTCTCATTGGGCACGGAAGTCTAAGGTCACTGAAGCAAGGAGAGGCTCTCCGTGGTTTCCTCATCAGGAGGATGAGAAAAAGCCACCAGGATGTTCCCAACATTACTTCAGGACCTTTGTCACCTGTCAGGCTCAGACCCACTCACACCTTCCAGGCAATTCCCTTTCCAAGGTGAAACACAACCTGCTCCATCCCTGACAGCCTGCTTCTCTCCAACCAGAGGGTTCACACCAACCACCACAAGTTTTGGGGTTAATTCCCACACATGGTCACAAGCAAAAATGAATTCCAAAAATCTTATGGGGAAGAAAAAACCTATCAGATGCAATGAAAGAAAATGCAATTATCTAGATGCAGTTTTGGCTGGGGAAGTACTTGCCTTGCTGACTGGGAGCCACAGGAAGGGCTGCTCTGTACACTCTAGGATTTTTTTCCCTTTTGTACTTTTAGCCTCGACCATCTAGCAGCAAAGTTAAATGGATGTTTGCTCTGACAGCAGAGCCATACCTACACTGTTACTGCCAGCAAACAAACAAAACATGATGCACATTTACAGCTTAAAACCCCTGCAAAAATAAAATAAAAAAAAATCTCTTCTTCCAAGCCTAGAGGGATGCTGTACTTTGTATTTTGGAACTGCTTGCAAGAGGAAGGAAATGAAAGTGGGTTCATCAAATCCTCAAGGCTATTCCAAACATTCTAATTGCTTGTCTTCTCTGTTCTGCAGAAACTGCTAAAACAGCTCACCCCCAGCCCCAGTCTCTGGTCTGTTATTCTCTGTGTGCACACACACTGCTGTATCTCACTGCTGCTGCTGAAGAAAACTGACAGTTTTGCTTCTGGGCAGATAAGACTCCCCAGAGTACAAGGCACAGCAGCAACCTCCACTTCTGTAACCAAAAATTTCAGACATAAACAGATAAGAATTTTAATATCCTGCAAATGCAGCCATTAGCAGCTTTTCCTAATAAAATTATAAGATTATGAGAGAGCCTTAGGCAATGTGGATGCACACAGTACTTCATTAAACACACGGATCTCAGTCATTATTTAAAGACAACCCGTGGAAAGCCCCACAGTTGTGTATCAATACTTCTTCTTGTCTAAGAACCTGCAAGTGTCTCAAAGCACCATTAAAACCTGGCAGAGAGCAGCCTGATCCATGTACAGCAGCATTCTCCTGAGTGGAATGGGAGCACTGCTGTTTGTATCTGAAGTTCACTGGACACAGGAATTGAACTGGGACCACAGACAGTTTTCCAGCCTTATTTGCCATTAGTCAATACATTGCCTGCTAATCACATTTACAACTTCAGAGCAAGAACACAAATACAATGCTGTAACAATTTTTCCAAAACTTGTCAATCTCCCCCTCAAAATACCTTAGTTTTTCCTGGGCCTGTTTCATATACTTGTGGACAATTTTCAACTTACTCTTGTGCCAACTTCCCCCATCAGTTCAAATAAGCCTTTTCCTCCCTGAGCTTTCCCTTTGCAGTGCACTCAGAGCCAGCAGTCACATCCCCTCTCAATCTTTGATTTCTCAAGCTAAACAAACCTGACTCATCTCATCTCCACTTCCCTACCCTTCTCTCTGTTCCTGAGCTCCCCCTGCTCAAACTCTGCTGCCCAGAACTGCATTAGGCTGGGCCTTGTGGCACCAACACTTATCTTACTCTTGAGCACTCCAAATTGCATCTTCCTTCAACTGATCACAGAATCAGAGTGCTTTGGGTTGGAAGGGACCTTAAAACTCACCTTGTTCCACCCCCTGCGTGGGCAGGGACACCTTCTACTATCCCAGAGTGCTCCCAGCCCCCTCCGACCTTGAACACTTCCAGGGATGTGACATCCCACACTAATGCAACCCATGCGGTAAGTGCTGTCCTCCTGCTGCAGGGGCACTGCACTGCAACAGGGCTGCAGGCTCAGCTGGGTGTTTCTGCTGCAAGCTGAGCCTTTTTCCTTTCAATTTTTTGGGGAGGTTTGGTTTTGTTTGGGGTTTTGTTGGTGGTCTTTTGGTTTTTACGCAAAATAATTAAACCACTCCCAACAGACACAGAGCTTCAGCATTTTTATTAATGCAGTCCATGAGTTCTTGCATTTGAACTCCTCAGCAGGAGGTGAACAAATGGAACCCCATCTGCTCAGGTGCTTAAACCAATGCAGGTGCCACAAGGGTGTGAAGAAAACACCAGAGATGAGCACAGCTGGGCAGCAAAATTCCTCTCGTGCACTTCTCCAGACACTTCCAGTCCTTCTAAAGATACTCCTACTCTTTTTAAGAACACCATCTGGCCCTGTGGGATATTTTTACTTGGCCTACCCTGAGGTGCAGCAGTTCCTCCAGCTCACAGGTTCAATTCCAGACAATCACTCCAGACAGCCCTGATGCCACTGAACTGTCCCCCTGCTCCCACTGAGGGTGCACTTGGATAATGTGAGCGGCCTGAATTACCAGCACAGCCCTGGAGGAACCCAGCCTGTCTGGAGCACCAGAACACCACGCTAATTCCTGGGACAGGAACACATCCCTACACCATGCTGTGGGACTGTCACCTCTGTCACTGTCCAGGGGGAATTCAGCCCCTCCATACACTCAGAGGGAAGGGAACTGTCTCTGCAGTGTCTTGCTTCGGTTAAAGGAGACAAATGGGAAGCTCTGATGGATTCTGTCAGGGAAAAATAGTTAATCTTATCTGGTCATCAATCAAAGATAGATAAATTAGGCCATGAAATCTTTCTGGTCTAGGATTCCTGCTAATTATGCCTTGGGCTGTAGATGATTATCACTTTGCAGATTCATCCCTCAATAGCTGTTCATGGATTACTGGACTGTGTGCTGATGGATCATTATCCAGCCTTTGCACCATTAGCAGGATAAAGGCATGGTGCTGCTCTGTGCTGAAACACCACCTCAGGTCACAGAGCATGGACCAGACTCTTCTTTCACTACTCTGGAAGAGCAGAGCTGCAAATACACACCCCTGTAGCAGTTCCAGTCACACACTGGTGCAGGAGAGCAGAGAGCTGCCTGGGAAGAACAGGGATTAACAGGCATCTCCCAAAACACTGCCACAGTGCTCAGGGGCACCTGGCTGAACACATCCCTTCCACAAGGTCAGGGGGAACTCTGAAGGAAGATGATCCCACCAAAACCAGTGGGACCACACAAGTGGCCTGATAAATCCCAGGACTGAATTAATTTCATTGGAGAAGCAGAATGCTTCTGCCTGGAGATGACAGCACTTTCCCTCCAACACAAGTCCCAAGTGCAGCACACACATGAATTAATGTGACAACACCACTGTCAGACTTACTTACAGAAAGTTATTAACATTCTTCTGGTGTCCCAAATAGAACTAGAAGTGCTCATGGGCAAGGAAAAAAGCAGTACAGGGTAAAATGGGGCTCTCTCTGAACTGGCTTTCATTAGGAAGATTCACAGACTGACAAATGATTAATTCTCCCACTAAGCCATTAACTTTATCGATGGTGACATAACCACAGTGACAAAAATGCAGATACAGTTTGTTTTATAGTGGGCTGCAAACCTCTCCAGTCCTGAGAAACACACTGAAAATGGAGCTGGTATGTTCTCTAGGGAAAAAAATTACCTTTGCTTTGAATGAGACAAGTATTTCCATCTTTAATTCATAGTCATTCCATGCTGCTGTTATTAATAGTGCCATAAATCTGCCCTAAAGTGATGGGTTTTAATTACTGACCTCAAAGGGAATAAAGAACACAAGATCTGGGCCTCTCAGAACAGCCTTAGGAAGTCACTCCCTCAGCAGACAGACGGGTCCAGCTGTCTGATTAGATGAGACCTGCCGGAGCCCCCGAGCCCGTGTCCCCCAGAGCACAACGAGCACCGACCCCAACAGCTCTGCCACCAGCTGTGCTGCAGCTCCTCTGCGGGGTTCGGTGCCTCACCANAAGTGATGGGTTTTAATTACTGACCTCAAAGGGAATAAAGAACACAAGATCTGGGCCTCTCAGAACAGCCTTAGGAAGTCACTCCCTCAGCAGACAGACGGGTCCAGCTGTCTGATTAGATGAGACCTGCCGGAGCCCCCGAGCCCGTGTCCCCCAGAGCACAACGAGCACCGACCCCAACAGCTCTGCCACCAGCTGTGCTGCAGCTCCTCTGCGGGGTTCGGTGCCTCACCAGTGCCCAGCAGCTCTGCCTGCCCGCGGGGACAGCCCCGCTGCCTGCCCAGGGCAGCCGGTGCTGCACGGACCGCGAGGGGTGAGCACCGGGGCACCGGCCGACCCAGCGGGTCCAGCAGCGGCGGGGATCAGTCGGACCTCAGTGCGTCCAGCACCAGGGGGGTTAGATGAGCCCTGCTGGATCGGTCGGACCCCGCCCCGGGAGGGGGATGGTGGGACTCGGTGGAATCGGTCGGATCCAGCCCCGGCAGCACCGGGGGAGGTCGGGGGGACCTGGAGGACGGTCCGACGCTGGTGGGTCCAGCCCCGGGGGGGATCGGTCGGACCGGGCACCGGGGGAAGTCGGTCAGATCGGGGGGGATCGGGCGGACCCGGTACCGGGGGAAGTCGGTCGGATCGGGGGGGATCGGGCGGACCCGGTACCGGGGGAAGTCGGTCGGATCGGGGGGGATCGGGC